>CM030185.1:7418175-7532855 GCA_017639675.1 Aplochiton taeniatus | reverse complement strand
TCCACATCCTTAGGCTGATGACTCATTACTTTACCCATCTTACAATGTCCTTGGTAGCCCCATTTACAGCATGACTATTATTAGACTGTCTTCAATACATCAACGTTGAGGAACCACTTCTTTGAAGGATGTCTGTTTGGACAATTATTACTGCGTGAACATGTGAACTAGAAAGTGAAAAGCCTGTAATGAAAAAGAAATAAACCTCTTCTGAAGTTTCTCGCTATAACGACCTGCCTGTTCGCCATGCTAGACGAGCAGCCAGCTCCGAAGCCAGCCCAGCTGTGAAAGCCATTGAAGTAATCCCCACTTAGAAGTCTTGAACTTGAAGCACAGTCTGCCTGGGTTGAGCCTCAGGCAGGGTTTCTGCTTTGGAGGGAGACCAATAACCCTCTCCCCTTTCTTCCAAAGCCACTCAGCAATTCAGTCAAAAATAAATAAAAGCTATACCATGTAATAGCTCATTTTGAAAAAGAAAAAAAAGCTCATGGAAAAACTATATTTGGAATGTGCAGTCTTCAAATGTAGATAAGGTCCTGTTGACACATAAATGGGTCATCCATATGTTTCAGAATGATAAACTGCATGTCCATGAGTAGCAATGAAATTGATGCCACTTCACAATCCCTTTATTTATGTTAGCTTGGTTAGCGTAGCCACCCTGAAATTGCCTGCACGGCCATTTACAGAAATGTCACATTGCCACAACCACTTTGACCTGTGTGGAATTGAGGCAAACACAACTATCTGCACAGCCATCTTAAGGAGGACAAAGCACTTCACGTGAGGGCTGTGGCAAAGTAGCAGTCCATGCATTTAAATAGGAACATTATTGAAATGACCCACGGGCACGAGAAGAGTGCGTGTTTTACCCTGGTGTGCACTGCCTCTCCCAGTCGTATTGGGGGTTGGAGTTGGGCGGTAAACCATGACTAGAGTCTGACAGGCTGGAGGGCCCTGGATGTTAGAAATGTCTGAACAGTTGACCCAACTGCTTGATCTTTATGTTTATAGTTTATGTTGCCGTAGTTTATGTTGAGAATTTATTGGCTGTCAGTGTAAGCCTGGCAGGCGATCCCACATTGATTAGAGATTGTTGGAGCACACTTCAAAACAGCATTAGAGTGCCAAAGCTGTGGGACTTGTCTGCCCGATTCCCTTTTAGTAAGATAGATTTATGTGTCAAAAAGATGTGTGTATGATAGGTGCACTGTGTGAGGGAGACAGAAAAAGCAGCTGAAGGATTATTTGTTTTCGTTTTGACGCAGAATGAAAACCCAGTGACTGTCTATAGTATACGTGTGCTTGTTTGTGCATTTGCTCTTTAGTGTGACAGTTGCGTTTGTGTGTGAGTGTGTGCATACTCGCTGAGTGACTGGGCCCGGACAGGAGCGACTGCCTGGAACCTGGTATAATTAACACACACCTAGGTGATACCCTGGCATGCTCCAGCCAGCTGTCCACACACTCGGCCTCATTGGAGAACTGAGTAATAACCTGGCGCGTTATTGAAAACAGGGGACACTCTTTCTCTTGGCAACAGTGTGTCACATTGTTAGCAACATCACTAGAATACCACAAAGGGTCTGACTGGTAAAATGTTTTTGGACAAGCTACACTGTGGTGGATATAGCAAGGGGTGATCCAATGAAACCATTCTGAACTTGTTTGTTTGGAAAAATGAAGAACAAGAATGTTCAATTAAATATTTAACAGTACATGACCTCTTATCTCTGCCCTACTTTTGAACTCCATCTGCAAGCCAGCCACACACACTACTAATTAGGGTTAATTAGTTGTTGTCTAGAATATGAAATGTATGTTTTTTCTTTCGTTCTTATTCTTATACAGTTGGCTTTTCTTTTTTTTTTATTTGAGAAGAAACCTTAGCGCGCACATACACACTAGACTGCTAGACTTTCACAAGATTATTGACACTTCTTCAAAGTACTACTTCAAAGAATTCCCTGCAATTTACCTAATCAATTTTTTATCCGATGTCCTGCTAGCCAGTTTTATTTTGCAGTTAACATTGGAAATAATTCAGGAAAAAATGATGACTACTCGAGTTAATTTGCAATGGTTTGTTATTTGACAAAATTAACATGTTTGGATGTTTGCAAGTGAATTCAAGGTCAGTCGATGTTTGTATTGTATCCCTAACTAGTGTTACTTTCTTCCATTTCCCCTTCCTTCCACTACTTTCTATTTCCTTTCTCTCTTATCTCTTTCTTCTGTGGACGGTGTCTGCTCTGATTCTCCCCCCACCTCGATGTGTTCAGGTAAGAAAGCAATCTGCTGTCCACCATCGTCCGCCTCCCACCTACACCCACGCCTTCACACCTAGTTCCACATTCAGACAAGCCTGCGTTCACGCCGTCTCTTTTGTGTTTGCAACACTCTACCTTGCTCTACCTTAAAATATTCCCTTTCACTGAATAGCGCTACCGTTCTGTTGAGCTCACAATGAAGTCAGACTGGCTAGGAACAACATTGGTTTTGAAGCTGGGGGATTTCAATGAAACTAGGCTTCCTTTTTCCAGCTTTGTTATAGTTCTACATCATTCTAATTTGATATCAGTAAGGCGTGAGGATGTTTGGAGAAATCATAAAGTAACAGATAAAGGAAAGGGGAAAGGAAATGGGACAGAGCCTTAGAAGAGAAAAACACAAGGTTGTCCTAATCTCCATCTGAGTGGGTATTGAACAACTATGAGAAGAGGTGGGAGTGTGTGTGCGCGTGTGTGTGTGTGTGTGTGTGTGTGTGTGTGTGTGTGTGTGTGTGTGTGTGTGTGTGTGTGTGTGAGTGTCTGGTTCTGTGTGTGTGTGTGTGCCTGTGAGGACAGATAACGCACCAGAATGGCGTTGGGTAATTGAGATATCCATCAAGGAGGTTATTTTGGGGGTAACTGCTGAGGTCCTTGTGTGTGTGTGTGTGTGTGTGTGTGTGTGTGTGTGTGTGTGTGTGTGTGTGTGTGTGTGTGTGTGTCTGTCTCTGTGTGTGTGTGTGTGTGTGTGTGTGTGTGTGTGTGTGTGTGTGTGTGTGTGTGTGTGTGTGGTTGTGTGTGCGTGTCTAGACTGAATGGAAGACACCCTGTTTGGTCCTGAGATACAGTCATTCAGGCTGGTACAAAAGGCAGTGCATTCAAGAGATTCACTCAATGCCTCCCTGTGATTCACTGTAGCCTGAACACAGGGTTTGATAAAAAATAAAAACTTTCTATTTTTGTGTTGCAGTTATGGGCTTATACTTAATTCAGTGTTATGACCTTGGTTTAATATTATTAAATATATTATTCCATCTATTTATTTATTGGGTCCTAGTTTTTAATGCTGGATGGTCCTGCAGAGCGGTATGGGTGAACTTGCTTGTAAGGTGCAGGGCTCCATATTTGAGACTACTCTAGCTAGGTGCAAGTGCTTAATATGCACCACTTTTATATTTGTGGTTTGCGGCGGGAACACAATTATTATATACTTTATTTATATTCATGTGGTGTGTTGCACTTTATTAATGTTATTCTGTTTTTCTATCCTTGCGGACTGAGTTGGATACTGTAGTGATACGAGTGCCGTTCTTTTAAGGGCAGTGAGGAGCTCATAAATATTCCATATTCCACATGAGATTACTTACAGTAATAACACAGCTCCGTTCCCCAAGGACAGGCAGCTGCACAACAACAAAGCCCCCCCTCTCTCTCTCTCTCTCTCACACACACACACACACACACACACACACAACACACACATACACATACACAGATGATCCAAGCTGTATCATTTATTCATAGCCATAATGATTTAACTTTCAATTTACCATTTGCTGCTGAAGTGCGCTCTCTTAAGCAAGCAAACTAAGGAAATGGGCTTCCATTGTAGTGATGATGATGATGATGGAGGGGAGAGGGGTAGGGTGCAGAAGGTCCTGTCTTGGGATCAGTTCAGTCGCCTTCACTTCACTCACCACTACCCATCCACTGATCTATGGTCAGATAGTAGCCTGCAGATTGTAAGGACCAACGACAGTCTGCTTTTTAGTGCCGAAAATCGGAAACCACGAGAAAAAGCACTGTCTTAGCCTCCGCCCACAAGAGATCCCTTAGAAACGTTGAGATTGATGACACCCTACACAGCGATATTTTCCCTACACACCACAGCGCTAACAAAAGCGTTTCATGTAACAATATGAGCGCAAGTGTTTTACAACATGGTAGCTTTGTAGCCTGACCTTACAAAGGACACATCTGGACTGACCATCGCTGTCTATTCCCAGTAGTCTAGACTGAGCAGGAGTCATTGCGGTACCTCTAAAGTTATTTATGATGAGTGTCTCACGAGCCCGTGGACCTAACGGCAGTCTCCTCCAGGTCGCTGAAAGGTGACGTGAGTCTCTGTCAGCTCAAGGTGCGTTCCACCCAGCGTGTCGGAAAGGCTCCGTTTTCCAAGCCTTTGCATGGGATCCAGACCGCGCGGTCGACACAAAGACATTCCGCTGTCACAGAAACGCACTCTCTCACCCATTCTTTCTCTCCTCCTCGGTCTGTCTCTTACTCCCATTTACTGCTCCCATTTGCCGCCACACACACACACACACACACACACACACACACACTGCTCCAGTGATATTACGTAGCTGTAAGTCATTGGGCGTAGTGGTTGACAGGAAAAGATTGGAGAGGGCCCTACCTCTACCCCTGAGGGCTACAACGACATTAGGTCTCTCCTCTAAGAGAGACAGAGAGAGGGTTAGAGAGAAAGAGAAAGGGATAGAGAGAGAGCGATAGAGAGATAGAGACAGAGAGAGAGAGAAAGGGACAGAGAGAGACAGAGACCGAAAGGGAAAGAGAGACAGGGAGGGAGAGAGAGAGGGAGGGTGTGTGTATATGTGAGGTGCAGTATGAAGTGGGAGGAGACAACCTATTATGGTTTTATTCCTGCCTGAGAGAATGGTCCTTAAACATGAGACGACGGCCAAATCAATCCTCCTCTCCTCTCCCCTGCTCCTCTCTACCTCCCTGGTTTCATCAAATTTTATTTGTAACAGTTGAGTGCACTGACATTTCCTATTTCCACCCCTCATAACCAAAACACGGCTACCCGCCGTTGTCACCACCACTCAGCTATGACCGGCTCGAGTGACAAGCCGGAACGGTCAATAATTGAAGACCACATAACAATTATTCGCATTATTCGCCCAATCCGCAGTGGTGGACGGGGGATTAGCGATTGTCCAGCCAACCATGGAGCGCACATGATGAGGACATTAGAATACTTGTCCTGATTGGTGGATGGAGGTGGAATGTCATTGACACAGCGGCAAATGACAAATGACCGTAGAGTTGCCTCATCACTCGGATAGTTTTATTAGGGAGAGGGTGGGAAGGGGTTAATCTAGGTTTTAAAAATCCACTGCCTGACACTTTATGTGGGCTTTAATCTCTTTCTGTGTGGATTGAAAGCACCTTTTGATTGTTATTGCTGAGGTTTTTGTTCAATGTAAATCTGTTGATTTATTTGTTGGATTGATGAGTTGATTGATTAACGTTATGTCCTTGAGGTTTTACACCCCCAAAGCCTTTCCAGGAACATCAAAAGTCTGTTTGAGGTTGTGTTTTAGTATTTGTTCTTTATAAATGGGCACCTGCTCTAGCATGAGGGAATGCATATGTTAAGTTCATATGTGTGTGTAAGTGAGTGGACCGGTAAGTCTTAGCCAGCATCAGATGATACAGAGCAGTACTTCTCTGTGGTATGTCCCTTTGCCACCAGTCCAACACATCATTAAGTGGGCTCCAGAGCTACACTGTACCCCAGGGAGTTGACAGTGGAGAGGGCCTCTAGTAGTAGAGTTGAACTGGAGCATCTACGTGTCTTTAGTGCTACTAGCCCTAGAGATTAGCTTGGATGGACATGTGTGAAAGTATGTGTGTGTTTCAATTTTTCTGGGGTGGGGGTTGACTTGTGTGTGAGTTTGTGTGTGTGTGTGTGTGTGTGTTTGTGTCCTTGTTGGTGTGTGTTTCAATGTTTTGGTGGGTGGGGGCGTGTTTGTGTATATATGATCTAGTCCTGTTTGTATGTTTTGCTGGGTGACAGCCATGGGAAGGTGGTACGTATGCGTTAGTTCCACAAACAACATTAAAGAGACTGCCGTAGTTTGACTGGCATGAAAGCTGCCGCTCTTCTCCTTTGAAGGGAGCGTGTGTTGAAAACCAAACACTACCTCCCCCTCCTCAGTAACCAAGACAACAGATAGACCTTAGACATCTACCTAGACAGGTCTCTTTTTCTAAACAGGGACCTACAATCTAAGTCTTTATTCACCACGACCTAACGTCTTAATTATCCTTCCTGACTCAGCAGGGGAACTGCTCTATGGTATCCCTGATTCTTTCACTCTCAGACAAACACTCGCGCGCACACTCACCGACAGATCAACACATTTGCCGAGACATACATGCACGCGCAAACACACAGAAGAAAGCACAGACATAGAGGGGGTGGAGAGAGAGAGAAGGAGGCATAAGAGAGAGATCACAGTGATGTAGTGATCATTATCCAGCCCCTCCTGTCCCAGTGCGGTCTCAGATCAATACGGGAGAGCAACATGGTCGCTGTGGTGGTAACGCTCTGCAGGCCCTCATTACAGCTGTCTCCATTTCTCTATCACACACAGAGACACACACACGCACACACACACACACATTAAATGGTCAGTGCAGTCCACCTGCCACTGTTCACACAAACACATATGCAAGCGTGCATTTACACACACAAGCACAAAATGATGCTGCGACACAATCGCTGATGAATTTATCCTCTTTTCAAAGGACTTATAGGATCATCATCATCATCATCATCATCTTCGTCCACTTATCCGATCGGGTCGCGGAGGTAGTAGTTCCAGCAGAGAGCCCCATCCTTCCCTTTCCCGGGCCACATCCGCCAGCTCTGACTGGGGGATTCCAAGGCGCGCCCCGACCAGCATGGAGATATAATCCCTCCACCTGGTCTTTGGTCTGCCCCGTGGCCTCCACCTCAACTGGCTCCTTTCTACGCAAAGAAGCAGCAGAGCTACTCCGAGTCCCTCCTGGATGACTGAACTTCTCACCCTATCCCTAAGGGAGAAGCCAGCCACCCTCCGGAGGAAACTAATTTCGGCCGCTTGTATCCGTGATCTCCTTTTAGGATGTTAGCTGTAATTCCGCCGCTTCTGGGGTAGCATTTGAAGCTCTCCTGATAAAAAAAGAGTCAAATTCATTATGCTCCCTTTAAAAGTCATGAAAGAGAATGCTATTTGATTAAAAATGACAAACACCATATTTCTTCTTTTGGTGAAGTAGTTTTATCGTTCCAAGTGTTTAACAGAGTCAAACAGAAAGGATTTGTTTCTCAGTGTCGGTCGTTGTCAGACATGGAGCTTTCACGCACACCGCCAATTAATGAGAAACGAGGTCATAATATTTACGGTGTTAACGAGTTTCTATTCTGGAGTAATGAATAAAGGCGGCTCTCCTCTGGAGTTCTGAGACGGGAATTGGGTCTCTGTTCTGAGCAAATCCTCAGCGCCTCAAGTGAATAGGATTCCATGGTCTATATGTAGCTACTATTCTGATAATAAGGATTAACAGGGGTTTTCACTCAGGGATCTTTTTTGGGGGGAGGGAATCTGCATGAACTCCCCCTGGAGTCGCTCCGTCTGTGTGGAAAGCTCGGACGGTTTCAGCCAGAAAAGAAATGGAAGCTGATTTGGCAAAAGGGGATTCATCTGAGTATCCTGTCTATTACCGAGACCGTGCATGCGTTCAGATGTGTGCGGATAGGTGTCCACGCCTGCTTGCCCGAGCATGTTTGCCACCGAGAGTGCTCCCGAAAATATCATTTTCATTCTGACCATGCTTTGTTTTGCTCTAAAGACATATCACCATATCACACCGAGAAATGTTTTGGAGGGTATCTCAACCCTGTTTGGGGGAGCCCCGTTTGCATGCCTACAGCTGAGTGCAACAAGCAAAAGGCCATTTTCATCAAACCGTGTTTCATTCAGAGGCGATGCCTTTTTCTACCACTGTTAATCAAACAAAGCCTTGTGCTCTGTATGCAGCGGTTATGGGAGTTAGATGATCTCAAAGAAAGACAAAGGCAGGTTGTGAAAGTAGCTCTTGCTGTTGTGTAGCTCTTGCTGTTGTGTGTGTGTGAGTCCTCTAAGGAGTCTGGAGTGAGATTCATGTTCACTGAGCTCAGATCAGGGGTCTGATCCAGAAAACACAGCTGTGTAAGAGCCTCTCTCTTATTGCGTGTGTGTGTGTGTGTGACGATCAGTCTCTCTCACATGCTGCAAGCTTTCTCTTACTCCTCACGCTTGCATCAGTGTTCAGTTGTTCTATACATGCAATATGTTATTGTTTCTTTCTACTCTCGCCTACTATGGTTTTCACATGCACACACTGACACACACTCAAGCACATCACCTACGTACCTTAGTGGGGGTCCCGGCGCTCCCTAACCCGACATTTCCCCAGTGCCCAGGGGAGAGGGCCAAAGTAGTCTCTCTGTTCTACTGCAGGTGCTCCATCCCCCGGCGGTTGAAGACAGACTCAGAGCACAGGAGACACTAGAAGGTTCCATCTGGCTCGCCTCACCCTTCTCAGATACCCAACACATCTGTTCCCCTGGAGAGAGGGAGAAGGAGGGAGTGTGGGATAGGAAGAGACACACTGGGGCTTGAGATATACGTATGTTGGATCGTGAGGCTAGGAGCCTGGTCATTCTGTTTTGTGTGTGTGTGCATGCGCGTGTGCGTGCGAGCGAGCGCGTGTGTGTGTGTAAGAGAGAGAGAGAGAGAGAGAGAGAAAGATCCTATCTGAGCTCAACCTGCTACAGTTACACAGCTAGATGCCGCATTGGTTTCTCGGACGTTAGTTTTATCTTACCATGCCTAATGAAGAACATCTTGAGGCTCCACAACATAGTACTTCCTGTTCAAATGTGTCACGCTCAGGACAAGGATTGTCCTTACTCACATCACCATGGAAACCTGTGGCTAGCCCAAAGCCTTGCCTTTAGAAGAGAGTGAAGGAGAGATGGAAAGAGAGAACAAGGGAGACAAAGAGAATGATATTTGAACTTTCTAAATGTAGTCCATCGTAATCCCCCATGAGAATAAAGGGTATTGACATACACCATGTTTTTTTGGAGCGTGTCTCAAGGATAATTTTTGTGATCCAGAGTCAGTTAGGACCCTCAACAGGATCACAATGACACTGAAAAATCTACTGGCTGGATTTAACATTTCGACTAATGATCCCAGATCTGCACGTGGGTGAAAGTGTGCATACCTGTTACGGTAAGCAGCCGATCTATTCAACTAAACCCCAAGTGTAAACACTGAAATAGGAGGCCGGAGAGTTTGGATACTGGAACACAGTTTATTAGCACACGAGGCGGATTTCAACTTGGATGGAATACTGGCAGGTTGGGCAGTCAAAGGGAGATCCAGAAAGCCGGTCCAAGGAAACCAAGCACGGAGAACAGGAGAACAGCGGAGCAGGTGAGGCGAGAGAGGCGGTTGAGCGCGGCTGGCAGGTAACGGGCTGGATACTGGTCCACAGGAGACAAAAAGTAAGTACCGGCAAAAGGTATCCACAGTTAAATGTCCTAGGTAGACAATGGAATTGGCTGTAGAGTTTACCACACGAGGTAGTCTGACAAACTGGCGATGAATGAGAGTGATGACCGGTCCTTTATACTGAGTCAGGTTTGTAGTAGATTGGAATGAACGGGTTGCAGCTGTGGAGGATTAGTGGCGGGAAGGAGGAAGTGGGTTGGCCACGCCCAGCCAGGGAGCATATAGAAAAGACAACATGGGGATATCCACACAGGGAGAAAACAAGCAGGTAACAAATCTTAACAATACCATTGTGTGGCATATTTACTGCATGACAAAGATATTTCAAATACATAGCCCCGACAATACTTTCAGCGTATGCATTTACCTGTCGACTGTGATGGATAGGAGGAGTGTACACTTTTGGCTCATAACCTTATTTTGAACTTACAGGATTTTGACAGAGGTTTAATGGTAGAGAGGCACAGTGTGTGATTGTCTAGGCAATGTCATAGCTGTGTATTTAGTGTGGCCAGATCACATCTGATTCCTGACTTGGAAAAACAGAATGAAGCCGGTAGTTTGAATTAACTGGATGTGAACGGCTGAGCACACCACAGTATAACACCTAACAGGTAAAGGACTGTGGGGATTACTGTATACAATTACACAGACAGTTGACCATATCTCTCTCTCTCAATTTTTGTACCTCATTCTGCAGTAGAATTTATTGAATCAGTAAAGTGGACTCCTAACTGCTTCTGCGTTCTCACCCAGGTGAGATTTGTGTGTTTGTGTGTGTGTGTGTGTGTGTGTGTGTGTGTGTGTGTGTGTGTGTGTGTGTGTGTGTGTGCTGCTGTGTGTTTGTGTGTGTGTGTGCTTGTAATGCCTCGAAGGGAGAGCTTCTCCATGCACGATTGCATAGCAGGACCAAGTCCCTTTGGAGAAGGGCACAGCACTGTGGGGAAACACACACACACACACACACACACACACACACACACACACACACACACACAGATAAACCCAAACAACAACATTCACTCAAAAACAGCAAGACACATACACAAACATTCACTCCAGTGTACACACACACACACACACACACACACATACACACTGGCAAACAAGCAGCTTGCTGCCTATTCATATAACACCGGAGCAGAGCCATACGCTTCCAACAATTCTCCTGGCTCCCAGTATTCCCAGCGTCCCCCCACCAATCGCAGCGTTTTCCCATCGACATTAAATATGAATTAGCCGTTCCTTTCAAGTCGGGGGCTGAGACCGAGGAGCACTTTGTGTCAGAATTCCTGCAGATATTTTCACATACTCGCGGCTCGCCACAGTTATTATTTTTATCCTCTCCTTTTAATTAAGAGGGAAAATAAGGGCTGCAAGAGGGGGAGACCTAATCTTTATTAATTGGAATTTCTGGGCCAGTGGGTTGCTGGGAGCATTGGTGCAGTAGACACTGTGAACCGCCACCAGCCACAATCCTATTTTTCCCATAAATTAAAAAGAAGCTAGAAGGAAATAAACATGGAATGGAACATGGAAGAACTGGGGAATGTGAGTTCACATGCGTAGCTTTGGCACCAGTCAGTCTTTGCGCCATGGTCGATGGTGATAGAGGGGCGGATGCGTGCGGGACAGGCTATCAAATGAAACGGGCCCCATTTGCTCACTGTCTGCGATCTGACCCAGTAGTTAGACAGAGCCCTGGGGTTCCATTTCGCTTCCATCTCGCGCTGCGACAGAGCCATCAATCAGCTTTGAGGCGCTGCACGCTCCGCCCCCCCCACTGTGTGCTCATCACCGTCCACGCTGAATCGCTATTCCAGCACGTAGACTCAGTTACCCCGGGCTCCTCTTGCTCCCCTGACTCCCGTTCCTCTCCTCTGCTTTTGGGCTCCCTTCGGCCCTGCCCTCTGCTTCTCCCTTTGGGATAATCCCTCCATCTGTAATTAAAGGAGAGAGGGGAGACAGAGGAGAGAGGAGCTCTGGCATCCATATTTCGTTAACAGACGGACATCCAGACAGCTTGTGAGGGCTGAGAGTGTGATGGGCTCGACCACGGATCCTTTAGGCACTGGATGTATATGAGTGTCTGCAAATTTGTACGTGGAGAGAGAGAAGACAGTAAGGCCTAAGTGTGTGAGTGTGTGTGTGAATGTGTCGCTCTGTGTGTGTGTGTGTGTGTGTGTGTGTGTCTTCTTCTGTAGCCGTAGTACACACCTTTCTGGTGTGTAGAACTGATTTTAAGGGTGGAGTTCTATTCTGGCTCTGGGGCCATGAAATCACTCACCTCACGTGGCCAGTCTTTTCATAAATCTCAGATCTCTGGCGTCCCTCCCTCCCCTCCTGCCTCAGCTGTCTATCTCACCCTCCACCAGGCCTCTCTCCATCTCCCTTTCCTCACACTCCTCTCTCCTTTTTTCACCCCCAGGTCCCTGTCTCTCATACTCCTTCACTTCTCTCTCTCTCTCTCTCTCTCTCTCTCTGCATCTCAACTTCACTCCCTCTCTCCTGGCTCTCTAAGTGTGTGTGAGGGTGTGTGTTTAGTGAGTGTAACCCCATGCCAGGTCTATGTCTGTGGGTCCACGGCAGCTGGAATTGGACAGAATTGGAACCTGTCACGGGAATGGTGTCCCTGACCCGGCCAGGCTACACAGCTGGAGCAAAGAAGTGTGTGTGTGTGTGTGTGTGTGTGTGTGTGTGTGTGTGTGTGTGTGTGTCAAAGGATTCTACATTTGCTAGGGAATGAACCGTATTTTATGTGTGTTTTTGTGTGGGTTGGTGTGTTTGCGTGCATGTATGTCTATGTACATGTGTGTATGTTTGTGTGTGATCTATTATATAAGACGGCACATAATGGCATGACTGGG
The DNA here is from genome assembly GCA_017639675.1 of Aplochiton taeniatus. Lineage (NCBI taxonomy): Eukaryota > Metazoa > Chordata > Actinopteri > Galaxiiformes > Galaxiidae > Aplochiton > Aplochiton taeniatus. Next base: position 7,520,363 of record CM030185.1, on the reverse strand, counting down.
CCACAATGAACACTTAAGCTTAAGTTAGCAACAGTGCACTAATATTGATTCATTTAACAGCCTTTAATTTACTATCATAAATAATCATTGATTCATTATCCTTGTCTTGATGTTCTTTCATATTTACAGCAAAATGTATCTCAACGGACCGGAGAAGTAAGCAAACATTTATGTTATGCATATGAATTCGGATTCATCTCCCGAAGGGCCCTCTTTGAATCAGCCAGCCTTAGAAAATTGACGCTATGCTATTCTTTTGGAGGTGGAAATGTATGTTTTGATGTGATTGGGACGCCATCAGTGGCAGATTGCAGTTCTGTGTAATGATGATCGGTTTATGATTTGGAGACGTTGAGTAGAAGATTGCCATAACAGAGGGGCACTCGAGCCATGCAATCAGAACGCCATATCAAAGGTCCAGGATAATGATGGTCTGCATCCTGTGTGTGTGTGTGTGTGTGTGTGTGTGTGTGTGTGTGTGTGTCTTCATTCATGTTCAAAGTTCCCTCTATTCAGTAGGAGCAGCTTGCATTCTTGAAAAGTTTTTAAGATAGAAGGAAAGCTGACAAAGTGAAAGTCGATACATTTCATGGATCAAGTTAGAAAAAGAACTAAGTATAACTAAAGTGAAACGTACCATACTAATATAAAACTATCAAAAATACTCCTTTAAAAAGCCATGCCACGTCAGGAATCTCCAGGAGTCTTTCCGCATAGTTTCTGGCCGTTTTCTCTCTCCATCTAGTCACAGTCCAGTGACAGACAACAAAATGTCAGTCACAGTAGTCCCGTCCCTCGGCTCCACCAACCCTGCTGCTCTCACTGTTTCACTGCAGGCCTCAACCACACTCCTGTCCAACTGCGTAGCCAGCCCCACCATGACCGCCACCCAACCCAAATCTGTAGAATGCAGTAAACCGGCTTTGCTCTGCTTATTCCATGTTCAAGAGATGCTTCTACTCAGACCGGGAATATTGACTATAGACCTAAGGGTGGTTGCTGCTTGTAGTTCACGCCAGCATAGACCGTCTGGGAGCTAGGGTTGTGTTGCAGAAATCTTGGACGCGTTCGCTGGTGGACGGACGGACGGACGGACGGCGTCTCGCTTCTGGTTGCACTAACACTGCAGCAGCTTGTGAAACTATCTGTCTGCGGCGCTGTTGCCTGCAGCTGCAGACTGGCGGAGAGCGTTGATCCGCTGATGTAAGAAAGGTTGCTGCACTCGCAGTGGGCAAAGATAATCAGATTTGCGATGATAGTGCGGAGGAGATGAGGAGGTGAGAATTGAATATTTTAACCCGGCTCTATTGGACAGATATGAATACGCCGCCGACTTAATCGAATGCTTCACAAAGAGTGAGGCAATGTAATGGAGAGAGAGTTGAACAGGTGGAATGGAGAAAATCGAGGTGGAGGGAGGTTGTTGAAGATTTGCTAGAGAGATGAATAGTCTAATTTATGCAGTACACCAGGGAACCCATATGCAGATTTTTTCTTCTGATAGTGGCATCAGAATAAAGGCAAAAAAACCTTGCCTGTCAAAAAATGTCATCTTCTCTATAAAAAAAAAAAAATCTTGTCTGCTGTAAGGATGCAATTGGGCTGTGTACTTCACTGCAAGACCTTGCGTTGTAGAGTAAATAAAACAGGATTAACCACTAATCCAGAACGAGCTAGACCCTCAACTTCTACTCACCACTGGGAGACAATTAAAGGGAGACTTAGTGCGGAGCAGCTTCTTTTCCAGCCAGTCCGAGTATCAGAAACCCAAGAGGGATCTCTCCTTGGGTCTCCCTGCTCAGTACAGGGGTCCGTTCCAATCTCCCCCAGCCTCCCGGCTCCTTGGCCTGGGGGAGTGCCCCAGGATGAAGCCTGATCTGTCTTGATGCCACGTTAATTAAACCAGGCTGGATGGAAGGCTTCCCCTCCCCAGAGAACTGCTCATGGCTCAGTCACGTCAGGAGCGGTTGCCCCTCCACCTAAACAGTCCCTGGAGAGCCGCTTGGAGATGGAGAGGAAGGGGGGTTCTATCCCAGAGGGCAGAGCAGGGTTAATACAGCAGACACATGCCTACACACGCCCATAGACTGCTGTCAATCATCCCATAGCACGGTAACACACCTACACATGCATACACACACACAAACACACACACACACACATCAGTCAGGAGAATTCTGGTAAAGTTGGAATTAATTGTAAGGTTAAATGCTAATCCCTCCCCAGATTCTTTTCACGTCCTCACAACCCAGGCATTAGCCTTCCACGAATCCAGAAGTGACTAGAATGTTGTGTCATGAAACCTTTTTCATGGAAACACGTATGTTCCGGAGATAAACTTGTAAAAATCGTCACGTGCTTGAGCTGCTATCCAGGGCGAGATCTGAGATTGGTGTAATCACCGTCCCGGAGTTGAATGGTTGTCGACGGGCCACCAAATCAGATGTGTCAACGGGGTGTCTCATGACTTCGATCTGCTGCCCCCGCAGTGACGCGTCAGGCATCAGCAGGTCTCCGTCCAAGATTAGAGGGGGTGTGAAAAAGAAACGAGGGAGGGAGATAGAGAGGTAGTAACAGTAAAAAAGTGGGACAAGAGCAAAAACAAAGGTAAGAAAAGCGAGTGAACTAATTTATGAGATAGGAGGAGAAAATGAACTAGGAGTGGACGGGGTCTTTGATCCAGTGCACAACAGACACAGCGTGTTAGCTTTCATGTCTGGGGTTGTTGGGGTTGGAGGGAGGGGCTGGACTGGGCCCCTGTTGGTCTGTCAAAGCCGACACTGGACGATCCGTCACTGACAGGATTTGGACGTTGTTCGTCATGCATGAGGCATTCACACACGCACCCATTCAAAAATGAAGAGCCTCATACGCAGACACACAGATAAACACACACGCACATGGAAAGACTGCAAAACCCGTTCCTATCCACTGTTCATGGACCCCCAGCCAACCCTCACCCCCACTCACCCAACACACAGTCCAGCTAGGAAATACGGCCTCTGCACATGGATCTTTCGTCAGTATCTACTCTCACCGTGGAACGTCTGATGTCACCTTCAGGCAATATCAAGACGGGTGGGAATGTGTCCGTCTCTCTCTCACTTTCCCTCACGTGTCTATTTCCCACTCTGTCCATCCTCTCTCTCACTCTCCTCTCTCTCTCACTCTCCCTCTCTCTATCGCTTTCTCTCACTCTCTCCCTCTCGCTCTCTCTGTTTTGTTTTCACGCTCCTGTCCATTTCCCATCCCTTCCACCTTCTCTCTCTCTCTCTCTCTCTCTCTCTCGCGCCATCTCTCTCTCAGTGTGTCTCACTTCATGTTTCGCTCTTTTATACTTATTTCTTCTCTCTCTCTCTCTTATCTGTGTCTACCAGAGCCTCAGGGAGCTCCTCTAGACCTGACCAGGTGAGCCCAGAGGAGATAGATGGGAGTGGAACAGTGGGAGAGATGGTAATCAGAAGCAATCATCCGCTCGGGGAGCGTCTGCTCTGGTCGGGCCAGCCCCCAGAGACACAGTTAAACTCCTAACCTGTGATTTGTGAAAAGGATAGAGAATTTTCAAGGGAGTGAAAGTAGAAAATGAATCTATCCAGTTAGTTCTTCTGCTTGTAAATTCTTATCATTGGTTTAGGGAGTGCACAACAGTTTCAGAACTCATGTCCTTACAGAAGCTCAAGTATTATCCACATTTATATGCATGTGCTCGTCAACCCTCGCGGACGAAAATAACTGCTGACTTTGGAGGTCATTTTTAATCTGTGGGTTGTGTTTCTACAACTATGCAAAGAGCCTTGGTAAAATGAATACCTTGGAGCGCTGCCTTGTAGTCCTACACACTCTGTGGTTTCATAAGGGGATGTCAGCTTTCTGCCATGGTGTTCAATCACGTTTGTTTGCCTGTGTGTGTGTGTGTGTGTGTGTGTGTGTGTGTGTGTGTGTGTGTGTGTGTGTGTGTGTGTGTGTGTGTGTGTGTGTGTGTGTGTGTGTGTGTGTGTCAGTTGATGTGTTAAGGAGAGTTCAAAGTTCTGCTGCCATCTAGTGGCAGATTAATGGTTAAGCGTCACCGCAGGGAGTTGATGTACTCACTTTGTGTTTCCGTGGGTGCACGTACACCGGGTGTGCCAGTGTGTGTATTACTGGTTATTTGCGTGTGTTTCTGCATGTGTGCACTTCAAAATGCATGTGTGTTTGTATATCTGTATGCTTGTGCATGAGGCAGGAACAGCTTATTAGAAGGTCAGCATGAGCGTGTCCTAATTGTCATCCATTTGGATGATTTTGTTTCGTTTCAACAGCCCGGAAAAAACCTGTCTGAATATATATTGATAAAAAATGGGGCAGGTGTGTTCAAAAGAGAGGGGTGTCAATGTGTCCATGAGAATGAAATGCACAACGTCTCATTGAGCTAATGCGAATATTGGTATTGTTTTGTCTTTTTTCAATCTTCAATCCTCCCCCCATCCCCCCCCCCCCACACACACACACACACACACACACAGTCACCTCTTCTCATTGTGCTCTTTTTACAGTATTTGCTAGCAGATGGTGCAAGCACCCTTGCCCCAGTGTTTGTGTGTAAATGCATTCCTTCAAACTTGTGTATGTGTGTGCTTGTCTGTGTGTCTGATAGTTAGTCCCATTGCAGTGATCAGTATTCAGGCTCGGTCGCTGGGCACTGGCCAGCCTGGCCTCCATGACAGCTCCACAGACTCCCAAACGTTCTAAACCACCACTTCACTAGCTGTGTGTGTGTGTGTGTGTGTGTGTGTGTGTGTTAATGTTTGCTTTTTCTGGGCAGCAGCCTCCTGGTGTGAAGTACCCATTTACTTGATGAGGATAATCAGACACAAATACACACACTGTAGAGAGAATACGCACACCCACAAACACACACATGCACATGCATACACACACACACACACACTCACGGCACTCCATTCCTTTGTCCTGCTGTCGTTTAGGAATGGAATAATCTAGTTCACTATTAATTTGGGTTTGCTGGTTGATTGTTGGCCCCGGGTGGCACGCGTTATTGTACAAAAAATAAAGGAGTATCCTATTTAGATCCTACTCCGTAATTCAGAGAGACCTAGGGGAAAGAAATGGAGGGAGAGGGAGGGAGGGAGGGAGGGAGGGAGGGAGGGAGGGAGGGAGGGAGGGAGAGAGAGAGAGAGAGAGAGAGAGAGAGAGAGAGAGAGAGAGAGAGAGAGAGAGAGAGAGAGAGAGAGAGAGAGAGAGAGAGAGAGAGAGAGAGAGAGAGAGAGAGAGAGAGAGAGAGAGAGAGAGAGAGAGAGAGAGAGAGAGAGAGAGAAAAAAGGCCTTCACTCTTTATGTAAATGGAGAAATTGGTTGTGTCATAGTGCTGCACCAAATTAAGATACGTTTTGGTTTTAATTAGGCTAGCAGCGCTCATTTCCCTTAATCAGGACACACACACAGAAATACATACACATATAGGAAACCCTCACATATTGTGATCCAGAAAGATAATTTGTACCGCGGTACAAAAACGTTATCTGGTACATGTGCAGTAGTTCGACATAAAAGGGAAATTCTAGTATTCTATCATCCCTGAAAATCCTACAGGATCATGGAGTTGACCTCAAAGTCCCCTCCGTATGAGCAGACTCGCCTACCTCAGCGAGATAGCCCGATCCTCCACATCTGCTCGGTTCTTTGAAGAGCCATGCCAATGAGAAAGCTTTAACTCAGCAGATGGCTTTGATGGAGTGTGTGTGTGTGTGTGTGTGTGTGTGTGTGTGTGTGTGTCTGTCTGTGTGTCACTACCGGGTGATCGTCACTCTCTGCTATCTGCCAACCTAATAGGACTGTAAGTATAACTGTGTGTGTGTGTTTGAGCTTTTAGATGCTTTTCCAAGTTGTCAGTGATCTGTGTGTGTGTGTGTGTGTGTGTGTGTGTGTGTGTGTGTGTGTGTGTGTGTGTGTGTGTGTGTGTGTGTGTGTGTGTGTGTGTGTGTGTGTGTCATTGAGCATGTGTTTTCAGGGGTATGCGTGCATTTGTGTGGGCGCCTATAGCTACAGTGGCTTGCAAAAGTATTCATACCCCTTGAACTTTTCCATATTTTGTCACATTACAACCACAAACATACATATATATTCACTGGAATTTAATGTGAAAGACCAACACAAAGTGGTATACAATTGTGAAGTGGAACGAAAATTCTACATGATTCAAAACATTTTTTACAAATAAAAAACTGAAAAGTGCGGTGTGCAAAAGTATCCAGCCCCCTTTTCTCTGAGTGCAACCAATTGCATTCAGAAGTTGCCTGATGACTGCTAATGACTAAAATGAGTCCACCTGTGTGTAATCTAATCTCAGTAAAAATACAGCTGCTCCGTGACGGCCTCAGAGGTTGGTTAAGAGAATATTGGGGAGTAAACAGCATTATGAAGTCCAAAGAACACACCAGACAGGTCAGGAATAAGGTTGTGGAGAAGTTTAAAGCAGGCTTAGGCTATAAAAAGATTTCCCAAGCTTTGAACATCTCACGGAGCACTGTTCAATCCATAATCCGGAAATGGAAAGAGTATGGCACAACTGTAAACCTACCAAGACAAGGCCGTCCACCTAAACTTACAGGCCGAACAAGGAGAGCAGAGGAGGTGACTCTGGACGAAATGCAGAGATCCACAGCTCAGGTGGGGGAATCTGTCCACAGGACAACTATTAGTTGTTCACTGCACAAATGTGGTCTTTATGGAAGAGTGGCAAGAAGAAAGCCATTGTTAAAAGAAAACCATAAAAAGTCCCGTTTGCAGTTTGCCAGAAGCCATATTGGGGACACAGCAAACATGTGGAACAAGGTGCTTTGGTCAGATGAGACCAAAATTGAACTTTTTGGCCTAAATGCAAAACGCTATGTGTGGCGGAGAATTAACACTGCACATCACTCTGAACACACCATCCCCACTGTCAAATATGGTGGTGGCAGCATCATGCTCTGGGGCTGCTTCTCTTCAGCAGGGACAGGGAAGTTGGTCAGAGTTGATGGGAAGATGGATGGAGCCAAATACAGGGCAATCTTGGAAGAAAACCTGTTGGAGTCTGCAAAAGACTTGAGACTGGGGCGGAGGTTCACCTTCCAGCAGGACAACGACCCTAAACATAAAGCCAGTGCTACAATGGAATGGTTTAAAACAAAACATATTCATGTGTTAGAATGACCCAGTCAAAGTCCAGACCTAAACCCAATCGAGAATTTGTGGCAAGATCTGAAAACTGCTGTTCACAAACGCTCTCCATCTAATCTGACTGAGCTTGAGCTGTTTTGCAAAGAAGAATGGGCAAAAATGTCAGTCACTAGATGTGCAAAACTGGTGGAGACATACCCTAAAAGACTTGCAGCTGTAATTGCAGCAAAAGGTGGTTCCACAAAGTATTGACTCAGGGGGGCTGGATACTTTTGCACACCGCACTTTTCAGTTTTTTATTTGTAAAAAATGTTTTGAATCATGTAGAATTTTCGTTCCACTTCACAATTGTATACCACTTTGTGTTGGTCTTTCACATTAAATTCCAATGAAATATATTTATGTTTGTGGTTGTAATGTGACAAAATATGGAAAAGTTCAAGGGGTATGAATACTTTTGCAAGCCACTGTATATGTGTGTAGGGGTCACCTGGGTCCAGACTATTGCCAACCAGTCCCTTTCCTGGCTTGGGTTTTCCTGGTGCTGGGTCAGCGTGTAGGGGTTAGGGAGTATGATTACTGAGGCTTTGGTGGGAGGTGTAAATCCTGCTGTAGACGTTGATCCCACTGTGATTATTGCTGATTTAAGAGACAGGGCCTTCCAGTGAAAACACCAGAAATAGACTTGCGGTGTCGTTCATCAACCTGTGGAAGTGTGAAACACGTAGGTTTGGTTTTCCAATCACAAATTCCCGTTCCCAGATTTCTGGACTGCAGTCTGGGGAGGAATGTGTGAGTGTGTGTGTGTGTGTCAGTGTCTGCATGTATATGTGCGAGGGAGCGTGGGGTGTTAGTGGGAAGGATGTTTGTCATATCCGTAATTCCGTTTTTAAGAGTGATTACATGTTCGCTTGTTTCTTTTGGCCTGGTCTAAATGTTGGGACTCGGTCGTACTAAACAGAGTGCTGTGGTTATGCGGCCGTCCAGCGGCAATGCTCAGGCTCACCTGCTTGCCGGCTTTTTGTCCCCATGGTACATTTATCATGGAGGGTGGTTTGAGTCTCTGTTTTCACGGATCACTGTCTCCATGGCTACCCGCCTTGTATGGTATAGCCCCGTAGTTGTGTCCTGTCGGAAGGACGGACTTGTGTATCCATACAACCCCCCCTCCCTCCCTCTGTTCTGCACAGGCCTTCTATCCCCCTCTCCTTATCTTTTTTTCCTTTCCCTCCCTCTCTCCCATGGCCCCAGAGAGTCCATTCCATCCCTTTCCAACCCTTTTGACTTTGTATACCCCAGACCTCAATGAGTGATTCATTCATATAATTGTGGCTTCTAGATGTATTTAGTTACTCTCTTCTTCTTTTCTCTCTGGCCTTTCTCTCTGTTTTACTCTCTATCTTTCTCTCCTTTTTTCTTTCTTCTTGTCCACATTGGAATCTAGGCCATTGATGTATTAGAGCCTTTGAGAAAAAACATTTGAGAGTGAATGAGTGACATCAGAAAGATAGAGACACAGATAATGACTGGCAAAAAGAAAGAGAGAGAGCGAGAGAGTTAAAGAGGGAGAGTAAAAGAGAGCCAATGAAATAGGATGGAGAAAGAGAGAACACCACAGAAAAAGTGAGTGAGGAATCCAGAACTTGGAAATGAGGGCTGTAATTATGTGCTGGGCTTCTATGAGCATGACAAATAGTCAGTTCGAGATCGTAGCCCCTCATATCCGTGTTGGCTGATCTGCCCCTCCCCCCGGACCAGTGTGTGTGTGTGTGTGTGTGTGTGTGTGTGTGTGTGTGTGTGTGTGTGTGTGTGCCTAGGTGGGGCTCCACACTTTGGAGTGCTACAACAGGAAGTCGCCAGTCATAGCTACTGCCTGGACCTGGAGTGGTTGAGAGCAGCCGTACACTGGGACCTCTCAGCTGTGTGTGTGTGTGTGCGTGCGTGCGTGCGTGCGTGCGTGCGTGCATGCGTGCGTGCGTGCGCGTGTGAAACTGAGAGAGAGAAAGAGAGACAGGAAGCAGGATAAAAAAGGAGAGGAAAAGGGTGTAGAGAAGGAGAAGGAAACGGTTAGAAAGAATCCAATACAATCCTAAATGGGAGAAGAAGAGAACAAAGTCTTGCAGAGAAAGAAGAGTGAAAGAGGAGATGCCTGGGGAGAAGGAAAGGGGACTGGAGAAAACTTGAGCCCTCCCACTTGAAGCAGATCCCAGTTAACGCAGCCTAGCCATGTAACTGCCCCCCTAACCCCCACCACTCCAGCCCCAGCTCCCAGTCACCGGACCCCTCTCTCTCTCGCTCTCCCTCCCTCTCCCTCTCCCTCTCTCTCTCTCTCTCTCTCTCTCTCTCTGTCCGTCCGTCTGTATGTCCGTCCGTCTCCCCCGGCATTGTTCTGCTCTAGCGAGCATGCATTGTTCGGCACAGCCCTCGACTTGTTGCTCCTGTTCTCAGAGCGGCAGGCAGCCGAGGTAGCAGCTCCGTTAGCTGTGAAATCACTGAGGCTGCTCAGCAGTGGTGAGTACTGGGATCTGGAGCTACTTTCTTTCGTTCAGGAATGGTTTTATTTTAGTTGCTCTGGTCAAAGTTTTGACAATGGAATCAAAGTTTGGTAGAAATTGTTTGTGCATTTTCCAAACTTACTAAGTTCACTGCCTCAAAATGATTTGCACCGATTTAACAGAAGAAGTACTAGTTAGCTTTGAGAAACGTAAATGCAATTGAATAGTTTGCGTCATTATTCAAGAGTGTATTGTGTAGTGTGGATTGGGCTTGATGCAGTGTTATCGGTAGTTCAGTGGAGTGTGCTAGACCTCCTGGGGTTTCTGACTGACTAACTGCTACTGCTGACTCACTCACGGCCCCATGCTGAGTGTATTTGTGTGTCAGCTTTTTTCACTACGTTCTGTGCTTTCCACCTTAATGCATATCAAGCTGCATGCATTGCACAAGGGTTTGTGTGTCTGCCTAAATTGGTGTGTGTCTGCCTCACTTAGATGTTAGAGAGAGAGAGAGAGAGAGAGAGAGAGAGAGAGAGAGAGAGAGAGAGAGAGAGAGAGAGAGAGAGAGAGAGAGAGAGAGAGAGAGAGAGAGAGAGAGAGAGAGATGTATTAAGGCCTTCACTCTGAGTGAGACGGAGACTCAAAGGACTTAGACTTCAGTATTTATCATCTGTATTTATCATGTACGTGTCTCGACTGCTTATTGATTTCCTCTAGCCATTGAGTGAGAACAAAAGGCTATCACCCAGCCAAGAGCCCAAATAAATAAGCTAGCAAAGTATCAACACACCAATCTGCGGCTGGGCGCTGTTCATTGATTTCCAGTGTCGCCAATCCCACACACACTCACATACACACACACTGTCACACTCACGGACACTGATACACACACAATGAACAAGGCCTTGTTGTCCTGAGAGGCCCCATTGTTCAGCATGCTTGCAGATTGTGTGTGTGTGTGTGTGTGTGTGTGTGTGTGTGTGTGTGTGTGTGTGTGTGGGTGTGAAGACTACAGCTCTAGACAATGAACTGTATCGCTGAGGGGATTTTAATCTTTCTCCCCCTCTCTCTTTCTTTCTCCCTCTTTCCTACGTTCCCTCTCTACCCTTCCCTCCCTCCATCCTCTCCAAACCTTTCCAACATCTGGATCCCCTACACCAGCTGACAAGAAACAAGGAAAGAGAAATGGGAAGGAGGAGGGGATGGAAATGAATGGATGGCCAGGTGGTCAAAAGTCTCTTGATAGATCCATTGTATCCATACAGCAATTCAGCAGAGTCAAATTGTCAATCCATATGAATACATGTGGAGACAATAGGGCGAGGAGACCCACGCACAAACACACACTCTCTCTCTCTCTGTCACACACACTCACATGAACGCACACAGAGCCATGACAAAAATAGAGCAGAACCAATAGGCTTGCTTTAAGCTCTCCCAGTGAGGAGGACAGGCTTCAAACTGGATGTCAGTGGGCATGGCGTGGCAGCAGGCACTGTGAGCACTGGCGGGCATCGGCCATTTTGAGGGGGATGGTAAGCTAACAGATGAGGGAGGTCTTTTAGTGTCTCTGTGAGGTTGGCTGTGCTCTGGTTGGGTCTCAGCTGTCAGAGTAAGCTCTTTAATCCGTCACTCCCGGTTTTCTTTCTTTTTTATATAATCTTTGCTTTTCTCTCTTTCTTTCTCTCTTCTTTGCCCTCTCTTTATACAATATCATCACAGCCTACGCAAAAAAACATATTTTCCGTGCCTCCATGCCAATCTTTCCCTGCCAGCTCCACGGCAGCTGTGACCGCCCTGCTAGGGCAGCGGGCCACGTCAACAGGTGGAGGAGGGCAACGTCACGAGCGTCTTGGCGCGGACAAACACTGAGAAAGGAAGAGATGAAACCAATCTGCTTCGGGGGTTACCGTGTCTGATAGCCCTGACTATGTCTGCCTACATGGCGGTTTGAGCATGTGGGTGTGCGTCTGCGTGTGTGCGGAGGGTTGGAGCAGTGTAACACCAGCCCTCATTACCTCACGGCTGCCCAGGGATTGTTTGACAGCGTCTTCTGCACCATACGTATCCATGTGTTATCCAGTCACCCCATCTCCTGCCCTTCCTCTGAGGACTGCACAGCTGGTGCCTGTCATTCTGTCTGTCCATCTATCCTTTCTCATTTGCTTCTCGGATTATTTATATATCTTTATAAATCTCTCTTTGTTCTTTTGGTGCATGCTTGCTTGTGCCCTGCTCCACTATCGAGCGCTGATGCCATTTCTCTCTGCAGATGGCTTGTGTTTGTTTGGTGTTTGTGTTAACCCGTGTATTGTGTGTATGTGTGTGGGGTCAGAGAGAGAGAGAGAGAGAGAGAGAGAGAGAGAGAGAGAGAGAGAGAGAGAGAGAGAGAGAGAGAGAGAGAGAGAGAGAGAGAGAGAGAGAGAGAGAGAGAGAGAGAGAGAGAGAGAGAGAGAGAGAGAGAGAGAGAGAGAGAGAGAGAGAGAGAGAGAGAGAGAGAGAGAGAGAGAGAGAGAGAGAGAGAGAGAGAGAGAGAGAGAGAGAGAGAGAGAGAGAGAGAGAGAGAGAGAGAGAGAGAGAGAGAGAGAGAGAGAGAGAGAGAGAGAGAGAGAGAGAGTTCTGTGCTGAGGTCAGTCTTCCATTCTGTGGGACCATTCCAGGCTGACAGGAGGTCAGAGTGTGCGTGTGATCTCATGGTCATACCAGTTCACAGATTCTGTCATGTAATGATCAGAGAGCAGCGTCCTTTGTTACATATCGTTCTGATTTGGCCTGAAACTGTCATAGTGTTGCTGTCCTAAGGTACTTAATGTTTTACTCCACTTTTGCCATTTATAATCTCCAGACTTTATGGTCGTCCTGTCTGTGTGCAGAGAGTATCTAATGCCCAAGATTATTCAGACATTTTATTTAAATTTGTAAAAATGAAAATGGTTATCAATTTAAAAATGTTATTAACTAATTACATTTCTGCAGACGTTTTTGAAGTTTTAGAAGATGCAAAGGCATGATTTCCTACAACAGCAGTGGTAAATTAGTAGTCCCTGCATTTCTAAAGTCATTGCAACCATTATGATTGTGCTATGTCTATGGTATGGGTGTCTCAACATGTCATTGGTCAATCCTAGTTATGAGGTCACTGTTGTCATGCTCAACCTATGAGATCGCTCCTTTTGGCTTATGAAGTGTGTTGAGCAGGGAGATTTAGTATGTGTGGGGTTGGTCGGGTTGGTCGTGTTGGCAAGTTAGGGAAACAAGGCACTGAATTCTTGCCTTCAGCACAATTAAAGTAATTTAGTAATGATCTCAGCCTGCAACATCCCAGAATGTGCAGCCATATGAAGCAGACACTCTAAGCAGAGACCAAACCCTTTGTTGGAAAGAATTATTCTTTAATCATAGTTCAATCTAAAACCAGTCCTGGTTTTCTTGCCGCATAGACGAATTTTTTAGATGCAATTTCCAAGTTTACGTCCTTTTTGTAAATACTTTTTACGGATACCCTTGACTTGAAAAACGCTGTGATAAATATTATAAAATCCAGCCACACAGCCAGGTTTTGCATATCCACAAAAATGTCCCTGAAGTCCTCCTTTGAAATAGTTGGTCAGCATTTGTAGTATTACAACCGTGTTTTTGTAGCATGTGTTTATCATTCACTGGGACAACTTTATTTTCCTTAAGAGGAGCAGTGAGTGAAGAAGGCTCCATCCATCCCTCTCTCTGTCCCTCTCGCTCCTTTGTTGTATCTCTCTTCCTCCTCCTCACTCCATCCATCCATCCATTTCTCCTTTCAGGGCAGACATGTCTTCATGCCAGCATCTCCAAAGCCTATCTGACTCATGTTTCTATCTCCCCAACCACTGTTTTGATGCGTCTCTTATCAGAGCACACGCACCCACCGCCTCAGACGTACACACACACACCTCCGACATGGGGCGACTCCGAGAGATCCATCACTGTCAGCTCACACACAGCAAGACGGATTAAGGAGGGGTTTACGGGGGCACACACACACACAGGCACACAGGCAGAGCACCACAGCCAGTGTCATGGCAGTGGTCATTATCCAGTCTTAGCCTCTCTCTCTATTACAGTCTTCACTGTTATCGTTATTAGACAAAAGCCCTCGAGTCTGAAAGTGATTATCTTAAGATTTGCAAAAATGACAAATTTAAACACAAACGCACAGACACTTACACACACTTGCACACACTTACATGCATGCCGTTTAACACAATATAATGGCATGTATGTTCTCATAAACGTCTTACTCCAGTGTTCTTTGTTGTCTGTGGTAAATGCTGAAGGTATCACTGTGACCACGTTAACTCTCATAACGTGAGCATTTTGGGGATTGGCAAACACAGGTATAGCTTCTCTAAGAATGCTACAGTTGCCGTGAATCACAAATGGACGTTCCCTTTCCGGCCACTGCCAAGACAAAATGTTGTGTGTCAAAGTTTGGAGCTCAACGCATTTCTCTATGCCTTAACTATGTTCAATATAGGATCCAAGACATTTATTTGTCATCACAGCCTAGTAGGTTGACATACATAGACGTGGAGCCTCTCTCCACGCCAGGAGATTTATTGACACATGAATGTAGTTTCACACAAAGTATATATATATTTTTTGTGAGCACAATGTCATTTAGTTTAACTTCACAGAAAGGGACTAAACCTGTTCCCTGACATCAATTACTACTGTACAAATCATTTATCAGTCACAGTCTAATTAAGACCACATTAAGAGACAGTACGATTTAAAAAAAAGAAAATGATTAGGACCAAGAGAACTCCCGCTGACTGAGAACCTCTCTGCGGGGCTTTCAACCTTGGCCCAAACTCCTGGTTCCCGCTGTGCCAATCAAAGAGACAGCTGAATGGGAGGTTAGATTTAGTGCTAGTTATAGTATCAAAAACAGCCATTCCCATTTAACAAGCCTCTGCCCAGACTGAACATCCTCCTTCCCAGCCGTACATGTTTTCCATGCTTCCCTCCGAGGCAAAAACCTTTGAAAGGAAACAGTCTCTATGAAATCGGGCCCGTCCATTTGTGAGCATGTGTGTGCTTTCGTGTCTCTGGTTTTTCATTAGTGTTGGTCAAGTGGGCACACACTAATCTACCTGCCTTTCCTACAATTAGTACAGTAACAACCACCGTGTCCTCCGAGTGTTTTTTTCCCCTCTATTACCTCCTGTGGAGGCCGATATTAAAATTGAATCAATTCTAATCTGAATTTGAATCCATTGGGTGGATTCCCTTCGGGTCACATCTCACTGAGATGAAAGGATTGCAGCTATTACTAGCACAAAGAATAACACAGATGGATAAAAACATGGCTGTGTGGGCTGTGTGTGTGTGTGTGTGTGTGTGTGTGTGTGTGTGTGTGTGTGTGTGTGTGTGTGTGCGTGCTGATGCCCTTAGCTTTCTCCACCCTCCTGCTGTGCCAGTCTGTGTCAAGATGGGGGCTAGCGGCATAGCAATCGACAACCTACCTTGTCTGTCAATTCTTTCTTGTTGGCCTGATTCTTGTTTTGCCTACTATGGGAAAGTTGATTGTTTAAGACACACATACCACATAGTACATTACAGCAGTACATACACAAGCGTTCTGTTTGTGTTGACTGTGGCAACGGTCCTGCGTGTATCAGCAATGATGTAATGCAGTGATATAGGACTGTGAGAGTGTGAGGAGATGACCTCAGCACCGGGGAGTCCCTGGGGGCCTGTATCTGTGCGGGCCAGCTTTTGACGTCAGGACTTTCTCACACACACTAGCTTCTTGGTCCTAGCTTCTTTGAGAAACAGGGGTTATTTGGTTTTTCACAGCGATCATGGTGTTTTGAATCAATTCATTCAATATATGGATTAGTTTAGTTGCTTGCGTTTAAGACGTCTTTATTTTTCTTGCAAGACAGAGGTAGGTTCTCTCCCTAATAAGGAAAAATGCTTTTTCCCCTCTTGCAGATGGAGGTTTTGTTCAGGTTCTAGAAGGCAAATAATCCATGTTGAGGAAGTGACAACCAAACAGACTCTAAGCCAGAGGCTGTAGATAAGAGCCACAGCTCATCCGGGCCCCAGGATGGTGGACACAGGCCAGGTTACCAATGCGCCAGCGAGCCTCTGCCGCGGACCTAACACTAGCCTTAACCCTACACAAATGGATGGGTTTTCTTAGGACAGCTGTGCTACTGACCATGGTTGGAAAAAGTATTCCCAGACAGGCAGACCACAGCCAGAGTTCTGAGTAGGAATGTATGTGTGTGTGTGTGTGTGTGTGTGCGTGTGTGCGTGTGCGTGTGCGTGTGTGTGTGTGTGTGTGTGCGTGTGCGTGTGCGTGTGCGTGTGCGTGTGCGTGTGCGTGTGCGTGTGCGTGTGCGTGTGCGTGTGCGTGTGCGTGTGCGTGCGCGCGCGTTTACATAAAACATATGCAGCTCTATTTTAAGAATTATAAATCCACTGGTTTGGGAGGGCAAACATGAATCATCGGTTGAATTATTTTTCTTTCTCTGAATTCCTTCTGCACTGAACTGAACTCCTGCACTGAAATGCATTGTTTACGCGTACAGGGTGAGAGAATAAACACTCAAAAAGGACTGATTTGGAAAAGTTGCATTTTACCATGTGTGTGTGGTCATAAAACAAGAGCAAGATGAAAATATGACTATATGGTTCTATACTCATTCTATACTGCATTTGAGTGTACCATCTTTCTGGGTTCCTTTCGAAATGCTACATGCTATTAGTATACTACAACCTCTTAGCCTGAAGTCCAGTGACCCCCCCACTCCTATGCAGTACCTTCCTTCGGCCCTAGAGGGGCCTAGAGCACTTCTCCCCCTAATCCCAGCTGCCCTTTTTCACCCAAGGGTCATGAAGGCTCCTCACCCCTCCACATCCCTGTCTCCTATGTTCTTCACTTTACTTTACTGCATTCGAATCCTAATTGGCCATCACCAAGGTAACAGATACTTTTCCTGGGGTCCTCCTACTCCTTCCTTCATTTTATCTTCCTATAATCTCTCAGTGCCTCCCGCCTACTTTTGCTGCCC
Source organism: Aplochiton taeniatus (assembly GCA_017639675.1). Taxonomy (NCBI): domain Eukaryota; kingdom Metazoa; phylum Chordata; class Actinopteri; order Galaxiiformes; family Galaxiidae; genus Aplochiton; species Aplochiton taeniatus. The sequence continues at coordinate 7,503,652 of CM030185.1, read as the reverse complement.
CCTCCTAATTTCCCCCATCCTTTCTCCTACTCCCTCCCTGCTGTTTCTCCCTTGGTGTCTCCTCCCTCACTCCTCAGTGTGAGCTCCAAGCAGCCCTCACTGCCATCACAGTGCGCCCTCTGCTGCTAGTCCACTGTGCCAATAAAGATTGGGTTGACACTGGGCTGGGTTTGAACTGGGGTGGGATGGCTCTGGCATAAAGATGGCTCAAAATGGATTAGTTCTAGTTCTGATTTAGTACATGACGCCGATTCAATAAAATCACTGCACTTTTACCCTTTTTCTTTCTTTCTAGGTCCCTTGTTTTTCTAGGTTTTGATTTGGTCTGCTTGTCAGCTGGATCAGAGGTTGGAGAGAGATGCAATATATATCTCTGGTTGAGATTTGGGTGTAGACATTTAAGAGGCAGCTTTGCTTCTGCCAGCCATATAAATCACCAGGCATTGATATTCAGATCAGGGAGATTTCTGCAGGCAGAAAGATGAGTGGAAGTGTGTGTGTGTGTGTGTGTGTGTGTGTGTGTGTGTGTGTGTGTGTGTGTGTGTGTGTGTGTGTGTGTGTGTGTGTGTGTGTGTGTGTTTTAGCCGGCGGGGTTAAAAGCATTACAATCCCTTGCCATTCATATTGACTGTATATCGCCTGTATAGTTGCATTTTCTATATTTTTGTTCTATAGTGGGTTGAGAGATGGATTTTTTTGTGCTATCTTTACTTGTGGCATGTTTTGAAACGTTGTTGATATTTTGACTTGACTTCTTATTCAGAAAGTTGAAGCATATTATTATGTTTCAGTTGTCATGGCTACACCAGTCTGTTTCACTTCACATCCTCCCAGCCTCTGGGTTCTACGCCAAGAAAGTCGGGCGAATCCAACCTAAACACACCGGCAAACACACAGACACCACAGTCAGTGGCAAGTGCTTATACACCCAATTCAATGGTCTTGTTATTCCTCCCATCCCAATCCTTCACTCCGAGGTAATCATTCCTCTCCTGAGAACAGCTGTTTCTCCTCATATGTCAATTTGGTAAATAAATATGGTCGATGGGAAACTGGAACCGAGTAGACATGTCCACTGTGGAAATACATTTTTGCCTCACAGACCAGCCCGTCCTTCAACTGTTGATAAATTAACAGCTTCAAAAGACACCTGGCGTGCTCCTGGCCTTATGGTAGGTCACTGATGGAATCACCATAGCCATCAACTCGAGCTCCTGCCATCTCGGTGTGCTGGGGAAAGGAGGCAAACAGTATGAAGTAGGTGGCTGCTGTGCCAGTACGTAATGAGAGGATAGATGGAGGAGAGAGAGAGAGAGAGAGAGAGAGAGAGAGAGAGAGAGAGAGAGAGAGAGAGAGAGAGAGAGAGAGAGAGAGAGAGAGAGAGAGAGAGAGAGAGAGAGAGAGAGAGAGAGAGAGAGAGAGAGAGAGAGAGAGAGAGAGAGAGAGAGAGAGAGAGAGAGAGAGAGAGAGAGAGAGAGAGAGAGAGAGAGAGAGAGAGAGAGAGAGAGAGAGAGAGAGAGAGAGAGAGAGAGAGAGAGAGAGAGAGAGAGAGAGAGAGAGAGAGAGAGAGAGAGAGGTTGATTGTTCCTCTGGTTGGGCCAGATGCCAGCTAGCTCCCAGCCACGGGCCATGGATCTTTTCTCCCTGCTGTCAGCAAGGTGCCCTGCTCTAACCCCCAGCAGAAAACCCTACACACACAAGGTTTGTTTGAGTTTTTGTGTTTATGAGAGAGAGAGAGAGAGAAAAGGAGAGAGGGAGTGAGAGAGAGAGAGAGAGAGAGAAGGAATTAACCAGGCATATCACTCCCCATTGCTCCCCTCAGTCCATCCCTTCGTTCCTCTCTTCCTCTTTCTCTACCGTCCTCTCACTTTCACAAGCTGCCTATTGACGCCTTAAGTTTGATTAAGCACAGCCGTTTCATTTAGTGGGATCTGTTGCATCCTAAAACTGTCGGTAAAAAGCTATCACTGGCCTCGGATCAGCATTTACCCAGCTCCATGCTTGGTCTCCTCTTTCACCCTCTATTGTCCTAGCACATAGCCTTCGTACTAGCTGGAATAAGCTTCAGTGGTGCACCAAACATTCAGCGAGGCAAGCGAGCACAGGAGCAGTGGAGCATGTCAATGGACTCGGGCCAGCCAACTCACTCACCCATTTGATTAGTCAAAGTCAGTAGGTCAGTATATTTGGTTGTGTAAATGTGTATTAAGAAAATACATAAACAGTAAGAATAAAAAAAAAGACCTTCACGAGGTTAGAGAAAGAGATTGAGACGGACCGAGAGTTTGGCAGAGAAGGAAATAGACTGTATTAATTGCTTTTGTGTGATCCATTAAGCCAAAGGTCTCCGACTAGGACTCCCCACCAGCCCATAATGAGCCTTGTGCTGTCAGTGGGCAACTGTTTGCAAGGGAGATGCTCAGCAGAAGGGCATCACCATGGCTACTTCTGCTTTGACCTCCCACACCAAAGGCTGCAAGTCAGCTAATCATAGAGCAGAGTTGATAGAACCTGACACAACGAGGTTGGTATGCTTTACTGGAAACTAACATGGATCTGCCACATGTCAGCTCAACCTTGGCAAATTTTAAATTTTTCAATAGAATGGATACATTGTTTATCTAAAGGCATTTTTTCCAGATTTAAAAAGCAACTCAATCTCACTTGTGCCTAAAAAACCTGAAGGCAGAAATCCCCATCAAGTGTTTACACAGCCAAACTCAAATAAAGTATATCATCCCCACGCTAACCTTTTTACATCGGAAAATGCCCTGTTTAGTTGAGTTTTGTTTGTTTGTGGTGTATCGTTGGGCTCCAATTGTGCCAGTGTAAGCAGAATCCACACAAGGCTGAAATGGGGGTACATTTTTCTGAAAGAGGTAGGCTACAGCAATCCCGCTGAGCTTGCATTATGTTTGTGTTGTGTGGTTGCGTTGAGTTTCGTAAAGAATGGCCTATAGACAGGCCAAAACTGTCTAAACTGTCTAAAACCAAGTACTGAAGACAGCTCCACAGAGACACAAAACACGCACGCTCGCACGCACAAACACACACACACACACACACACACACACACACACCACTGGATGGCAACCAGAGTGTTTCTGGACTTGTTTTGTAAGACTTAACCCCAAATGCTTTCCACCCCAACTGGTCTGAGCGAGAGAGAAGTGACCAGACCGACGGAAACATTCAATGGGAGAAGGACTGGAGAAGGAGAAGGAATCGACGGAAAGGAATGGCAAAGGCAAAGCGAGTAGTCGGAGGTTAGGACAAGGTCAGACTTCACCATTCGCCAAAGACTGTCTGCCGCCTGGAGAGGATCCTGTGTAGGAGTCTGCTTCTTGGCCGAGGGCATTCTGTCAGACCGGGCAGGGACCGCTCAACAGCACCCATCAGCAGCTAATGCACACATACTGCACATGTTGTTAATGCACACATACTGCACGTTGTTTCTGATAGATGAGTATCTTCTGGAACATAGTAAGAATGGTTATGCATGCAAGCGTTGCAACTTCTACATGGTCAAGCAGATTATGTTTCCATGAAAAGCAACTCCTTTAACCCTTTCCAACCCTTCGAGTCGACCCCATATAATGTGTGTGTGTGTTTGTGTGTGTCTGTGTCTGTGTGTTTGCCTGCACATACCTACATGTGTGTAACCAACGTGCTAATGGCTGTATATGAGATAGATCTTGTTTTGAGGCTGGTGTGTGAGATATATGTTGTTTGTGTGAATGTTGACAGTAATTGCAGCAAGCAGACCACAGAGGCAGGGAGTTACTATAATCCATAACCAAATTTCAGCCTAACGTCTGTAGGCCCCGGCTACTGGCATTATAAATCTACACCACTCTGGTTGTAATTCACTGTAAATGTTTATGGCCTTGGTCGTGCTTGTGCGAAAGTCATTTGGTGCACCACCACATTGTAACAGCAATTTGTCAAGCTATTTTATACTGTATGTCATGGCATTTCATCTTCTGTAAGTATGTGTGTGTGTGTTAATTCGTATTCCGTGTCTGTATGTGTGTGTTTTTACGCCTGTACTGTCTTGCTAGCGTAAGCTGTTTATGTCTGTGCTTTGAGTTAGCCCAGTGTAGGTCCGTTAGCGAGCTTATGTCTGTCTGACTGGCTGTACGGGGGTTTGTTTATGGAGCTGTCTCTCCAGAGGTGGCCACATGTGGTATCTCCCAGTTGGTGCCAGTGGCACAGCTGGTATCGCCCCCTTCTCACCACACTCACTGTTTAAATGTATTTTCAAACTCATTCCGCTGGGCCCACTAGTGAGCCTGTCAGTGTTTCCATGGGGTAGGCTTAGTGGATGGACATGCCATGGTGAGTTTTGTAAACACCAAAGCAAAGCAGCCAATGTTGTCCAATACCTCAATACAGTATCTTCTAATCATGAAGGCTTGAAACTCGGTCATATTGGTCTTATTCATTTAAATGCATTCACTTAAACACTTGTACTCCAGATTCCTGTGAAAAACATGGAAATGTGTGTGTGGTTTATTAAAGGAACGCTGTTTCCACTCATTTGCCCTCTTCTCTTAAGCGCCACAATGTACTTGGGGCATGGGGTGAGCAGGTGAGAGCGTTTAGAAGCAGCAGACTTGTAAAATTGTATTCAGCCCCACTGGCTACCGGGTGTATGCATCATCTTGTGTGTGTATGTTAACATAGTAGTGTGTGGGCTGCATCCTGTGTGTGGTTGTTTACATGCATTTTTTGTGTGTGTGTGTGTGTGTGTGTGTGTGTATTTATTGTATTTGTTAGTTGCCAATTAAGCAGGCACATGTACAGTAAAACATAGAGGGTAGAACTGCAGGTTGCAGGGCACCTGCACTGCACATCGTCATTAACAGTAGCAACTAACGTATATTTACCAAGCGGAGCTGGGCTTTCGGCCTTTGAACCCTGATGGGTTCAGCTACGCGGGACTACAGCAGGGGGTGCTACTTAGCCATGCGTTTATGGTTGGGACAATTTGGGCAACAAAAAAATGGGAGGACAGGAATACATAACTAACTCACTTTGTGTGAATGTCTTTTTCCAAAGGCAATGCCTCCGCTTTTTTGTACATGTGCATGTGTATTAGAGGACACTACTCAACTACATTGTGAAACTGGTCTTGTCCAAGTAAAACGGGCTTGCAGTCTCCAGACTGGATGGTCTGATTTTGGTTGACACACTGGTTTTTCTAGAGGTCTCCTTATGTGCTCCAGCCCAGCCAAGGCCTGCTTGGCACTGCCAACAGGGGGCCAACACAGCTGCCGGTCTAGCCCCACTGACCCACACACACTGTGGGTGTGAGTGCACATATCTCCCTAATAGAACACTGCCATTTCAGAGAGCACTGCCTACACCTCTGGGAACTTGGCTTGGTCCAAAACAGCATCTGTCCTCATGGTCTCGCTTGATTAAAAACTGCTGAAATTTCAGGATTCACACAAACACAGAGACACACAAGTACACACACACACACACACACACACACACACACACACACACACACACAGTAACATAATCACATACCGCATGGCTATGGACTTGCACTGCATGAAGAATTTGAAAAGCTGGGGCTTAGCAGAAATATGCCTTGATTCGGAATTAGAGGTTTACGCACAGAATTTGAAAGAAGTTGGAATTACCCCTACATTCATGTTGCATTGGGTGACTTATTGTAAATGCCAGTTGGAAATTCATATAGGCCTATGTGGAAGGCCAAGGCAAACTCTCATAATGGGATAGAAAGAGATACAGAGGCCACACACACACACACACATACTCACTCACAATGACTCTGCAAGGACAAAGGATCCCGTCCCAAACATTGTACCCTCTAACAATAGTGTCAGCATTTCTATGGTTGCTACAGGCTGTCAGACCCTCACGGTTCTAAAGAACATTCCATCACTCTATTCTCCCAAAGACAGCATTCCTTATCTACCTAGATCTGTACTAAAATGCACACCTTTCGAAAGCCATTATAGGCACGAGGCATTATGTATGTGTATGTACGTTCATGCCTGTGTATGTGTGCGTAAGTTAACATCAGTGTGCGTTACTATCACGGTGCATTCCTAGCGTGGGGCTTTTGCACATCTCGCTTGCTATCTATTACAATTCCCCCAGTTAGATTATTATTGTTGACATACCATACGCTGTTTGAGGCGTTGTTTGGGTTTGCCGTGCCGAGCTGTGTTGTGTTACTCACAGTTGGTTATCGAGGACCTAGCCGACTTTCCTCCTTCTCTGTCTCACTGCATTTAGTCGTTTTGCACTTTCTCTTGCTCTGGTTCACCCCTCAGTTTGAAGTTGGCTTTGGGTCCTACGTTCAAAAGTCTTCCATGCTATTGTTAACTGCCCGGAGGACACATAGTGAGTTGAAACCACAATCACATCACGCAAGCGCTACGTGGGTTACCCTGTACCCTTAGTTTTTTGGTTGAAAGAACAATGAGTTAATCTCATTTAATGAGTTGGTTGGCAGGGGGCTAATTGGGAAAATGCAAATTTGGTGAGGGTCTAATTGGGTTTTGTGATAACTCCTACGCAGGAGTCAGCAGCATGTGAAGCGCTACAGGGCAGGCCTGGCCGCCCACGCAAACACATAAAAGGACATAAACTCACTGATACATAGAAACATACTTGCAGTCTGAAATACACACAACAAACAGACACCACCCCCCCCCCCCCCCCCCACACACACACACACACACACACACACAGGAAATAACCAATTGAACAAGAGGGAGACAACAGGCAATGACCAAGTACAATTTCATTAATGAATAAGGAGAAAGTATTACAGTCAGTTCAGTCGAATGACATGGTAAGTTCTACATTTTTGAAAAGGTTGAAACGAGTAGATCAGTCTTAACTTCATAAATCATCCCATGTGTTACCTTCCAGTATTGAAAAGACACGTATTCATGTAAGGACACATCAGCATATAAGAACACGTATGCCACTCAAAAAATTCCTGGGTATTCAGACCACAAGCATTCACTCCCCTTTACTGAATAACCACCTTTTCCAGCCATCCTTAATTGATAAGGGATTTCAGGTCTGGCATAACAAGGGTATTCAGAGTATAGGTAACTTAAACAGTGGGGCCAAAAAGTATTTAGTCAGCCACTGATTGTGCAAGTTCTCCTACTTAGAAAGATGAGAGAGGTCTGTAATTTTCATCATAGGTACACTTCAACTATGAGAGACAAAAATGAGAAAAAAAAATCCAGGAAATCACATTGTAGGATTTTTTATGAATTTATTTGTAAATTATGGTGGAAAATAAGTATTTGGTCAATAACAAAAGTTCAACTACTTTGTAACATAACCTTTGTTGGGAATGACAGAGGTCAAACGTTTCCTGTAAGTCTTCACCAGGGGTGCACACACTGTAGCTGGTATTTTGGCCCATTCCTCCATGCAGATCTCCTCTAGAGCAGTCATGTTTTGGGGCTGTCGCTGGGCAACACGGACTTTCAACTCCCTCCACAAATTTTCTATGGGGTTGAGGTCTGGAGACTGGCTAGGCCACTCCAGGACCCTGAAATGCTTTTTACGGAGCCACTCCTTCGTTGCCCGAGCGGTGTGTTTGGGATCATTGTCATGCTGGAAGACCCAGCCACGTACCATCTTCAATGCTCTCACTGATGGAAGGAGGTTTTGGTTTAAAATCTCACAATACATGGCCCCGTTCATTCTTCCCTTAACACGGATCAGTCGTCCTGTCCCCTTTGCAGTAAAACAGCCCCAAAGCATGATGTTTCCACCCCATGCTTCACAGTAGGTATGGTGTTCTTGGGATGCAACTCGGCATTCTTCTTCCTCCAAACACGACGAGTTGAGTTTTTACCAAAAAGTTCTATTTTGGTTTCATCTGACCACATGATATTCTCCCAATCCTCTTCTGGATCATCCATATGCTCTCTGGCAAACTTCAGACGGGCCTGGACATGTACTGGCTTAAGCAGGAGGACACGCCTGGCACTGCAGGATCTGAGTCCCTCTCGGCGTAGTGTGTTACTGATGGTAGCCTTTGTTACTTTGGTCCCTCATTCATCAGGTCCCTCCGTGTAGTTCTGGGATTTTTGCTCACCGTTCTCATGATCATTTTGACCCCACGGGATGAGATCTTGCGTGGGGCCCCAGATTGAGGGAGATTATCAATGGTCTTGTATGTCTTCCATTTTCTTACAATTGCTCCCACAGTTGATCTATTCACACCAACCTGCTTGCCTATTGCAGATTCACTCTTCCCAGCCTGGTGCAGGTCTACAATTTTCTTCCTGGTGTCCTTCGACAGCTCTTTGGTTTTGGCCATGGTTGAGTTTGGAGTCTGACTGTTTGAAGCTGTGGACAGGTGTCTTTTATACAGACGACGAGGTCAAACAGGTTCCATTAATACAGGTAACGAGTGGAGGACAGAAGAGCTTCTTAAAGAAGAAGTTACAGGTCTGTGAGAGCCAGAAATCTTGCTTGTTTGTGGGTGACCAAATACTTATTTTCCACCATCATTTACAAATAAATTCTTTAAAAATCCTACAATGTGATTTCCTGTATTTTTTTTCTCATTTTGGTCTCTCATAGTTGAAGTGTACCTATGATGAAAATTACAGACCTCTCTCATCTTTCTAAGTAGGAGAACTTGCACAATCAGTGGCTGACTAAATACTTTTTGGCCCCACTGTATATAGATAATACATTTGCCAGCTTTGAACAATTGTCTCGAAAATTTGGCCTGGCCAATAACTACTTTTTCCGATATTTACGATTTTATTCATAAAAGTTTAAGTTTCCAATCATTCCCACACGGTCATGCTTAGACATCATCCTGGAAGTGAATATGTTAACTTGGGGAAGGATCTCTAGGATTAATGATGTGATAATGTCCAAAAATACTCCCTCTGTATTGTGCGTAAGGGATCAGTGGGAAAATTATCTTGGTGGTCATTTGTCGGACAGAGAATGGGACATGGCACTATCAAAAGTCCACACATCTTCCATATGCTCAAGACATGCCCTTATACAATTCAAAGTGGTACATCGTTTACACTATTCCAAGGCTAAACTTGCCAGAATATTTCCAGGTGTAGATCCTATACGTGATCGGTGCAAGCAGTCTCCTGCCACCCTCCACCACATGTTCTGGTCATGCATTGTCTCCATTTTGGTCCTCTTTTTTTTAATCTATATCTAGTATTTTTGGGGATGAGCTGGCTCCTTCTCCTTCTCCTGCTATTTTTGGGGCACAGCCAGATAGTCTTGATCTACCCAATTGAATTCAGAGAGTGGTTGCTTTTACCTCATTGATGGGCAGACGGATCATTTTACTGAAGTGGAAAGCATCATATGATCATTGGATCAGGGATATGATGCAAAATTGTATTCTCATTATTATATGTATATTTTAAGTTGTTATTTTTGTGTTTATGTGTTTTTTATGTAGGGATAATCATGGTATAGGTTTGTCTCTATTTGTAATTGTATGTAGTGTTCTTGTGTTTGAATTAATGTGTATTGCATACATGTTATTTAACTTCAGGTTGTATTATTGAGCATTAATATAATGTGAGGACTGTTTGTATGTCATGTAATAATAATAATAATAATAATTCATTTAATTTATACAGCGCTTTTCAGACACCCAAAGCACTTTACAATTGAGGGCATACTAGAACAGCTAGTAAACAAACAGATATGAAATAAACTAAGAAAGACATTTGACAAATGATAACATAGAGGATATAGGAAAAGGAAAACGGTAGTGAGACTAGGAAGGGACGTAGGAGAGAGCAGGAATGAGTATGTGTATGAGTGTGAAGAGAGGGGGGGGGGTTGTATTCAGTTGTATGCCAGGGTGAAGAGGTGGGTTTTGAGACGGGACTTGAAGGTGTTAATGGTGTCCACGTCTCTGACTGACGGAGGGAGTGAGTTCCAGAACCTTGATGCCACTCTGGAGAATACTCTGTTCCCAAGGCTCTTGACTGTGGGACGATGAGTTGGCCGGCAGTAGATTATCTCAGAGACCTCGTTGGTTGGTATGGGATGAGTAGATCAGACAGGTAGGTGGGGGCCAGGTTATGAAGGGCTTTGAAAGTCAGGAGGAGGATTTTTTAGTCGATGCATTGCTTTATAGGTAGCCAGTGCTGGTCACGGAGGACGGGAGTGATAGCAGGACTTAGTGTTGGTGAGGAGTCTTGCTGCGGAATTATGAACCATCTGGAGTTTATGTGTGTAAACCCTGAAAACCCAAATAAAAATAGTGTTTAAAAAAAAAAGAACACGTATGCCTCTCCCTATCATGTACACTGGCTTTCATTGTCTCAGAGAAGCACATGTTATCTCTTTGGTGACCTGGCTTTCACTCCGACCCTTCCCTCACATCTGAACTACAGCTCAGACTTGAAAATTTGTTACGATGCCCAAATTTGCTAATTAAAGGGCCTATAAGGTCATTAATTAATAGATTTTGCAGTCTCCCATAATTGTTCAATAATCGTTTCTTCATAATATCTTTGCCGAGACTTACGTACACAGCTTTCATGCATAACATATCCATATCTTGTACCGAACAAGTATTCATAAGCAGTAAAAAGAGCTGCCGTGTGGTGGTGAGGTTAGCGGGGTAAAACAGTTCTCTGTGTGTGGGTGTGTCAGCCTCTACACTGTTGTTTTATCATCCCCGCCGGTAGGGGTCGCGACCCCTCGGGGCTACTTCCATGTCAGGGTCACTGACCTCTACTGGCAATTACTCTCACTATCTGGGGTAGGTCCAAAACTCCCCTCCTCTCTACGCTCACATCACTCACTCACTCACTCACTCATTGATCCTTCCTGCAGCCTCAATTGTGTTACACTGTCTGTCTGTCTTTCGCTTCTTTCTTCTCTGTTGCCCTGTCCTTACTTTCCTTTACTCTTCCCACCACCTTCCTTTCTTTCCCTTTTCTTCTTTATATTATATTTGCCTTTGCAACCCCCCATCTCTCTCTCCTGTCTATCTCCCCTCTTCTCTCACCTCATATCTGCAGTTGGCTGGTTACACTGTTGTCCACATAATGACCGGGTCTTTTCTCATAGCTGATGGCCCTGGCCTAAACAATGATAATTAAGTATCTGTTTAAATACAAAGGCCCTTATACAGTGCACTGATAGCGTGTTCACACGTAGTTCTTTTGTGTCATATAAACCACTTTTATGGTGAATGTCTGGCCCCTCGACGGTTGAAAGACTGAGTTAGAGTCATGGCTATAGGTAGAATGGGGGAGATGTCTGTCTGTTCCCTCGTGCCTCCAGGCATCTATAGGGGCCTAATGCTCTCCAGAGACAGACACACACTCCTTTCCCCTCTGCAAGTGGGACAGATTATAGGAGACTGGCTCGTCTGTCTTTTATAGCTCCGCTCTGTGTGTGTGTGTGTGTGTGTGTGTGTGTGTGTGTGTGTGTGTGTGTGTGTGTGTGTGTGTGTGTGTGTGTTTGTGGAGCACACAGTGTCCCAGGGACAGGCTCAGAGACAGCGGGGACTGGCCTGTCTGATCAGTGGAATACCAATGTAGCTCAGGGCAGAGGGGGCGGATGTGTGTGACTACCCGGTCAGTCGCAACACACAAAACAACCAGGCCTTTAATAGCACAGGTGCAGAGAGAAGGGGTAGGGGGCAGACAGAGATGGAGAGACAGACAGACAAACAGAGATGGAAAGACAGACAGGCAGACAGACAGACATGGATGGAAACACAGGTAGACAGATGAACCGGGATGGAAAGACAGACAGGCAGACAGACAGACTGAGATGGATGGGTGAATTGGTATGGGGAGACGAGGGGATTTGAAGATGGTAAATTATGATTAAATGGAAGCGGAAAAAAGCACAAAGTATGCTGAAAGGAAAAAAGTGATAAAGGACCAGATTGTGGTTGATAATACGGCTAAGATAAAGCTTCCCTGGCTACAGTCAACCTTGCGTGCATATGAGTGATCTACTGCTATGACGTCACTGGTTTAGACACTCTGAACCCAATTTTCTGATGGCCATGAAATCGATTTATCTCTCCCATCCAACTTTCAAGGGGTTACACAAATTTACGGGCTCTCTGGATTGGTTGCAGATGTTTGCTGTTCAAACTTTGTGCTTGTGGAGTTTAACATTTTCCTCCTCGCTCTAAAGTGTTTACTGACAGTGCAAATGTGCTCTGAGCTTCTTTTTCGTTTTGTTTATTGTAAACTAGAGGGAGGGGAAGATTGGCCGTGTTATTGGCCGATGGTGAGGGAAGTGAGTGTCGCACTGACAGACTGAACAGCGTAGTGTTACCTTTCATCTGGCAACATGACACCTGTGTGTGGAGGGGGCGGGAGGACGGGGGGTGGAAGGAGGGGAGGGGGGCTGAGATGGCAGTGGTCTACAAACACTCTCCAACAAAGGTTAGCCTTCAAAAGGATATGCTCGTACAGACAGACTTACTCACCTGCACAAACACACACGCTAATGGAGGACAGTAGGCTCTTAAAGATACACGCAAGGGCACATATTCACAACACCCACACACAAACACACGCCTTACAGCCGCAGACACACACACACACACACAGCATTTGTGTGACCAGGTCGTCCCTCTAGTCACCGTTAGCATGCCGACCACTCGGTTTGAGCCCCAGCAGGTAGGCTCAGTCAGTGTGTCTTGTCATTGAGAGAGGAGGGGGTCAGGAGGGGTGTGATTAGTGACACTTAGCCCCCTGTCTGGAAGGGGCTAGGTGGAGCCTCAAGGCAGCATGGGAAGATTGATTGATAGACAGAGGAGTGACGTAAGAATATGCAAGAGCACACACACACACACACACACACACACACACACACACACACACATAGTTGGACCATTCGAGGGCTTTACCAGGGGCCAAATATGGGGTCTGTGGTGTAGACCCCTGGACTGGAACCTTGACACGGAACAAAGTTACTCTTGAGGGAGAGAGTGTTTTATGTGTTTAGTCTGTAAGCACGATACTGTTGATCAGCTGCTGTCTATCCTGGGTCTGTGAAAGTCTTGCTGGAATACACACACCCACACTCACTTACACACCCACACACATCAGCCCATACGGTTTAGATTGAATTCAGTGTGAGGTGGGGACTCAGGGGACTAAGGGAAATGTACAGCACAGCAAAAAAAAACTCCATTTAATTGAAACTAGATCTCATTTAATAAATCACATTTAAGAAGGTACCCATTATACAACAGTTTTTTGTCCTGGCATTGAGTCGACTAGTGTGCTTTAATGCACATGTACTAGCTTCATTGTTTTTAGAAAATAACTGAGAGCCAGTATTTCAGAAGGAAGGTAAGTAGAAGTTTGCCATGAAAAGGCAGTATGAATCAAATTGATGTAGGGTCTGTGTTTTTGTGAAAGAGACAGTAATACAGCTGGTCATCGATGCTGAGTGGTTTTACATACAGCAAGTGTAGCTGTGTTTTTAGAATTTGGTATTGGGATTTAGTCATGGTGACAGAGCATAAGTGAAAGGTTTAGATTTACTTGATATGTATACTCTCTCGCTCTCGCCATCTCTTTATCTCTCTCCATCTCTCTCTCTCTCTCTCTCTCTCACTCACTCACTCACTCACTCACTCACTCACTCACTCACTCACTCACTCATTCATTCACTCCACTGGCCTTTTCTGGCATCTGTCAGGAGGCCGGACAGCTGTTGCTGTTCACCAGGCACTGTGAGAGAATATCCTCTTGGCTTAATAGAGAGAGAGAGAGAGAGAGAAAGAGAAAGAGAAAGACATGCTCAAGATTTCTTCATAATGGAGCTGCCTAGAGCATAACAAATGGCTAATTGCCTTGTTTTTGTGTCATGTGGAAGCTCTTACCTTATGTAGCACCTTGAGGCTTGTTCGGGAGTAACTTGGAGTTAAATGAAATGTACACTGCTCTAGATATGTAACTTTTTTCAGGTCTCAAGGTTTTCCTATTGTAAAATGTCTACTATTTCTAACATGAATAGGGTACGGTCGCGTCATCCATGTGAATTTGTTTTTCCTATGCGCTTTTGTTTATGATACAATTGTGGAGAATGTCGCTTTGTTCACTAGCCTATTCATCGCCGCTCGTTGGAGAAACTATTGGTGGAAAAGCCACAGGATGAATCCTCGATAAAATAACTTTTCTGATTGATATTTATCAGTTAGTAAATGTATCTTAATTGATCAGCAGAATAAAGAAAATGACAACTTGAGGACATATAGGCGATACAATTTTAAACGGTCTGCATTGCGGGCTACAGTTTCTATGCAGTTATGCTTGACTGGGAGGAGTGAGCCACATATTTCAACTGAAGGGGGAGTTCACTGTTGGAGGAGGGAGCGTGGATAATTATTGACAAGGACTGCGCCTCGGGCGTTTTCTTCTTCTCCTTTGTTGTTAATGGCAATGTATCTTGGTCTTTTCGCGTAATCGTTTCTTTTTTTTTTAAGTTTGTCCCTGCCACCTGTCAAGTAGGCTATACAAATTTAGACGCGTCAGATTGTCTGCTTCAACAAATTTTCACCCGCTGAAAGTTTTGGTTCATGCCAGCGCAAGGACCGTGAACTGGATTACGGAGAAACTCAACTAGCAAAGTTATCTGACGGACTATCTACTATCTACGTGTGTCTGGAACTATTTAATTGTTATTTGTCTTTTGTATTCAGTAGTGGTGATATTGAGCGTGTTTTGAGACCAAGTCTTAGAATGTTTGCAGTTATTATACGCGTGTCACTTGAGAAGGTTGTGGCCGTTGGGACATTTTACTGGCAAGACTAAGGCAACGAAATAGCAGGGGAGCCTGTCTCAGATTGCTGTTTTCTGGCCAGACTTTTACATGTTGTAGGGACTTTAAGCTTTGTACCAGACAACTTTAAACATCATTGACACAATGGAGGGTGAACAGGGAGCCGGAGCTTCCCCAGTTGAGCCCGAGACCGAGAGACACGCATCCGATAGTTTTTCGCAACTGTGGACGGACGTGATGGGGATGCTGGTGAGTCTGGGGGGACACTTTGGGGGAGGGGTAATAAGGTAGCGGAAGGCTTCTGAACCATGGCCTTCAAAGGTTAGCCTCATTGTCGATTCATTGGTGGATGTTGATTAGGTTAATTAATGTAAATCACCCAATGAAAACAAACAACACTTGGCATTGCGCCCATGCTTTTGTTTGCCAGCATTTAAACAAAACACAATTTGGGATTCGGATCATTTCCTTGCAATCATCAAATTAGCGATTCGCATATTGTGCTCGGATTTCAATACTACGTGGATTCGAGTGAAAATGGTATGTTGCTGCTCTTGTCAACACTTGGCTATTTTTAAGCACTTGTTTTCTAACTAAACTGTGACATTGCCTTTTTAAAATAAACTATGTTGCATAGTTTGACTTAAAGGTAGAACATTCAAGTTATTACGAAGTCCATTGCCCTCTTTTGCGGGTTTGCTAATCAATTGTTGATGTACTGATACTCTTGAAACGTGAAAAGAATCTGCAGGGAACTTTGTTACAAATTGCTATTCAGAAGTCACGAGTTATTATTCCACTGTTCTCTAGTTCCACGTGCTTTTCAACAACATGGTCATGCCATCACAAGCTTCTGTTGACTGTTTTTTAAACATTGATGCATACAGTGAACAGTTTTCGGTAATTGTCCAAGTGATTGATATAAATCTTAGGATGAATGTACTTGTAGCTTGACCAGGCTTCTATTTTGAAAGGGTATACATACAAAGCACTTACCAAGTTCCAACCGCTCTTGTTTTAAATAAACTTGTAGTAGGCCTAATATTGATATGAGTGATCATATCATTAAGCTTGAAGGTCAAGGTTTACCTGGATTTTGTGTTACCCCCTTTCAATATAGGCCTTATTCTTAACAAACCACTAAATAAAGTAATTTCACTGTAATCAGGCCAAAACATTGATGTTTTTTTTTTCTTCTATCTTCAGAATAGTATGCACATTCATCTTGATTTAGTCTGTGTTTCAGTGAAGATCCAGACAGCCATCCTACTTAATAAAAAAAAAACATTGTATTTCATTGACTGTTAGTGCCTATTTTAAGTGGTGAATAATATTTGAACACAGACATGTAAAGTAGGCTTGCTTTGAAGATTTGAGACCAGATCAAAGACCAGAGTGCATGGCCTGTATTGTTATCTGAGGAGCCTTTGTCTTTCTCCTGAGGTTAACCACACATAGCAGCCGATGGAGGAATGTGTTTCATGAGAATACCTCAGTGAGCGAGTCATTTATTTGTGGTTGTGACTGAGCAAACAGTCCCCTACGCTAATTAAGAGTCTGGGGCTGATACAGGAATGTATTACCCTTTAGAGATAGGTGATATAGCTTTATGCTGAATAGTATTACAAATGTTTGAAGAGGGTTTTAACTCCAGGCCCAACCCAGATGCTCTGGATGTTCGTGTTACCTTAGGACTTTCTTTGGGTGTAAACCTAAGAATTAAAAAAAGTATTGTTTGTTGACTTGCCGAGTAATTTTTTTAAGGTGTGTAGACCAGAGGTAACTCTGGATATACTGATTTACGCACACAAAAAGAGCAGACTTCATGGACTCTAAAATGTGTGCACCTCTTTCCACAAAGTCTGAGGTCTTAAGGTTTTTATCTTGAAACAGTTCATTAGACTTCAGATTTAGGTTTTCTCATTTCAGCCAGGTCTTCATTCTCTGTAGGCCACTAATTCCTGCCTCCCATTCAGGATGATTTCATCACATACCTTGACAGTTGACAGTCACCCTCTGTATTCCGCCCCCCAAGAACCCTCTCATTCTTTTGTTGTTTTCTACTTAGATGCTAAAATTGTCATATGCTTAAATGCACGCTTTGGAAAAATATATTTTTTAGGCATCGGAGGCAAGGTATTTTTTGTTGAGAATGGGTTTTTGTGGCTTCCCAGACAGTGGGGGTGGCTGTTTATCCATCTGGAAAACTTGGATCATGCACAAGGATTTAGCCCTCAACTTATGGAGCTTTGATAGGGCTTTCGGGAGACTAGGCCATTGACTGTGTCTGGGGAAACATATAGCGAGATTAAGTGAAATCCCCCATTTGTCTGAGAAGAGTCCTCCTCCTACTTAACACTTTCTGGCACGAGCAGTGTTTGGCTGCTAGCCTACTTAACTTTGACTGAACATATACACTAAAGCAGCCACATTCTAAACCCAACACAGTCCAGACCCTCCTTTGTAGTTTAGTGTAGCCTATTTATTTATTTATTTATTTTGATCTCTGCCTATTTTCTAGTACTCCTTCTACTCCCACGCCAGCCATTGCCCATTGTTGGGGTCAGCCAGAGATGTGGCAGGTTTCCTCTTTCGGGGCGGCGGTGCCCTGTTCTCTGAGAGCTGCGGATTTCCTCAGGAAGCTCCCCTGACGGGGCTGGGCCGCAGCCCCTGTCCTGACCTGGCCAAAAGTCCCTCCCTCAGTTTGAGACCTTCATTGGCCTGTATGGCATAATGTAGTTCCCAGCTTCTCTTTTCCTTTTCTCATATCCTCTCTGACAGAGTTTTGTATACTTGCTGCCACTATCATTTCTATCACTATCAAATGTACTTATTTTTGTTTTTTCCCTTTTGTTTATTTATCCTCCCATGCCTGGTAAAATGATTTTGCCCAGATTTTGCAACGAACGCATGCGGGAAAAGTCCTCCCCCAGGCATCGGGTGTAAGATGTTGTGTGTGACTGGTTGGGAAAGAGGGCAGAAATCAGGAACCATTGTCCTCTACTCCTGAACTCGGGCTCCGGAGAGAGAGTCTCTTGGGACTGTGGGGGATGAAGTGGAGAGTTTGTGCGAGGGATCTCCTATCCTTACTGGTTCTATGGGAAGATGTGTGGCCATAGGGTGCAGTGGTCGGTCATTGTTAAGAGTTGAATTCGATTATCCGAGATGCAGGAGGAAACTGGAGAGATAAATGAGCCTTCCTGGCAAATGTACCCTCACTACAATGCAGCACCATACAGGGGAAGGTGACGCCTTCTGCAAGTCACCTTGCTGGCCCTGTGATCGTGTGACAATTGAAAAGGATCACACAGCTTGACCCCCCCCCCTACATTACGTCAGAGGCATGACTCCATTGTCCCTCCTCCTCGGCGCCCCTCCTCTAGAGAACCGCTAGTCATGAGGCTAGCTCTGTAACAATTGCCGTGCAAACCATCACTCAATCCATGTGAAAGAAAGCCAGATAGTGAGGCAAACAATATTGGAAAGAATGTGGTGTTCTAAAGCTAGGACCAGAACACACACATTATCCCTAGAGCTAATGGATCGTAGCCTTCTGGTATGGCTCGGTCGGCTCGGTCACGATGAACAAGGGCTTTCTTTGAGAGGGCGTGCAACATCTAGAATGCCATGGTGGAACAACATATTGAAAGTAACTCGATTGGGAGATTAGCTCAGGAACTTGGCAGTGGTTTGTAAGCACGCGAGAGGGACCTGAGAGGTCAGCGCTCATAAGTTTGGCCCTGCATGCTGACTTTGGAATGTTTTAATAACTTTAATCAAAAAAGTGTTGCGGTGTGCTTCTTTACATGGTTAAATAATTTTATGAGTTTGCAGATTTATTGCGCTGCTTTCTCTTAATATTTTTTTTTTTTTTGCTGTAATGACAGCAACGTTAACCTCACACTTCTGTTAAGTCTGAAGGGGAATTTTTAAATCTCTCCATCTTGAAGCGATGGGCTACAATTGGTAAATAGGTTCCGCCAGGTTAACCTTAAAAGAACCAATCTTTATCGGTGCAATTTGCCGCCGCTGCAGCACAAGGAAAGAGCACTCTTAAGTGTTTCATTCTGGCTGTAAACCGAAGCACATTGTGAAAGATCAGGAAAGGTCATGCCCCAAAGGAAAGTTATCCTATACTTCATTTAGTGGATATTTTTCTTTCATTGCTGCAAGCCAAGTGTCTGGAACATTGTAGACTGAACCCATGTTGTGGCCCAAAGGTACAAGTCAGCTGAGGCGTTGCAGCATACTTCTAACTGATAGAGGAGCCGTGCATTTTTCAGTTATGAGGCACATTATTGGCAGATGATAAGCAACGGTCTGAAGAGGTTTTCATGCATTAGTGCCAGACATCCCAACACTCTTGCAGTGCAGGGATGCCCTTCAAATTGCAGGGTCATGCATTGACCTTGAGCACAGCGCCTTGGCTTAACTCCTATCCACAGTTCACCCCGACCCGTTCTTGTTCAGCAGCACCCAGGGTGGCCAGAAAGTCTAGAATGCCATGGTTAATTGATTAACTGAGCGAGGGTCACCAGGGCCCACGGTGTTTCCAGTCTCTGCTCCCCGGCCGGGTGGCTTTGCATGGGCCTACCCCGGCCTATACATTACGTTTACGTGAGCTAGACGCCAATCAGCTGGCTAGTTTAAGCTATCTGCATGAAGGGCATAGGGGTTTGGAGATATGAATTCAGCCATGGTGTTAAAAAGGTACATTCCAACAAATTAACAATGTAGGGCTGAGCACATTTAGTAAATGCAGTTAATTCCTGTGAAGAAATTCAGTAGCCCTTCTTGTTCTGCGGTATTGTTTAATATTGTAAACATAAAGTGTTAAGAAATAGCATTTTTTCTTGGTATGTTTGAGAAGGAGGCATTGTTTGAGGCATTGTTTTATTTTTTTTATCGCTCGGTAACAACTGTTTTTGCTGTGAATTGTTTGCTGTAATAATTACTGTGAAATCTCCTCTTATTGAAAGTGTTGGCTATTGTGAGATATTGGGCCTCACCCAATAGTTTGTAAAAAAAAAAAAAAAAATCTGACAAAAATATGCCCTGCAGGATTTTGGGATCAGTTAACTGAATGCAGCAAAAGTATTTTGATCATGGAAACAACATTTTCATCCATTTCATTTCGAAGCTCCCAAAGAAATGCCAACACACAGACAGGCACACACGTTTTACAAAAAGTTGGGTGTTGTCACGATAGTTTTTTCTCCCAGCTATTATCATGATTGAACCCGAGTCAATAAAGGGTGTTGACTTTTTGTATGTCCAGGGTGGAGACCCAGTGCTAAAACACTCAACCGTAAGTAACTACATTTTTTGTTTGACCCCCATAAAAAAATAGATTTTGGGTCCGTTTTAGTAGGACGTTGTTTACCACAGATAATTCACTTATTTCATAGTAGGTTGGCGTCCTTGGGGGATATATTTAGGATGGGAAATTTCAGAATGAGGCGAGTCAGCGTGCCGCGTTGCCTCCTTCATACAAAGCAATGTCTGACAGATTTACGACCATGCCATACAGGCTATGTGATAGATAAAGGCCTTAACCAGAAGCCTTTCTCCCCCCAACGGGCTCCAGGTGTTGTACCCCCCTCCAACCCCCAGTCTCCCCACTCATTGGCCTCACAGATAACCCCGCTGTCCGAGGGCCCTGTACCCCTCTCAGCCGATCACGTGGACCATTGCGAGACTCCCAGGCACATTTCCCCACATACAGACTTCCTTTGCGTGCATGAACACTCAGTAGCTCATCCTTTGTTGTCTCATTTGTCATTGATAAGTCGGACTATTTCTCTCTCATAAATACACAACTTAGATTCCCCCACAAACTTGGACACAAACTTGTGTCTGCACACACTCGCACAATTAAACATTCAAGCCCTCACAAGAACACACAAAAACTAGAGAGTATCCTTTACGAGGTGCTGTGAGGAGTGTGTCGTGCTGTGAAGGGGGGCCCTCCAGACAGGCTTCCAGCTGGGGCCAGCTGTGTGTGTGAGCGTTACATGAGCTCATGGTAAAGACGAATCCTAAGTATTCAAATAAACACACACACACACACACACACACACACACACACAGTCTCTTTGCATATCTCTCGAATACACTGAGCAACTAAGCAGAACAAGTCTGCAGAGCTCTAAAGGACCACTCCACTGGTTTCCAACATGAATTGTATTTTCTTGTCTGGGGCTGGCAGTTTTAAATGGTGTGACTTCCGCTTTCCAAACTTGTATGTTGGAGTCCGTCATTGGATACTGTAGATGCCGGTCAGTGTAAAAGAGATATGGCTGAGATCGAAGACAAGGTGCCTTGGAAAACATTCTTTCACCAGGCAATTTATTTGAATATTCATAACACATAAACACACTGACCGCCCCTCTCAATGGAATATGCGAGAAAGACTAATGGTTCAGTACAGATGTCTACATGGGGCTAGTAGGAGCCTAGTCTAGTTCATGGACATAATATAGCTTATCAACCAAGCAATCTTTCTAGCTCAGATGAAATTCCAACTCCGTCAAAGATATCTGTAGTTCCCCAAGATTAATCTATTTAAACTTATATATGCAAACTTATATATTTAAATGAAAACCATCTCTGAGTATTTCCGGTACATCCTGGTAGCCTGTTGCAATCCACCAAATAAGCCCATTTGATTGAATCAAGGTTGTCCACTATTTATTAGATCTGCTTAGTCAGCCAATACAGGTAGGTTAGATCAGGTTTTCTGTTTCTTTCCTAAGATGGGGCTGATGGATCCAATTGGTTGTGGCATGTCTGCTCCGATTAACACGCTCCTAAAGGTCTCTAATAAGACTGTAGAAATCGAGAGGGGAAGCTATCTAGAGGGAGCTCCGAGAAGGAATCTCAGCCATCAAGAAAAGCATATGTCTGGACGTGGCTCAACTCCTGCAGTCTAGGAGGGTGGGAAATAGCCAAACAAACTGGACATTTTAGTGTTCATACAATATGTTTTTAGTTAACTGTTGGTACAAATGGAGAATCTCCACTGGCCGGGTTTTAACTCGGCCCAATGAGCGTGATATTGAATCACTGGCTTGGTCTGGTCTGGCCTGGTCTGGTGATGTTTTTGAAACCCCCTCTGTGCCATTGTGTGTGAGATTCAGCCTTGAGTAGGGTACCCATCTCTGAAGAAGAAGCCCCTGGGTACACACACACACTGTGACACACACTGTCGACCACCGGTGGGCTGAGCGCGACACACACTCCACAGTGGTCCATTCATGTTAGACCCTGGTACTGGCATACTGAGTCTTGTTGATGCAGTGGAGAAGGTGAGAGAATGACAGAGACTGTGCGAGCTCTCGCCTCACACAGTGACTTCAATGCTAGTTGTCTGCCTGGCACAGATTAGATCAACACTGATGAATATTCAAGTCAGCCGTCAGGGCTTCCATGGCCTACTTTTGTAGCCATAGGAGGGAAGAGAGTGGGGCCTCCAGGACTTCATAAAGCTCCAGAGGAGGGAATTGTTCCTGCAGGCCAGATCTATAGTTTCTCTCTAAAAGAGTGGTGAATTCACTGTTGCAGTGCATCGAGTCCTACCTCTGGAAAGCTACAACATTTTACTTTAGTGGTGTACAGTTGCAAATAAAGGTCAAGCATGGATTCCTCTGCAGGTTTCTGTACTTCAGAGAAAAAGAGAGGAGACTGCCTACTATCAACCTAGTGTTTTCTTTTTTTTTTAAGGTGTGTCTTGTGGACAATGTGCTTGAGATGCATTCTGTCAAGTAAGGGATTATTATTTAGAGTAGAACTTCCTCCCACTGTCCTAAACACATGTTTTCCACACAAAGGCAGGAACTCTGCGCTGATCAAGCCAATTGCCTGCAGGAAGAGTGTGTTTGGGTTGGGCTGCAGAGCGTGTTAGTGTTGCTAAAGGGCATCTCTGATTTGGGCCTCTGCAAATTCCCAAAACCAGGAAAAGACTTTGGTTTGCCAAAGCCATTCTATAGGGCTGATCAGACTGAACGCCAAAGCAAATTGAGGGATTGAGGAATATTACTGACGGTTATTTAAAGAGCGTTGTTTGGACGGAGTGTAAACAGATCTACGGTCGGCTAGGAAGCAGCTGAGTGTGCCTGCAGTCCTACGTTGGCTTGTGTGTTTTCTCAAGTCACTGCGGTGGAGGCCTCATACTTAATGGCGTGTGCAAAGCTATGGCCCAGTGGAGAAAGACACTGGAGCACACACACACTCGCAAACACCCCCTGCACACCTCAAATGTCTTTGACTTCCATCTCATGTATCTGCTCTTTACAGTAGCACCGTATTAGCAAGTCTAGGGACTGGTGTACAAGTGATCCGATTTGGGCTGTGCCCCTGCACCGCTCCATCGCCGTACCCGCCCTAGCCAGCATGGCTTCCCGTTTGGTTGGCGCCTCTCCGCGCTTCAAAATGCTATCGTATGTGACAGCGGTTTCATTAAGCTTTGCCTGGAGTACAAGACAGATGATGAGTCAGCTTGTTAGTGACTTTATTTGATCACACTCTTTTACCTCTCTTGGGTGATATAGAGGCGGAAGAAGATGGGGGGGGGGGGGGGGGGGGGTGGGCAGGCGGGCGGGCGGGCGGTCAGAAACAAGCTGTGGAATTACACAATGTGTCATGATACATTTTAGGCTAACTTGCACTTATTTCTGTTTCACCAATTTTGTTCTATAAAATATCACTTTAGTCTCATCTCATCATTATTTTACAAGTAATAGTTGTAACTCCTAACTGTCAGAATAGATTGCCAATGACTGATGAGTATTGCCCCTTCTCTCATTGTCCTTTAGGATGGTTCTCTGGGGAACATCGATGACCTAGCCCAAGAGTACTCCGAATACTACAACACCTGCTTTAGTGACGTCAACGACCGCATGGAGGAACTCCGCAAACGACGTGTGTCCCAGGACCTTGACATGGTGAGTCCAGCACTCACACTCACACTCTCTCTCTTACACACACTCTCTCTCTCTCTGTGTCTCCACTAGATTCCTTGTATAATTCCTTATTTAATACATTTAATGTGTTCTAATACCTGTATCAATTGTTTCATTATCTGTACTGTTTAGAAGCCCGCAAAATATGGATACTATCCTTCCACCACTTTCTGTAGCTGAGTATACGACATTACACTGCAAATGAATTGTGAATTGTGACTGGTTTTATAGCTTTACAGTGTGTTTTCCAAAGACTTGACCAACAACCTGGCAGAGAGAAATAGAAAACATTAGCAAACAAGTGTGTGCGAGTCTTTGTGACTGCTTTTCTAAAAGCATACGCTCCTTGTGTCTAAATGTTGTGTTTTCGATAGCCTCTGGGATTCCTAGGGGGTTTGGGCGTCCTCTCTGTGAGATGTAGGGTAGTGGGGCACCCATAGGGTTGCCAAGTGACTAGTTGAGGTATTAAAGAATGCAGATGATGTAAGGAGTGTTGGCCTTAGCCCTGGCTGTTACATCAGCAAGTTAAGGCTTTTTTCCTCAAGCCATCATCTCTCTCTCCCTCTCCTTTCCCCCTGACTCCTCTCAAACATGCACACACAGGCACAGCCATGTGGTTCTGGTTGCTTTGATAGGTGGGGCTCAGGGAAGGATCATAGAGGGGATTTCACTTCTGACTGACGGAGACCAGATCTCCTCCTCACTTCTTTCCAGAAACGTGTTTTTTAGGAAAAGAGAGGAGTGTGTGTGTGCGTGTGTGTGTGCGTGTGCGTGTGCGTGTGCGTGTGCGTGTGCGTGTGCGTGTGCGTGTGCGTGTGCGTGTGTGCGTGCGTGCGTGCTCACATTGGTGTGTACATCTGTGCCAGACCATCTTTATTGAGGTCTACATACCAGGGGAATGTTTTCACCAGAAACATTTCAGGTTTCCTGGCTACATGTTTGTGTATGTGGGCACTTTCATTTAGTTTGTTTTGTGTGTGTCTGTGTGACCTTCTGTATGTGTAATGTTTCAAAGTTTTTATCTGGCTTCATGTGTATAGAGGAGGGAAGCAGGTCACCTCTTCGCACGTCTCCTGGTAGAGATAAAACGGGGGAGGAGGAAGCAATCAGGCCTGAATTTAAGGCCTGGAGGCAGGGGGAGGAGAAGTGCAGGACGGCTGGACCCGGAGCCTGGAGCCCGGGACGGGGGGAGGATAAGGATGTGAGGAGAGGATAAACGATAGACAGAGGAAAGCGGGGAGAGTGAGGCAGAGGAGAAGAGGAGCTTGTGAGAGCCTGCAGCTGCTCCCCCTGCACAGCTTGGCAGCCAGAGATAGGACACAGAAAGAGGAGAGGAAGGGAGAGAACATGGAGGATATCTCAGGTTAGGCAACAGTTTATCGACAGTCCCCCCGACCCACAGACGAAAGAGGAGCGCAGAGATCAATTTGTCGATTTTTCTTTCAGTGCTACATTGTGTTTCAGATTTAACACAGGCCTAGACTTTGCTTGTGCTGCAGAAGCCATGTTTCACCTATACCTACACATATATATATATATATATATATATATATATATATATATATATATATATATACACACACACACACAGTGGGGCCAAAAGGTATTTAGTCAGCCACTGATTGTGCAAGTTCTCCTACTTAGAAAGATGAGAGAGGTCTGTAATTTTCATCATAGGTACACTTCAAATGAGAGACAAAAATGAGAAAAAAAATCCAGGAAATCACATTGTAGGATTTTTAAAGAATTTATTTGTAAATGATGGTGGAAAATAAGTATTTGGTCACCCACAAACAAGCAAGATTTCTGGCTCTCACAGACCTGTAACTTCTTCTTTAAGAAGCTCTTCTGTCCTCCACTCGTTACCTGTATTAATGGAACCTGTTTGACCTCGTCATCTGTATAAAAGACACCTGTCCACAGCCTCAAACAGTCAGACTCCAAACTCAACTATGGCCAAGAACAAAGAGCTGTCGAAGGACACCAGGAAGAAAATTGTAGACCTGCACCAGGCTGGGAAGAGTGAATCTGCAATAGGCAAGCAGGTTGGTGTGAATAGATCAACTGTGGGAGCAATTTTAAGAAAATGGAAGACATACAAGGCTACCATCAGTAACACACTACGCCGAGAGGGACTCAGATCCTGCAGTGCCAGGCGTGTCCCCCTGCTTAAGCCAGTACATGTCCAGGCCCATCTGAAGTTTGCCAGAGAGCATATGGATGATCCAGAACAGGATTGGGAGAATATCATGTGGTCAGATGAAACCAAAATAGAACTTTTTGGTAAAAACTCAACTCGTCGTGTTTGGAGGAAGAAGAATGCTGAGTTGCATCCCAAGAACACCATACCTACTGTGAAGCATGGGGGTGGAAACATCATGCTTTGGGGCTGTTTTACTGCAAAGGGGACAGGACGACTGATCCGTGTTAAGGGAAGAATGAACGGGGCCATGTATCGTGAGATTTTAAGCCAAAACCTCCTTCCATCAGTGAGAGCATTGAAGATGGAACGTGGCTGGGTCTTCCAGCATGACAATGATCCCAAACACACCGCTCGGGCAACGAAGGAGTGGCTCCGTAAAAAGCATTTCAAGGTCCTGGAGTGGCCTAGCCAGTCTCCAGACCTCAACCCCATAGAAAATTTGTGGAGGGAGTTGAAAGTTCGTGTTGCCCAGTGACAGGCCCAAAACATGACTGCTCTAGAGGAGATCTGCATGGAGGAATGGGCCAAAATACCAGCTACAGTGTGTGCAAACCTGGTGAAGACTTACAGGAAACGTTTGACCTCTGTCATTGCCAACAAAGGTTATGTTACAAATTATTGAGTTGAACTTTTGTTATTGACCAAATACTTATTTTCCACCATCATTTACAAATAAATTCTTTAAAAATCCTACAATGTGATTTCCTGGATTTTTTTTCTCATTTTTTTCTCTCATAGTTGAAGTGTACCTGTGATGAAAATGACAGACCTCTCATCTTTCTAAGTAGGAGAACTTGCACAATCAGTGGCTGACTAAATACTTTTTGGCCCCACTGTATATATATAATATAAAATGACCAATTTTCTTGTCTACATTGATGCAACATCCTTTCCAGCCGCCATTGCTTCCGTATCTTTTTGGGGATGTGTGTCTAGGAACAGGACGCCTTTATTGACAGTCTGAATGTTAATAATACAATAGTTGTGGAGAGCTGGAATATGCGCTGGGAGGGGAGAAGCAAGAGGCATTGAGTTTTGTGAGGCTAAGGTAGAGGCAGAGATAGAGAGGGAGAGGCAGGGGCGAGGGCAGAAAACGCCTGTGAGACAGACCAGCGGAGAGAGACTGAGGGACAATTCCCATTGTGTCCTGTGAAGTGCGTCCAGAAAGTGGCTGTCAGCCATTAGATAAGGTCATTATTTTAAATGGGCCAAACCAATGGCCTTTAGCAATTCCCCTGAGTGCTATGCCCTTTAGAGGAAAGTCTGTCACAGCTAAAGGCTACAGGGAGGGGGTAGAACAGTGCTATTTGGTCTGTTCATTTTAATGTAATTATGTTCTATATCGGACCATATTTCGCTCCTTTCTTCAAATTTCAAATAAGTATAGTAATAATTCAAACCCTCGAAGCCTTTACCGGTTCCCGGCTAAATGATGAGGTGTTTGGGTGAGACAATGGTGGACCCTGAGCCCTAACTCCTGAGCCACGTCACTCTTTAAGTCTCTCAGGCCCAACACAGTTGTGTTCAGCTAGTGAGCTAACCAATTAATGGTTTCTAGAAACACGGGAACCCCCCGTCAATGTTTCAACACAGAAGCAAAACGGCTTCAGCTTTCAGTTGCTGTTCTCTAAATCTCCAAACAAGTCTGCGTTCTTTTCTGCTGCATTTCACCTTAAAATCTTTTGTTGCTAAATGTATAACTTTTCATGAACGTGATGTTGCATACACGCAACAGTCCCCTTTTCTCTGCCATTTCCTCAACACTTCTCTGAACCCTGTGAGACTTTCCCCTGGCGATGCCTTGACGATAACAGCCGACTGTTGTGTTTACAAGTGGGGCTCTTGTCATGGGACCACCGGTTAAACGATCGGCGACGGAGGCTCTCTGGGCAATGGCTATCACAGTGCCCGTCTCCTGTCCGTGTCTCCACTGAGACTGTCGCTGCTGTCTCCATGTTAGCTTTGCGGTAGGGACACAAAGGGTTAAGCAAACATCCCCTTGTGGAGACGAGAGACCCATGGATTATCTATGGCACGCTGTCGCTCCATACTCCTATAGAGGCCATGACTAAGCGAGTTTGGTTGAGGACAGTAAAGCTCCATATGAAAAAGAGACAAAGATGGAGATCATATTCAATTCAGTGAGCATTCAAACTACGAGCCTACTTCAAATATCCGTAGCCACTGAATTAGTTAATTCATTTACATAGTGAGTGTTTCACCAGGTCTTAAAAGTCGAAGGTCGTCAGAAAGACAAGGTACTGTCACTGATTGTCAAGTTAGGTGAAGCTTCTCTCCCATACTCATTTACCTCCAGGGTGCATCTCAAGAAGTTCCTGTCTTCTTTATGGCCACGCTGTGTGGGGTCCTACTTCATCTATTTTCCTTCTCCATTTCCCAGTGACAGAGTAGTGAGAAGCTGCCCTCAGTATGACTGTAGTAGTAGGCTGGTGTGTGTGTGTGTGTGTGTGTGTGTGTGTGTGTGTGTGTGTGTGTGTGTGTGTGTGGGGGGGGGGGGGGGGGGGGTTATGAGGTGGCCTGGGACATCGACGAAAACTGGACCAGGTTTTGAAGATGAGGAGCCCTCAGGGGTCAACGTGTATGGACTTGCTGCTGAGCTTTTTCAACGGATAAACAAAGCAAAGCGCACTGTAGCACGTTTGCAGTTACAGTCCCTAAATTATGGAATAGACCCTCCCTCTTCTATCAGATTTGCCCCCTCTGTCGATTCTTTCCAGTCCTGGCTCAAAATGTATCTTTATTCACTAGCCTTCGAGTCCTAATAGTGTTTTTCTATGTACTTTCCATGTATATACAGTGTATATTATATACATGGCCCAATGACATGCAACGAATTTGACATGCAAATTTGATGTCCAAAACCCTTAATTATGTAAAAATAAGGAAAATGTTGATTTACATTTTTTTTTTGTGGAATCTATTAATCTCTGTTTATCAAATTATATAACCATTTATTGAGGGTATTACAAAGTTCAAGAATTATTAGACATCATAGTCACAAAATGTCATACCGGATAATTGTCCGGACCTCATGGCGGAATGCAAAAAAGCTACAAAAAGTGTTAAAAATCTATTTAAACCTATAATCTCTGCCACAGGCATTATTGTATGAGTGTTGCCAACGATATAGTAAAATATTACCAAAAAATATGACATCTTGCCGATTGTTACATTTTGCAGCATTCTGTCCCAAAACTGGCAGTCAGCCAATATTATCCGGGATAACAAGCAACCTGGAGAAATTATATGGGGCATTTTATTTTGACACTTCACCAGACAGGATGGGGCACAATCGGGAAGACCCTTAATGACCCACAAACAATGGTGAAAGGTTAGCAAGTATCTCTTAATATGTGTTTATTTAATCTTTTCACTCATTGGTACCCTGTGTAGTAATATCTTATGTCATATGGGATAACGCTCAAAAAACATGTATAATTTTGATTTTATACACATTTTTTATTTAATACTAATTTACACACTTGGAAGTTAAAGGTAATGGTTGTAGATCTCTATAGGTAGCCAAAACAACTGCCTGATTAAGGTTTAAATTGAGTTTTTTCATACCGGATAACAATTTTGACATACCGGATAGCAGTTATTTTCTGTTAGCCCATAATGGCATCCGTTATCCCTGATGACACGTTATTCTTTTCTTTTTATACAGTTTTCAGCTTTTATTTGTATCATTTCCATTCTTATTTTTATATTACCACATTATTATGAACATTGTTTAGTTAACAAATTAACTTAATAATAATAATATTATAGCATATTTTAAGGGTTTAATTTCATCCATAAAAATCATTTGTAATGGAGGAACGAAGTAACAAGTGAAATTTGTTAAAATATAATTAGCTTATCATGCTATGAGGTCTTCTATTGTCTAAATAAACTCTTATTTATATAGTCAATCGGCTGCTGAGTTCAGTTCATTAAAATGTAAAGTACTAAGAAAAATGTTAGGCTGCTGGCAGAAAAGCTGTTCCATTATGGAGTCCTGGAAACATCAAGCACATCTTCACTTCTCTCACATATAGCATGTGATCAGAAGAAAAAGGAGTGTATGTATCGTATTTGTCCAATTGCTGCTACTCTGAGATGGAGTTGACATTACCTGCTGACAAATTGTCAACAAAAACTATTTTCCATGGGATTCCCTTTGCATGACATAAATATGAATTATTAATTAACATAATTATGTTTAAGTTGTGTAAAAATGACAAAAATGTGGAAACTCAGTGTCATACCGAGTAACAATTTCAATCAGGTAACGCAGATTTTTTCACTTAAAAAGCATAATCTCTTTTTATGGAGTTGAGAAAAACAATAATAGTATGATGCCAAGTACTGTAAAAGATTTTCAGACATTTTGCAGCTTCAATCACATTTTAGCAGTAAAAAGTGGGTTAAAATAAAACACTATGTTGGTTACTGCATCCCTTCATATATTCGTTAAGTCATCCCGTATGACATTTTGTCTGGAGTCGTCACATGACTCCAGACAAAATCTCAATTTCAATTCTCAATTAAAGCACTTAAAAGACATAAAGACACAAATAAGATTTTAGTAACAAGTAAATAACGTCCTCATAAAGGCAAAACATATTTTGATGCGCATTTTTAACCTACAAAAAATGTTGGTGATGTGAAAACCTTATTCGTCACTGGGCAACATATGTCTTTTTATCTATCCCTATACTGTATTTAAATGTACTTTACAGCACTTTGGTCAACTCTGCTTGTTTAAAACGTGCTCTTTAAATATACTTGATTTGATTTGATTTGATTTAGCATTGCCTTCAGAAAAATTTGACAGTGACTGGAACCACTTTTTTAGGGGTTAATATGTCTTATGTGAGTGAGTGTTTGTTTTGCTACTCAGTGTTAAGGTTTGGCAGGACATTCCAGTAGAGATGAAACATTACTGTCTTCCACTTTTTCCACTTAACCAAACTCTCAACTAATACCACTAGCTAGCCACCTCTGTGACAGCAGTTTAACTTAAAAAAAACGTGGTAATGCCAAATGTGTCAGTCAGCTGATGTCTTGGCTGACTCAGGATATCTTCAAAACGCTTTTGGAACTGGGAACCTCGCAATGCTTTGTTGGCCAGAAA
Organism: Aplochiton taeniatus; assembly: GCA_017639675.1. Classification (NCBI taxonomy): domain Eukaryota; kingdom Metazoa; phylum Chordata; class Actinopteri; order Galaxiiformes; family Galaxiidae; genus Aplochiton; species Aplochiton taeniatus. The sequence goes on along the minus strand of CM030185.1, from coordinate 7,472,568 downwards.
TTAGGACTCAAGCTCAGACTCACCTGGGTTGTGTTGTTAAAGGTGAGTGGCAGGATAGAGCAGCTATGGCATAATGGCTGCCTGAGGCCAAGCTCTTTTGTCAAAAGTAGAATAGTTCAATGAGTTGATATTGAGTAGGACGACAATATCAAAAACTAGGGATTTTCCTTTGCACAGCTGGGATGTTGTATGGCTTGTATAGAGGCCAACACAGTGTCAATACAAACAAAATATTGTTGTCTATCGATTTTTGGTCGAACAGGTTTTAGCTGGGATTGTTATTAGTTCTATTTTTAGTTCTGTTGTTCTTTATAAACCGGCTATGGATTATGACCCTGTCACTGGAATTTTTAATTACACTGGTATTTGTGTAGAAATACCAAAACAATGACGTAGGCAAGCTGTACGCTGTACCTAGAGAATCTAATACACAGACAAACTCTTAGTCAGGGTTGAAGGGAAGCGGATAGAGGTGTTAGTTTCAAAACTATGTGGAGATTGTTTTGATCGCAAATGGATCTAAAGCATGTCAGCAGCTCAGGGGTGGCACAGTGTACTGTGGTCAACTGTGTCCACTGTAGACCTGGATTTCGTGTGTGTGTGTGTGTGTGTGTGTGTGTGTTGGGGGGGGGGGGGGTTAAACCGCTTTCTGCCCTGTCTTGTTTTTTCACAAAACATCTCTTTGGCCTGGTAGCACGCTCTCCGATTGGTGAGGACATACCTGCTGCCCACCCGGGCTGACCCAGTCAGGCTACATATAGCACTGTCTACCACAGAGCCACCTGGACTAGCTATGCTCTGCCATATGGTGAATACTTGTGTACTTCGTACATGTACTTTTTACATTTGGTACCACTTCCTCTGTTGATGTCGGTTATTATCACCGGCTGTGGCTTCAGTTTTTTAGTTTCAGAGGTACTGCAGATATTACACTTGGATTCACTCCTAGAGTTGATGTTGGTTTGCTGGATGGTGGTTTGCTCTAACTGACTGAGGGACTTTTTAAAGGTGTGTGCGTGTGCGTGTGTGTGTCTTTTGAGATGTCTGTACGGTAAACATCGTGATCATAAACGCATAAACAACCACACACACACACACACACACACACACACAAACAAACTTCTGCTTGGTATGAGTACACACAAGCTGTTATGCCTTTCCACACAAAAACACCACACACGGCCTCCTATACATCTGGAGGCACACAGCCAGTGACACCAGTTAAGAGTAAGTAGGGCAGTATTGCAGCTGATGTCTTGGCTTTCAGTGGTTCATTGAAAGGAGAGCAATCTCCCTCTGGGAGTGTTTGCAAGGAAGATCTCAGCTCACGTCGGAAAGGCCCATACACACACACACACACACACACACACACAGACTCACACACTAACACTTCAGTTTGTTTGATATCTTTTCACTGAGACTGTCAGCCACTTTGGCTCTCCCTCCATGTTTGAACTTCAGAACGCCCTCAAATCAACGCGCTGTCAGCTGTTCCTGACTGGTGCGCACGGCAACAGCAAACCCACATTTAGTGGAGTGTCACATCATTGACACAGATCCCTGCTCCACAGGGGAAAGGCTGATGTGGGTTGGCTTGTTTGCTTGTATTTTGGACTTATCCCCTCCTCTTTTCTTCCCTCCTTCGTCTCAAAGATGAAGGGAGGCTGAGAGGAAGAGAATGAATACAGAGCTCCTTTGTGCTCAGATGCCTCTGTGGAAGTGGAGGCGATGTGTCTGTGAGTGTGTGTGTGTGTGTGTGTGTGTGAAGGTGTGTGCCAGTTGGGCACACAGAGTCTTAGGGCTTTCTTTATATTCTGGTGGGCACGGTGCCCATAGAGATACACCAACTCAGCAGAGGCTGCCATGTTATTCCCAGCACTGTGGACTGATGGAGGGAACATCAAAGGGGATCTGATAACTAAGGACTTCAAACACCACCTCCATCTTCATAGCTTTGTTCTTGAGGCAAACCTGTGTATTGATGTCTGTGCTTGCATACACTTGTTTTATGCACATCAGTTACCTGTTCAATTCAGTTTCCCTAATAAAACCTATTGACAATGCGGGACATGAGGGTTGGATGTTGCAAAAGTCCCAACTCAGTATTCAAACACAGCAGCATATTCTGTGGCTGTACAAGGGCTGCAACAGAAAAAGTTGGTTGTGTGAAAGCGTTCACAGCCTTCCAGAGGTACCTGCTCTGTGACTTAAGGGACTCTCCCAGTTCCCTTGGATGGACATTCTGTTTGTCATCGCTTCCGAGTGCTCTTGATTTACGTCCAAGAGACGGGTCCGGACTCCCGCCTCTGCTTCCTAAGCTCTCTAACAGACAAACTGACTGAATGACTTATGAAGACGACCAGGCTAGGCATAGCTAAGCTAAGCTGCTTAGGCATAGGGTAAGCAAAGCCAAAGGGACACAAACTAGCTTGCTATTGGCGAGCCTGTCTGGCTCCTGTGTGGTACTCCTAATTGGCTCGAGGTTAACTCTGAAGTACTTAGCTTCCGAGCACTTTTGTTCAGCACACAGATCTTCTTAGAATTTGAGGGCTCCTAAATAGGTTATGTCATGGGTCAAGTCCAGTTAGTCATACACTGACTCATTAGTGAACAACATCCAGAAAAGGAAAAAGTAGCCATAATTAAGAGACTCAAATGATGAACAGCATTTGTCAGTATGAGTCACCCCTCAAGTTCCTGTTTCCTTCAGGAAGTGAGCGCTCAACCATATCCAGACATAGGAATGAGAGGAGGAAGAGTAGCATCATAAAATTATTGGAAAACAGCTCCTATGACAACAGACCAGACTATATTAGGCAATAGGGAGTTTTAGCATAAAACTTAAACACCTTGATGTTCGCAATAGGAGCTTCAACAGAGTAGTTGTTGGAACTTGTTTTAAAGTTGTCGTGTGAGGTTTCACAAACATTCTAAACAGGCCCACACACCAGGGGCACAAAGTCCACACGCACAGACCCATCACTGTCAAGTATAATATACGGTACTGTAAAACACATGAAGTGAAACGATATCTTGCACCTCTACGCTTCAAAGATCTCTTTTTTCAACCTCAGGAGACTTGTCTTTTTTAATTAAGTGATGTAGTTCTTGGATTGCCATGCTTACAAGTACATTTTGCCTGGGCTGTAGATGACCTACCCAGAGTTTAGACTAGGACCTGAATGGCATCATTGCGGCTCTAACTAATATAAAAGGGATTAGCGACAGTGAAGCATTTGAGCCACTCAGCCTTTGCTGCCTAATATTCCTGGAGGGTCAACAGGTTACCCAACAGCAAATTGTAGTCTCTGAGACAACTACAAAAACAAACAAAAAAACTAAACTAAATGCCAAAACCTTTTCGTATCGTTTTATCAGTGGCATATACTTATGCTATTGGTAAGCACGCAATAGTAGCAAAATGTCATAATCACATAATAAAGAACAATCAATTATTATATTATTTATTTTGAGAATTTGTCAAAACAGAGCATGAGGGCTACATTTGCATTCGTTTTTGTTATCCTGCTATACTCTTCCTCATTCCTCTCTAAAACATTTTGTCAGACCATGTGCTGGATCTGGATAGCCAGCAGCTGTTTTAGACATATTATGCTACCTACAGCCTCTCTCTCTCAAACAGAAAAAACAGGCCTGACAGACATAGCTCAAGGAGCTCAACATCATATTTTGTTTTCAGGGAAGTGACACCGATTTGGCCTTTTCCATTGCTTTTGTCAAAGGTGGTTGCATTAGTATTCTAGTTGTCTCTCTGACCCATCTCTATCACTCTTCTCAGGCGGAGGGTGTCAGGTACTACCGGACTATCATTCAACTATTTTGTCAACGTGATGGGCCAAGTAGGGCTAGGTGTATTCCTCACGCTCATTGTTACGCGGTGCTCTGTCGATGACGTGAGATCATGCGAGGGAGGATCGGACCATCCTCCCATGTTGTCCTTCTGGTATTGTTGGCCTCGGTCAAGTCTTTTTCATCACGCTCATTGTTGTATTTGGATGGCTGGGATTCCTATAGCAGGCTATACCAGCACTCTCACTCTCTACAGACTCAAACTAGTCTGCCAGGTTAAGCCCGACTGGGCTCGGCTGGCTCTCCTGCCTCGACGGCATGTACGGGCAGGTGCCCACGTGTCCGTGTTTGTTTTGGTTGATATGAAAGCACTGTTAGTCCACCCAAGTAAACACAAGTAGGTCATGCTTACACACAGATTGTATTGTTTTTTCAAACCCTCCTCAGTTAGCAGGGCCCTAATCAGCTTTTACCTCGAGTTGTGTATTTTACTTTAGTTAAAAGCCGAATTGCCGTGATGTGTTCCCCTCTGCTTTGAAGCCCTTTGCTTTGTCGTAATCCGTTACTGTTGTTTTTTCAGGAGAAAATGGACTCCAGCGCCACCTCCCTGCAGCTTCGCTCGGAGATCCAGGTAAGACTTCACAAAATCCTTATTTTCAGATGCTAAGATGACCTTAAGGTCAATATGGCTCGCATATTGAAAAGCATAACCACAACAATTAACATTGTTTGAGTGTCTCATTAACGGTACGCATCTGTGTGCTGTACCTGTTCTTTCTACAGGAGTCACTAGGCTTTAGCAGCGAGGTGTCCACTCCTGAGACAGACAGAAAGTAAGTAACCATCAATCCAGCAAAAGTGAGCCAGCGCCAAGCAAGTAATTTCATTTGTTGCCTTTCGCGGGAAAAATGTACGTGGTGCACAGTCTGCATGCATTCACAATACACATAGGTCATGAATTGGCCTTAGCCCTTTCATTAAATCAACCACCTAAGAATGGATGAGGGTACGAGGTTGAGGTAAGCATCATAGCTCCCAGCTTATGGAACTCCCATTAGAAAGGGCTGTAAGCCCGGAATGCATGACAATAGTCTTTAGTGGATTGGACTAATTGGCACAAAAGTAGGTTCAGTGCAAGGCCCATCCTAACGGATGTTTAAGTCTGAGCTGTTGTTCAGATGTGAGGGAAGGGTCAGAGTGAAGCCCAGGTCACTAAAGAGATAACATGTGCTTCTCTGAGACAATGAAGGCCAGTGTACATGATAGGGAGAGGCATACGTGTTCTTATATGCAGATATGTCCTTATATGAATGTGTCTTTTCAACCGGAAGGTAACACATGGGATGATTTATGTAGTGTAGACCGATATACTCGTTTCTACCTCGTCAACAAATCAGAACTTACTATGTCGTTCGATTGAACTGACTGTAGTACTTTCTCTCTGTACTCATTAATACAATTGTACTTTAATTATTGGACTTTAATTATTGGACCATTACCGCGTGCGTGCGTGCGTGCACACACACACAAACTATAACTTGTAGCCAGTCCCTAAAGGCTAACTCCCCCTGTTACCCCTGCACCCCCACCCTCCCACGGGTGAGTGTGTCCTCCCTGCCCCTTGCTGACCTCTCCATATCCTTCTCAGCGTCAGCACAGCCGCCCTTCTCAGTCCCTCCCTCCCGCAATCCCCCTGCCTTCCTTCCTGCCTTTGTGTCGGTTAAGACGGAGGGGGAAGCCAGGCGGGAAGACATGGAGGTAGATTGCCTGATTACAGTCAAGTATGGGTGTGGTGCACTCACTGATTTGTCTCTATAGTACGCGTGTGTTGGTGCTTTTTAGCCCACAGTCGTGTGTATAAGTTGGTGTGTATTTGGGTTCCCAGCTTATTGATAAACCTAAACAGCAGTCCAAGAACTCTTCGTAGAGCAGCACCAGTTGTCACCATGTCAACCCTTTTGAGTGACAGCACCTACAGACCAATGACGCACGGTCACATTCACGTCAGTGCGAGGTAGAGGGAATGAGTGGGCTGACAGACAGAGCTGGGGGTGATTACCACAGGGATTGGAAGTAAACTCTCCCTCCCAAAGTTCCTTTTGCTTAATTTAAATGGGCACCCCATCGGGAACTGTCCTGTTCACGTGAACACCACATGCTCGCCGCAAACAGGTTCTCTTCACACTTTGGTGTTGGTGTGTGTGTCTGTCTGTGTGTGGTTGTGTGTTTGCACATGCCGCTCACCAGCTGAATAAAAAGCAGAGGTCGATGGAAACCAGATGCAGCGTTTGGAATGATGTCTGCCCCCCCCATGCTCACTGTGTGTCCCCCAACATTTTCTCAAAATCGTCCTCTCGGGCGCATGGGCTAGAGAAGGTATGTCCATCTTTGGGCTCTCTCTCTCTCTCTCTCTCTCTCTCTCTCTCTCTCTCTCTCTCTCTCTCTCTCTCGCTGTCTCTGTTTCTCTTCTTCTGTTGCTGTACATCCACATGGCGCACCTTCCAATTTAGTTTGAGGCCCATTTATAAGGTCTCCATTTAATCCTAGCCAAACTTGACCTCACTCCCTCCCTCTCTCCTCTCCTTCCCACTCTTGCCTCCTTCCCTCTCTTTTGTTTGTCCAATTGAGTCCCAGATTGTCTCTCAAGCTGAAACATTTCCTCTCCTTCTTCTCCCTCCATCCTGTCTTTCTCCATTCTTCCTCTCTGATCTACTGCCCTCCAACCTAGATTTATTCTTTCCTTTATTCCTTTCTCAATCCTTGGATTGTCCCCCCCTCTGGTATCGCCCACAGAATGACTGTACCCCCTAACCCCACTGTCCCATTTTTCTTCAAACGCATTCCTTTGCCACACACACACACACACACACACACACACCATAACACACACACTTTGCCCCTGTCACCACCTCTCCGCAGGGAAACAATGGCCCTCACCTATCCAGACTTCCCCTGGGGTCTTGCCACCCTTTGCCTGTGTGCCTCTGATGCCCCCTCCCCCTCTTGCTGTCGGCAGGAAGTGGGCATGGCGCCCAATATGCATGGCATGTAGCGGCACCACTGCAAGGTGATGACACCTCGTCTCAAGTGCGGGGGGGGGGGGGGGGGGGGGGGGGGGGTCCATAGAGGCACTTCCTGTGGTGGCAAAGAATTGATTGGGGGATGTTGTCCTGAACACAGCATATTAGCTCCAAAAGCAGTAAAAGGCTGTAAAATAGCTCCAATTAAAAATAATTGTAAACGTTTTGTGTGTGCAGCGATAGCGTTTACTACTTCAGATTCACTTCTCATGACTCCTCTATAATGCCCCCCCCATAAGGATATCCCGGTGACCCCTAACCGTGACCCTTGAAGGGGTGAATCGGTCTTCCTGTCGGTAGAATGCTTTCATTGTTGGGTGGTTGGCTTTTGAACACACACACACACACACACACACACAGTCTCACATGAAAGCTCAGTAGACACAAACACACTCTGGAAAACAGACTGCTGAATGCAAAAAACACCTGGTTAAACAGAGGTACATAAACCACACACACACACGCACACACAGACGGGATACGGATGGGTCTGTCTTTTTCCCTGGTCAGCACTCGGCACGTTCCGCAGGATAAGGCCTGCTAGTAGTGAGGTAACAGCTGCTGACATTTAAACACGCTATGAGACGGAGCCAATGGTATCACATGGTACATGCCTGCGTAATGGCTGCATTAGGTCATCCATTTTGTTCCTCACAGACTTAAATAAAGACCACACCTCATCATGTCATGGTGCTCCCCTTATTAGTGTGTGGGTCAAGCTCATGCTCTGGGTGTGAGATGTGAGACGTGTGTGTGTGTGTGTGTGTGTGTGTGTGTCTGTGTCTGTCTGTCTGTCTGAACCTTTAGGCTCCTAAGGTTAACTGTGTGGCTTTAGGAAAGACACCCACCATTACAGACCATAATTTGCATGACATAACAGTTTTTTGTGACTGATCATTATTGCACTACTAATGCTACATTCCACCTGGAAGGAAAGTAAGCCTGGTAGTCACCTTTGGATGAATAGGCCTGCTCCTGAGTATAATATTTGTAATGTTGCATAAATCACTTCATGTAGTATAGATGTTATGGCTGTGTTCATGTTGTATATTAATACCAAAGAGTGTGCCCCTGTGGTATGTACAAACAGGACAATTTTACCTTTCAATTTTTTCCCTTGAATGTGATGTTTATTTGATGAATTTACAAATAGCAGGAAAGGTCCAGGCTTATCATATTTTAAGTAGCATGCACGTTTTCAGACTAGCTATTCTGGCATAGAGTAACTTGTGTGACTTGAACTAGGAAGAATGATTACAAACGACAGTATGCAAATTATTTTGTGGCATCCAAAGCAAAATGATTTTAGGGCAGTTCAGCTGAGATTCTTAGATGGGACCCACTCAATGCAAAGTGTGGAATTGAAATAGAAAGGCATACCAAAGACTTAAGTCTAAACCATTTACGTATACTAGCCACACAATGCCAAGGCTGATGGACCAAGGGAGATATAGTTGGCCTCTATAAAGTGTGTGTGTGTGTGTGTGTGTGTGTGTGTGTGTGTTGGATGAAGGTTGATTTATAGAGCGTGAAGCAGGGGGGCAAGGCTACTCCAGAAAAGAGCTTCTATTGAGTAAGCCTTATTAGCATTAGCCACACTCGCTAGCCAGAGAGAGAGAGAGAGAGAGAGAGAGAGAGAGAGAGAGAGAGAGAGAGAGAGAGAGAGAGAGAGAGAGAGAGAGAGAGAGAGAGAGAGAGAGAGAGAGAGAGAGAGAGAGAGAGAGAGAGAGAGAGAGAGAGAGAGAGAGAGAGAGAGAGAGAGAGAGAGAGAGAGAGAGAGAGAGAGAGAGAGAGAGAGAGAGAGAGAGAGAGAGAGAGAGAGAGAGAGAGAGAGAGAGAGAGAGAGAGAGAGAATAGGGGGCTACACAAACAGTTAGGGTGAAAGGGGTGGGTGGGGGCAAGTATACAGGCCTCCATTCAATTAGCATCTCATTATGTTGCCATAGCAGCCAGACTTGAAGTTCAGCACAAGCATTCCCATCAAGTGAACTCTAATAATAATAATAATTCATTTTATTTATATAGCGCTTTTCTTACACCCAAAGACGCTTCACAACAAGAGAACAGGCAAATAAAACAGAAATACAAGACAAACGGATAACAGGAGAACAGGTCGAGACAAGACAGCAATACAAACTACAGTAAAATTTGACAGAAATGTTGTAGAGGTAAGGGGCGTTTGAGTTAATTTGAGTAGGCTAGGGTGAACAGGTAGGTTTTAAGATGGCTTTTGAAGATAGGAAGTGAGTTTGAATCCCGAATGAAAGGAGGAAGAGAGTTCCAAAGTTTAGGTGCTGCCCTAGAAAAGGCACGCTCCCCAAAGTTTTTTAGTTTTGCTTGTGGGGTGACCAATTTCATTTCAGAGGAGGAACGGAGTGTCTGGGTGGGAAGATAGAGCTGTAGTAGATCCGAAAGGTAGGGGGGGTGTTGCGGAATTTCTGTCCCCGCGCTCCAAGGCTAAATTACATTTTTCCCATCACAGGGGGCCAGGTTATGTAAAGCTTTGAAGGTGAGGAGAAGGATTTTATAAGTAATACGATGATTAACTGGGAGCCAGTGAAGGGACGAGAGAATGGGGGTTATGTGCTCAGAGGATTTGGTCGAGGTCAGGAGACGGGCTGCAGAGTTCTGAACAAGTTGGAGTTTATGGAGAGCGGTTGCACTGATGCCGACTAGGAGTGAATTGCAATAGTCAAGACGGGAGAAAATGAAAGAGTGAATGAGTTTGGTGGCTGCGCTTTGGGAGAGTGATGATCGGATCTTGGCTATGTTTCTGAGATGGAAGAAGGATATTTTGACCATCTTATTGATATGTGGGGTGAGAGACAGAGTGGAGTCCAATAAGACGCCAAGATTTCGTATCAGAGGGGAGGGGAAGACTGTAGAGCCATCGATGAGGAGTGAGATATTGTTGACTTTGGAAAGGGTGTGTTTTGAGCCAATTAAGATGAGTTCACTTTTGCTGGTGTTAAGTTTGAGGTGGTTATTGTGCATCCAGGAGTTGATGGAAGATATGCAGTTTTCAATACAGGAAAGTGGAGGGCTAGTGAAAGAAGTTGTGCTGATATATATCTGGGTGTCATCAGCATAGCAATGAAAGTTGAGGTTGAATTGTCTAATGATTTGACCAAGGGGAAGGATGTAGATTATGAAAAGGAGGGGACCCAGGACAGAACCTTGAGGAACACCCTGTGTGACTGGGGAAGTGTTAGAAGTGAAGCCATTAAGTGAGATGAAGTGATGTCTGTTTGAGAGGTAGGTCTGAAGTAGAGAGAGTGCAGTGCCCTCAACACCCAACATGTGCAGCCTTGAAATAAGGAGCTTGTGGCACACAGTGTCAAAGGCTGCACTAAGATCTAATAGGACCAGGATGTTGAGGGCCCCTGTATCGGCGGAGGTGAGGAGGTCGTTCAAGACTTTGGTAAGTGCAGTTTCTGTGCTGTGAAATGTGCGAAAACCAGACTGAAGGGGCTCAAACAGATTATTGGCAGATAAGTGTTCTTGAAGCTGAGATGCAATGATGCGTTCTAGGATTTTTGCAAAAAAGGGTAAGTTTGAGATGGGGCGATAGTTTTGGAGGATGGTCGAGTCTAGGCCGGATTTCTTAAGGATCGGAGTGACTGAAGCAATTTTAAGGACAGATGGAAAAACTCCTTGGGCAAGGGATGAATTGAATAAGTTTGTCAGATGAGGAAGAAAAGAGGGTAGGCATGATAAATAGAGGGCACTAGGAAGAGGATCAAGACGACACGTAGTGGGTTTGGAAGCCTTGAACAGCTTTGAGACATGGGAGGAGTCAACCGGGGAAAAACAGGAGAAATGAAGATCGTGTGTAGGTGGCTGAAAGGGACTCACAGCAGGGGACAGTGTGACAGTGGAAGGTTTGGCGTCCAGGGAAGAATGAATGTTGACTATTTTACCCTTAAAATACTGAAGAAAGGAGTTGGCAACCTGGGTGGAGGAATGAGACATTGTGTCCTGCCGGGGTTGAATAAGCTTACTGACCGTGGAGAATAGAGTCCGAGAGTTGGAGTTTGGAGCATTGATGATGTCTGAGAAGTAAGAGAAACGTGCAGCAGTGAGTGCATCTCTATATGAAAACAAGTGATGTTGAAAGGCTTGAAAGTGAACGGTGAGTCCTGTTTTTGAGCATAAACGCTCAAGTTGAAGACCAGCCTGCTTCATCTTTCTAAGCTCTGCAGTGAACCAGGGGGATGATGAGGAGAATGAGACAGTTCTTGTTTTTAGAGGGGCCAAGGTGTTGAGTGAAGTTGCCAGAGCGGTGTTAAGCAGGTCAGCCAGCTGGTCTGGGGAGACGGCGGCAAGATCTGAGGATAGGGCAGCACCAATAGCATCAGACAGAGCAGAAGGGTTAATAGATTTAATATTACGAAAAGAGATAGATCTAGAGAGGGGAAGTTTAGTGGATTTGGAGTGAAGAGTGAACTGTATAATACTATGGTCAGACAGGGGAAAGGGGGTGGGGAAGACCTGCGTAATTATTGAACCAGTGGAGCAGACCAAATCAAGGATATGACCTTTTATATGAGTAGGAAAAGTAACATGTTGGGTAAAACTGAGACAGTCTAGAACATCGGAGAAGTCAGAGGGTAATTTTACATTGGGTGTATCCATATGAATATTGAAATCACCAAGCACTAGTATACGTGGGGAGAGGGAAGATGCAGTTGAGAGTAGATCAGAAAATTCAGTGAGAAAATAAGTATTTGGTTTGGGTGGACGGTAAACAGCAATAATAACAGTTGAGTGACAGGCTTTAAATGCAATGTATTCAAAAGATGTAACAGTAGTCAGGTTAATGGGTGAAACAGAGATATTTGAATTATAAATGACAGCGAGACCACCTCCTCGACCAGATAGCCGTGGCTTACAAATGTAGAGGTAATTGGGGGGAGCAACCTGGTTTAACACAGAAAATTCCCCAGGCTGCTGCCAGGTCTCACATAAAACAAGGAAGTCCAAGTGAGTGTCCAGTATGAATTGACAGAGGGGAAGGGCTTTATTATTAAGAGACCGGGTATTTAACAGAGCACAGTTGAATGATGAATTGGCGGTTTTTGACAAGTCAGTGAAAGGAAGAGTCTGAAGGCAGCTGGAGCTAACAGGGCGGCGGAGTTTAGGGAGATAATGGGGTCGAGAATGAGTCCATAATGATGGAATGTTGCAGACAGCAGCATGGTGAACAGACCGGTTGTGTGTTGAGCTTCGGTGAAGATAGGGGCGGCGACGTAAAATGCCAGAGGAACGTGCTGATTTGTATGCAAGCAGGGGTAGACGACCAGTAGTTGACAGACAACACAGTTCAATTGTTGAGTAAGTTAAAGTCCGGTGGTTGAGTTTAGATGTAAACATGTGCAGTGCGAGAAGTAGTAGTAACGGAGGGGGCAACGCCATCAGGATATGCACGGAGCAACCAACAGCCCGACAGTCCCAGCAGAACATACACAACCTGCCGCCCGTGAACAAAGCTAGCACCTCCAGGCGACCGAGACTCCAGGCGAAGATCACCGTAGAAAACAATAGACCAAGGTGGTAGGAAGGTTGGAATGAAAATGGTGATGGTAATCCGTATTGCAAAATTTGACTGATAATAAAATGTACTGACAAAACGAAGTTGAAAGACGGACAAAAGGAAACAAACAAAACAAAACAGGTGCCAGAGAGAAGCGGCAGTCCAGAATGACGCCAGCGTGCTCTCACCCGGCGAATCTACCACGTGTAGACAATCTTGACGCAAACTCTAAATGCATGGGCGAACCTAACGCACACATGCAGGACAGAAAAGGGACCGGTTTGGCATGTTATGTTCCTGTCACTCATGTACCTTTACGCAGAACGTGTGTGTGTGTGTGTGTGTGTGTGTGTGTGTGTGTGTGTGTGTGTGTGTGTGTGTGTGTGTGTGTGTGTGTGTGTGTGTGTGTGTGTGTGAGAGAGAGAGTGTGAGTGAGAGTGGGGGTGCGTGCGTGCGTGTGTGTGTTTGTGAGCATGGGCTGTCTGTTCTTGTACTGTACATGTGTTGTGCGCTCTGCTCCTGTTAGTGTATTTGATGGTGATGTTTGTAGCAGGGAAGAAAGGCCTTGTATCTCTTTAGAGGACTGTGTGTGGGTGTGCCATGAAGACTGACTTAATTGACAGCAAGGGTCCAGAGAGTCTTGACAGCGCAATCGCAAATCGCCCAGACGCCCACCGCAACCCATCTTTGATTCATGGTCCCCATACCTCATATTTAGCACAGAGGACAACTGACAGGCAGTGTAATGACACATACACACATACACTGAACTAATAGCCAAAACAGAGACATACGCCTGTTTTTGCAAAGCAGCCTTGACCCTTAACTAACTATAGGCATGTGAAGGCTTCTATTGGCTTCAACAGCTGGTATAAAACTGAAATGGAGTCATTGATGTGGGTTTCTCATATTCTCCACAACATGGGAATGGGTTAGCCATGGGTTCTGCGTGTCCTGTGTTCTGTGGGTAGAACTAAAGTGGTTGAACTATAGGAATCTCTCTCTTGGTCTTTAGTTATTTTCCTTGTTTGCACACCCATATCTCTTTTTTTTCTCTCTCTCTCTCTCTCTCTCTCTCTCCGTGTGCAGAGAAGTGTAAACACAAATAGGCTGAGACTGCCCTCTGTGGTCTCTCCTCTCTTTCCTTCTCTTCTTTTCTCACGTGCTCACTTTTCGTCATGCCTCATCTTTTATCATGCATCCCTCCTTTTCATTTCCTTTCCTCAGATTTTCTTCTTTCCTCTTTTCTCTTTGCCCCATTCAAGCCCCAGGAGCCCCACCATTACAGCTCTACCACTGCCCTCTACTGATAAAATGGCAGAATAGCAAGTCCACCACAGTACAACACGGTGTATAACACAGATGTTCCAACTCAGAGAGACCGGAGGCTAGTCCTAATGTGTATGTTAGAACAAGTCTGAGTGCCATCGTGTTGTGTGCGGTTAAAAGAGGTGGAGGGAGTATGTGTTTTTACAGATCTTGAACACTAGGGATTGCTCAATACCACTTTTTTATGTCCAATACCAATACGTATAACGCAACCTTGAGTATCTGTCAATACCGATACCAATCCGATAAAGTCTTTTTCCCTCTCTTAAACAGCTAAGCTGTTAATAATACATTTGTATGGATGCACTTTACTTTGCTTGGTCTAGCATCTATAAAACATCATGCTCAAACTGAAACAAATATTCTATTGCCCTAAAGGAAGAAATAGATAACTCAACATGACTCAGTTATCCAATACTGCTGCTTTTTTTAATTTACACTCTTAATTCTTAAGCACCCTTTTTAAATTTAAAGTGCAACTTTGTCTAAAAGTATTTAGAAAAATGAAGGAAATATAATTCCAGTGTAAAATACTGGATATAACTTTACATTCAATGTCAAGTTTGTGGTGTTGAAGTTTCCAACGCTGCGGCCAACCCCCGAAACACTCACATTGCATAAATTGCACTCGGCTGTTTTGCTTTTTTCTTCCTTGAGCTTAACACAATTGACATGACGACAGGTCTCACTCACGTTCTGGCTCCTGTTCACGTGACACATGCTGCTCAACTGTTACTTGTCGTGACACATCTCTCTTTACGGCATGTCGCTCAAAGTTTAGTTAAGCATTTACATGATCGTTTAGGCTAATGGATCGTATCAGATTATACTTTTTTAAATTTCAGATATCCGATCCAGGGATTTTGGCCTGTATCGTATCGGCGCATCCCTATTGAACTCTCCTGTGTTTCTATCTTTTCAGGATGTCCCTGCACAAGTCCAGCTCCGAGGATGGCTCTGGAGGTGGGTGATCGTCCGTTCAAGGCTTTTCAAATCATTAGTAATGCTTATCTGTCTATGAATATTTGTTTGGTTTCTGGTTGTTTTGGGTAGTGGCTTACTCCAGGGGCTCCTTGTCAGGCAAGGCTCGTAAGTCAATAGGAATAAACTGAAGGGGGAGGGAGGTGTCAACACAGGAGAGAGCAACAACAACATATCGTTTGCATGCTGTTGCCCATTAACCGGTGTTATCGTTTTGTTGTATTTCTGGTCAACATCACCTCCATGGAACTTGTAGGGACACCCTCGATAGGAGCCTCGACCGGATGTCTTTTCCCCTGTTATATGTTTCTGATACGCAGCTTCGATGGTGGTAGTATAATTTTACGATTACCAGTAAACGTGGTACCAGTTCCGAGTACCAGTTAATATGCACAATTCTGCTTTATCTCACATTGGCCACACACAAACATACTATGTCACATGCCGTATTTCTATGACGTTTGAATTGTCTTGAACCCCTATGAAATGGTTCCTCGTTTTGGAAGAGAGGAGTGTTTGATTCATGCACTCCTTTGTCTCTGTATAGCACGAGGAAGTGAATGTGACCTGGTGGGTCTACACTGTAGTCAGTCTGTTTAGAAATCGAGAGAGGAGACATATGTAGGGACAGGAAGAGCTGGGGAAATTGAAGGGGACAAAAGGGTCATGCTTAGACACGTGCACACACATGCACTCCCCATGCACACACACACATGCACAGTTAGACGTTAATGTAAACACGCACGCCTACAGACAGCTGCACCGTATATTAACACACATCGCTTCATCATCAGAACTTGTTTTTAGTCATGGCCATGCTGAATGGAGGGACTTATTGTATCCACATTTAAACCATACAGCCATTTCAGCCCTTCCATTCTGGTGCTGATGGAATCCCCGCTTTCATTGGTTGTTGCCTAAGCTCAAGATATGTTCAGTTGCAGTGAGGCAAAAAGTTAGCTTTTGTAGAGTAGATGGTATAGCAAGTAAAAATGTATGACTTCTTTGACTGAAACATCTCTCCTCAGGTAAATGGGACAACAAGAAGAAAAACAAGTCTTTTTGGCAGAACTTCCGGAAGTCCCAGAACAAGGGGGTGGTGCGCCAGACATCAAAAGGTAGCTCTCTTTTTACCTGACAATACACAGTTTAACTGCAACTAATCTTTTCTCTGAATCTTTTGCCAACGTGTTTTGCCGTTGCCACAATATTGTTACCTAATTTAATTTATTGAACATTGTATTCTGTAAGACGTAATTGCAGTCTGTGGTATTGCATTGCTGAAAACCAGTGCAGTTAGGTCGATTAAATACATCTTACCCATGTGTGACCTTTGCCTCTGCCCACTTTGTGCAGGAGAGGACATTGGTTATGTGGCCAGTGAGATCACCATGAGCGACGAGGAGCGCATCCAGCTGATGATGATGGTCAAGGAGAAGATGATTACTGTGGAGGAGGCCCTTGCTCGGGTAGGAGATTCCTCCATTAAACCCCTCGTCTCAACCCCCCAATACTCTCCAGGACCTCCCGCAGCCCACCCAGGACATCCCGCAGCCCACTCCTCAACCCTAGCTTCCCGCGTTGTATCCTGGGCTTTCCCGGTCCAGCAGCCTGCCTGTCATCCCCCTTCCTCCATCACAGCCCCAGCTTACTAAAACGACTTACTCCTACTAACCCGTACACTGGAGCTCTCTCTCTAAACACACATGTTCACACAGGGTTCAGGAATCTTGAGGGTCCGGGTGTTTTATGTATGTGCGTGGTTTTAAATCTGGACTGATTAGATAGATAGAGTGGTAGACTTGATAATGGTAACTCCGAAGCTCTGAAGGTGGTGGTTGAATGGCCTTTTGATTTTTACCTCTTCTGTTCTTATGGGTTTTTTTCCCAGTTACTTTCCTCCTTTCTCTCTTTCTCCTTTCATTCTTTCTCCTTCCGTTATAATTTTTTTTGTTTGTTTATTTTTCATGTAAAATTGTTTCCTTCTTTTTGTCTTTCTGCATTCTCCTTTGCAATTATTTACGCATTACTCGTGATCCTCTGTACGCTACTCTTTTTTTCTGTCTGGGCACACATTGTTTGGTTATTGGGTCTTTCTCAACAAGGCAGACATTGATTCTGCTAACATTGTATTTCTCCATCTCTGGTGCAATGCTATTAAGTGTTTCTCTCCTTTCAATGTGATTGACACTCAAACAATCCAATCAGCTGAGGGAATCAATGAGAAGCCTTTGTGGAGAGACGTCTGTGCTCATAATGGCAACTGTGTGCGCGTGCACGCATGTGTGTTACATATTTTATACTGTGTGGGAGTGTTTTGACTGTGAGGGTGTGCGTGTGTGGCTAGTTCCTACAAGATGTCCTTTCTTCTTAGTGAAAGTGAGCAGCCCTGTCGTGAGCCTCTCTGTCTCTCTCTAAACTCTTGTTCTCCGTGTAGCTGAAGGAATATGAGAGCCACAGCCGACAGTCCAGCAGTACTGACACTGCCGAGTGGACTGATGGATCCAGTCCCAATCTAAACCAGTCCTCGAACTGTGACGTAAGTACCCCCCCCTGCAACGCCTCGGTGACCCAAATCACATTCAACTCCTCGGGAAAACTTAGGGGCAGCCATGTTTGTTTCGCCTCATTGTGGTTTTTAGGGATGGCCATTTTAACATGTCTGAATGTATTTTGCAGTGGGATATTGGATGTGTGTGAAAATTGAATAACATTTCAATGCAAGCCAGTTAAAGCCAAAATAACTGTCACATACACAATTTGGCTGCTGTTGTGAAACGTTGTTGTTGTTATCTAACTAGCATTCCATAGCACAAAAGCCACCTCCGCATAACTTGACACTTACATTCTCCCGTTCCCCTCCTTACCTCCTTCCCTCTTTCCCCCTGTTCGCCTTTTATCAGCCAAACTGTAGCATTCCCGCCCATGCATGCATTCCCTCAGACCGTCTGTGTGCCCCTAGCTGGGTCAGGGCATTCGTATGGTTGAAGTCAGTATGGCTGCTGGCCCAGGAACTACAAGGCCGGTTCATGCCATGACAGAGGCACTTTTATTTAGTATGGGGAAACCACCATCTGGGGTAGTTTTCTTGGTGGTCATGGGGCTAGGCTCTTGGACTGTCACAAACACTAAAGGCTTGTGCATTTTATTTCCACATCTTTTACCCATTGATTTAATTCTGCCTTTGGCACACAGAATTAAATGCTGTTTGGTAGGGGTCATTCCAAGCTGCTTTTCTTCTTCCTATTCCCAATTGCTTTTTGTAATTGGAGCCAAGCGGTCTCCAATGGACGTTTACAAAATCCCAACTCCACCCTTGTCCTTACAGGGTTGATAGGATAGATGTGACTTTGTCCACTCCATGTTTTGGCATTTTCCTCAGCGGTTGTGGTCACTGGAGAGCAAGAGAGAGCCCCTAACCCCCTGCCTTTTGTCCAATTGAATTGTTGCGTTGTGGAAGGGACCTCCATGTTGACAAGTGGGTTGGCTGAGTGGATGTCAATGGTTGTTGTTGGAGAACTAGTGGTCCTGTAGGAGCTTCCTCAGTTGGTGCATTGTGAATGTGTGTGTGAGTGATTGTGTATGGTGTGTGCAAGTGTGTGGATGCTCAGATGTAGGTCAGAAGGTTGGGATCAGAACTAGGTTCAGATTCCTTGCACGGAAAGTTGACCAAAAACGGAGACCTTACACAAAGCTCCATTTTCCCTTTTGTTGTTTTGATATGGATGCACTGTCTTAACCAGCATGTAAACAGTTACTCCATTTTCATTTGGTACAATTTGTCCTTTTAAATCCAGAACATGTTAATATTGTTTTGGGGGAATATTTTATGTTGGATAAATGAATGATTTTCTTCTGTTGTTTTATTATTTGTGTTGTCAATCTCTTCACCCTGATTTTGGTCTGCAGTCATCTAGCCATGGTCTTTAGATGTGGATTTGTGGCTATAGAACTTGCATGTTAATGGAGTAAATCGAGAACCCAGCAAGAAGCCTGCTTTCTCGCACCCAAGATTGATGGGAGGCTTGTGAGATGGAGGGAGCAGATGGATAACTGGATGTGTATTGTTTTGGGGGGGAACACACAGCCTGTCTTCAGGGGCTGTGAGTATGCGCCAGAAGAAGAGAGGAAATGAGGGAGGGAGGGTAAAGATCTCTCAATCCCCTCCAGGCACAATACTTTTGATGGAGAAGATGGCCCACCACAAATAACCAAGTCCAAGTTTTAAAACGGAGGACTTGAGGGCCATCACACCTTTGGGACTGTGGACTGTCGACTCCAGCTAACAACAATAAATTGCTCACCAGTCTAAGTTGCAGTAAGCGTGTGTGTAAATGTGTAAAGTGTGAAAGTGTGTGAACTGTCTTTGAATTTGTCCTATCAGTCCTCCCTCCCTTTTCTCTCTCTCCCTCTCTTTCGTGCTCTCTCTCTCCAGTTGTTCTTCCCCCTTGCCATCAGAGCCCACATTCCAGGGCCGACCATTAGAGATGTTGGGGCCAAGGCAGGGTCAGAGAGGGGCTCAAACGCTGGGATTGTTCTCCCAAGCACAGCACGCCTTTTCTCTTCAGATAGCTCCACGGCATCATCCCTCACAGCCCAGGCTCTCATTCCTCCAAGCTGTATTTTCTAGCCGGCCGCAGATACGCGTGTCTCACTAGAAGTGGGGGTGCAATGGGGCACTAGCACAGTTTCGGGTTGCAGGAGCAGGCAGCCTAAATCTGCTGAAGGCAATGTGGCTCGGTGGACGTTTATAACGGGTGGACATGCTGATAGGCTTGGAAGGGTAGAGGTTTGAGGTCCTAAGTGGCTTAATTGGTGAGTAGTAAATCACACTGAACCAGTTAACTTTGTGAATTAGATTAGAGAAACTTCTGCTCACTGCTTGTTTGAAGGATTAGGAATTGGTGGATGTATGTCTTTTTACCAATGGACACTGGGTAAGGACTTGTTTTTATGTTTTTACTGGCCAGTCTCTATCCAGCGTGTCGTGTGACATCTACATCATCAGTGGATGATACCTGCATCAGGGAACACAGTGGGAATGGTTTGGCTTTGAGTTTAGGCTTTGGTGTGCATCTTACAGACACACACACACACACACACACACACACACACACACACACACACCCTTCAAATTGTATCTAAAAAACAGAGGCCTTCACTCAGTAACGCCTGTAATGGAAATGTTCAGGTTCATGCAGAAAACAACCCATTAAAGGAGGTGATAATCTGTACAATAATCAAATAACAATTTTATTGATGACTACAGAGAGCAAGTCTGTATACAGAGAAATTACTACAGTGAGTTCACTCCAACGAGTTCTGATTTGTTGACAAGGTGAAAAGGTGTATATCGGTCTAAACTAAACAAATCATTCATTGGTCAAGGGAGGAACACGTGTTACTTCCCAGTATTGAAAAGGACACGTATGCCAACTCGTATTGTGATGGCTACAAACAGACAACACTTGCCTTTAGTGTCTCAGAGAGGCACGTGTTATCTCTTTGGTGCTCTGGCTTTCACTCAGAACCTTACTTCACATCAGAACAACATCTCAGACTTGGACATCCACTAGGATACCCAAATTTGGCCCTTACACGCCTCACACAATTTAACTTTTTGTGGGAAGAATTGGGCTTTGACCTTTGGCAATCGGGTCCTAACCTGAAGTGGTTTGGCCTATCTCTCAGTCCTTCTCCCATCTCGTTTATCAGTCCTGTCATTACTGGACACTCTACTGCCATGATCCCTGGCCATCCTCCTCTAGGCCAGCTGAGACTACACGCTCTTGCTTGAGCAGGAGCGATGGTGTGGAGTTTACGGGAGTTTTGGGAGCCCAAATCCTCAGTTTCACGGCTGAATCAAACGAGGGTCAACGGCTGTTTCTGCTCCTGATGACAGGGGAATGGCGTGTGAAGCACGCCCCCCTGAGAGCAGTGGTGAGCAGAGGGAATTTGGGGTGCGGGTTGCAGACAGAATAGAGGCCCACAGCGGTAACCCGAGAGATTTATTGGTTATTAGACCTCCTGTTGCGGTTTTTAAAACTGCCTAGACACAAACATGGCCTTGGGGAATGCGAAGAGGCCCTGATTTCACATAGGTGTGATGTGTCCCTTGTGCCCTTGTAAACCAATTCTACACCTTATTGCTACATTGTTAACCTCCAGTCCACAGCATGTCACCAGCCCTGGACCATGGCCTGGCTTTCTGCAAGACTGAGCACATCCAATGATGAATTGAATATTCAAATAAATTGCATGGTGAAAGAATGTTTTCCAAGGCACCTTGTCTTCGATCTCAGCCATATCTCTTTTACACTGACCTGCATCTACAGTCTCCAATGACGGACTCCAACATACAAGTTTGGAAAGCGGAAGTCACACCATTTAAAACTGCCAGCCCCAGACAAGAAAATACAATTCATGTTGGAAACCAGTGGAGTGGTCCTTTAGAGCTCTGCAGACTTGTTCTGCTTAGTTGCTCAGTGTATTCGAGAGATATGCAAAGAGACTGTGTGTGTGTGTGTGTGTGTGTGTGTGTGTGTGTGTGTGTGTGAGTGTGTGAGTCCGACCGACCGACCGACCAGAGACCTGCTGTTGCTGTGGAAACCAGTGGAAATGGCAACAACTGAAGTGAAGAGGGTTCCAGGCCAAGAATGGCTACGGCCCCTGCCAGTCCATCTCACTAAGCGTGGGCCAAACTCATCTCCTTATCCTTACATGGTGGTCATACCGAGTGTGTACATGCAGTGTACAGTGTACGTGCAGTGTGTGTGATGAGGGATGTGTAGTTAATTAAGCTTTTGGTGGCTCCATCATTCTATTACTCTCCACTCCGCTTTACTCAGAATCGTAATGTGGCTGCAGTGCCTGGTTGAACAACTAATTTCCAACAGAGAGCGTGTAACACTCCATCAGACCACAATAACAAAGGAAACTCCATTTATTATGGAGCACGTCGACTCCAAACTATGTCTTTTTCCCCGAAAAAAAACACTGTCTACCACACTCCATTGTCCTCCCAGTCAGGTTCAACAGTCTGGCTTCATCAATCCTAAATGAATGTAGGACTACCAGTCCCACAATGCAATGCGCAGACACCCTATATACCATGCATATTCTCATATCACTAACTTTGACCCTCCATCATAAACTCACCCCCATCTATGACATCTTTTACATTGTCTCATCGATGCATATGTCCTCCAATGTGTAACCCTTTTATGATGTGTTTTATGAAAAGTCTTTAAAAGTGACAGGTTTTTCCACAGACGGTTATCTTGAAAATGTCTGCCCATCGACCTATCCTTTTTTTTCCCCCATCCTATCAATCGTTTTTTGGAAGAAATGTTTCGCTCATACGCTTTGACCTTTCCTCCGTCTTTCCCCTCCAGTCTCGTGAGCAGTCTGATGACGAGCAGTCGGAGGACTCTGTGAAGTTCAAGCGGCTACACAAGCTGGTCAACTCCACCCGTCGTGTCAGGAAGAAACTCATCAAGGTGGAGGAGGGCAAGAAGCATGGTTCCGAAGGTAGGTCAATGTTAAAAGGCCAGATGTGATGACTTTATGTGGACTGGCTAAATGTATTCATTTGAATTTAAAATGTTTTTGACTCCTTCCCTTCCCTGTAGATTCCCTAAGTCTGGATGCCTCCCCTACCTGCAAGGACAATGCAGCCCTCTACACTGGGGTTCTGAAGAAGCCCCCGCTACCCCAGGACACCTCCCTGTCGTCACTGCCATCGCTAACCCAGGACCAGCTCTCCCTGGACGGGGACACGGACAGCCTGACCACCTCGCCATCCTCCAGCAGTCTGGACACCTGGTCAGGCCACAAGCTGGTCAAGACCTTCACGAAGTCCTCCAGCACCCACGGCCTCATCAGGCCCCCGAGAAGAGACCCGGCCACAGGCGTGTCCCATGGCTCTGGTAGCTCCACAGCCGGGGTGGGCGGCAGCGGCTCGTCCTTCTCCGAGGTGGACGGTGGCGGCGCCGAGGATGAGGGGAAGGTGTCACACTGCACCACGGACGGGGAGATGCGCAAGGCGCTCAACTCGCTGTCCCACGGGGTAAGTAGCAATGAGAGCCTGTACGCCTTCTACGGTCTGACTAAGCCCTGCCCCAAACCCCACCCCCAGTCCCGCCTCTTGGTCTCCCTGGACGACACCCCGCAGAGCAGCCCCAAACTGCTGCCAGCTGGCGGCCGTCACCACGGCAACTGGACACACCGCAAGCCCGACCCAAACTACGCCTACTCCACCAAGCATTTGTTGTACCAGCGCTCGCGTAGCTGTGGCAAGACATCCACCTCGCCGGTGCCGGCGTCACCAGCCTCGCCCGCGCGCTGCGACATCGCCAAGTCCAAGGGCGGATTTGGCGTCGTTGGGGGGGGCTGCGGGAGCTGGGTGTTCCCCTCGCGCCGCCTCCGGGGCCGCACGGCGGTCAGCGAGCTGAACATCACCTACGTGGTTGAGCGCAGCCTCTACGGCCACCTCAACTGGGCCCAGCTGGTGAGGCCGGTCACTCTGAGCCGCGCCGAGCGACGCTGCCTATTGGAGGAGGACCGCGAGGCGGACAGGAAGTGGGCGGCCAGTGTGGACCGCTGCACTAAGCGCGTGCTGTTGCGCATCCAGCAGAAGTCTGTGAGTTAAAGGCTGCGAGGCTTTGAAATGGCCATGTGGTGAGGTGGACAGAGTGCGCTTCGAGGATGCAGAATAGTTTTCAGAAACACTACACAGGTTAATTACAATGCACTCTACAGTTTCCGTCTCCCTTTTACTCTTAGTTATACATCTTTTTTGTGCAAATATAAAACTCGAGAATTCCATTAACATCTAGAGAGGGAAAAGTTAGCAATGCTTTCATTTTCTTTTTTTTTTATATATATATTTTTGCATGCAACTAGGGATAGCAAGACGTTACCACTTATTTCACTGTTTCTTTACATAGAGCTTCATACTATAAACCATTGGTTCTTGTGCTGTTTACCTAATATATTAGTGCACCGTTTACTTATTAGAAACGAGTTACACAGAAGGTTGCATAAGTGCCATTTAGGAAATGCCAGCCAGCCTCAAAAACACTCAATGGCACAGAACTTCCAGAGTGGAAGAACCAAGTTTCTGATGGGTCACTGCTCACACTTACACAAGCACACAGATAGATGAATTGGGCTGTGACCATTAGATAGAGGCGGTTTTAGCTAGCTAGTGTCTCGTCCTTGCCGTTACTAAGGGCTTCATAACACATACTCTTGGATTATTACAGCAGCAGTAGTTACCAACTTGTAGTTTCATTGGTTTCAGTTGCCTTTGAATTTCTGGTGCTATATTGGAGGAACACTACTATACAGTCAGCTTAACAGCCATGGGTTTGGTTCCAAATATTTACTATTGACAAGAATGCTTAATAAAGTATGCTGCTTTTTAAAAGTGTTGCATCAAAAGTTCCAATAAATGTATTTTATCATGAGAAGTTAATAACACCAGAGCTACTCTGCAGCCTTGAAGCAACCTGAATCCAGTCCTTTCCTGGGGAAATCAGTGGGTATACTTTAAGTTTTTTTTTAATCATGCATTCAGTTGTATCTTTGCCTGTGCTTCTGTAGTGGTTACTAGTTTTGTGCAAGTGTATTTTTTTTTTTTTTTCCTTCAAATAATCTTATGAAGAATTTATTTTTTTATTTAAGTCATGGCCACATCATTGAGCTCCATTGAATTTCACCACCATTGAGCATCATCTTCCGCATCATTTTTGGATTCCAACTTTATTCATGTTCGCCCAATGCCGTTTTCCTCGGAAGTTAAGAGACGGACCACCGCTGTGAACATTTTATTTAACAGGTCTGGCAAGCGGTGTTCTCAATGGGAGACGCTGTCATGTAGAAGATCTGGGACTGGGTTTTCCGGATACACGTAGTGTAAATTAGGAGCCATGCCCCTTGAAGGCTGAGAAGATTGAATCAACTTCCTACTGTCACAAGCTTTCCGGTGTTTGGTTGTTTGTGTGTGTTTGTTCTCAATCTCTCCTCACGTGACAAAACCCCTTTCCCCAATACCCCCTGAATAATGTTCTCTTTGCTAACAAAGTGAAGATCAGAATTTAAATGTTTCCAACAAAGAAACTGTATTTTTATCGGGACATGTTGACATTGAATGTATTTTCCCCTTGCACTTTCTACACAAAAATAATGATGCCAAATACAATAATCCATACCAATCTATAAACATACATTTCATAAGCTATGATGTTTGTTTTACCAATAATACTCAAAATCGAGTAACGCTTTACTCATAATTAACAACAAAATAATTATAGGACTGGGCTTAGCAGTTTTAGCCTGCTGACGTTGCCCACAATTGCTCAATAATGAAACACAGCTTGACCAAATTAAGTGACTTCATGTAACTTCCCCCATATACCATGTTCTATAGAAATGCTAGTTAAAAACACAGAATAACATTCACAGCAATTCTTCATGCTAAATGTGCATAGCAGCTTGTTTGACTTAACTCATAAATGTAAGGAGTAACTTTATACAGATTTCAAATTATATAACGTCTGTCGTCACCCCACATAAGATCATACATCACCACATATCACGCTTGCAAACCAACATTTACCATACTCCACAGGCATCACATTGCTGCCATGAATCAAACAGCTATATGGTGCCAAGCATGAATCATTGTTGTTTTGACTCCCAATGGGCGTGGATTTTATTTAGATTCAAGACTCTTGACACTCTCATCCTCTGCGTCCTCCCTAAACAGAGAACGTGCAGCTTTGGAGGATTTGACCTGTCCAACCGGTCTCTCCATGTGGTCAGCTCGGGATCAGAACCCAACGTAAGTGCTACTGGAATAACCATGTGGGAGTTTATCCAGTTTATCTTTTCTCAGTCTTATGTGCACTCATTTACTGACTGGGTGGCCTTAATTTATCCTCTATCTCTATCTTTCTCTGTGCGTTTTTCCTTCACCCCTAGAATAAGGATGCTGAAGCTATCTACAGGGAGGTGATCAAGTCTCCCACTACTTCTCGCATCTCCCTGGGCAAGAAGGTCAAGTCCGTCAAGGAGACCATGAGGAAACGCATGTCCAAGAAGTACAGCAGCTCCCTTTCCGAACAGGTATAACATACCAAAACACACAGAGGTACACGCATGTCCATGCATATTGTATACACACATTTGGACATACACAAGAACACATCCATGAATGCCCTCAGTCTTACCCCCACACTTTGAGCTGTCTAGCTGTGTTCTTAGCTTTACTGTATGGAGACATGGAATGGCTGCATGGAAGATGACAGGATGTTCCTCACTGTATAAGTCACCTCATTCTGTTCACCAGGGCTTTTGAATATATGTGAGTGGGCCGCGGAGTGTTTGTGTTGGAGTGCTGAATGTTTTGTTCTGTAACTAACAAACACATACACATACAGACGTCACACACACAGCTGCAACTGTCAGCTCTCCTCGCTCTGGGCTCTCGGGGCAATCAGTGCTGGGTGGAGTGGCTGGATGCTAAACCTTTGCCGTGAAGCAATCCTTCCCCAGTGTAGCAATTTGGACTGTGTGTGTGGCGGAGTGGGAGGGGGGGGGGGGGCGGCGCTTTGTGAGTACACCGTTACAAACACTCTTCTCTGCAGTGACCTTATTTGTTGGCAGTCTGACCGTGGCTGTTACCTCTCCAACCCTAAGGTGTGGCGTTACCCACGTAGTGTGTCATTCCAAACCCCCTCTCCCCTAACAATGACACAGCTGCAGTGGCTGCAGAGGCCTTGGCGCCTCTGACCCAGACCAGATAGAATGAGTCATGGGTCCATGGCTGAAGAACAGCAGACGAGCTGACAACACACTCACTGCCCTGCCGGGATTTGGCCGCCTTGAACTAGTGTGTAGTTGCACAGTGCCCCCTAGTGGATGTGTTATGTATATAACTACACAGTGTAGATTTCGGTGTCTCGAGTGATTGATGCACACGAGGACATACACACACATCACACAAACATTTCAGAAAATTACAGTGACCCATACCTTGCCAATTATATATAATATAATTGTAAATGGTATAATAACTTGCCTCCCTTTCCCGCTCCCCTCCTCCAGTCGAGCCTTGACGGGGCCCCCAGCTCCCCCCAGTCCCCCCAGCCAGACACAGACTCCATGGAGAAGCCCAAGCTGAAGGCAGGGGGTTCGGTGGAGAGTCTCAGGAGCTCCCTCAGCGGACAGAGCTCCATGAGTAAGTGCCTACAGGCAGCACCTGTGGTTTCCTTGTCTAATATTTCTGGGTTAGATAAAAAATGTATGCATAATGTTCTCCCAAAGCGCTGACTTTTGGGACAGTTAGAATGTAGACAGCAAAACAGACCTTGAGATGGCATCATGGCATCTTTATGGCAGATTCATTTAGTACCTAGTTTTAACATGATAGCAATGTGAGTCATTCTTTTAATACCCTGGAGCATATATGTGTTAAGCCAGTGGGGCCTTTAAAGAGAGAGCTCTGGATCGATTGAACAGTTTGGGGTAGTTGTGTAGTGTTTCACGGAAATTGGGCCATTTTTGGACAAATTACGCCATTGCTTTTTTCTTGCTTTTCGTGTTACATTTTAATGAGTTGCAACTTCTGAGGAGTTCAGAAAGTTTTTTCTACATTTGGTTTTGTTCAAGACCAAGGGCAATACACACGAACAAAAAGACACATACACACTCCAGTCTGGATTAACAGGGCCGTCCCCACTCTCAAAATTCCCTCATGGATTTGTACATAGCAGGCTACTTTGTTGGTAGAGATCCTCACACATTAGCTAACCTTGATAAGAGCCACTTGAACCAATACACATTGGGTAGAGTTTAGGCTTGGGCCATCCTGTTCTTAATAGCAGCATTGAAATCCTAATTTCTTATGATCTTTGTGCTATTTCTTGGTCAAATATTAACCTAATTCTGTTTGTGTGTGTGTGTCCAGGTGGTCAAACAGTCAGCACCACAGACTCGTCGGCCAGCAACAGAGAGAGTGTGAAGTCGGAAGACGGGGACGATGAGGAGCCCCCATACAGAGGACCCTTCTGCGGGCGCGCCCGAGTACACACGGACTTCACCCCCAGCCCCTACGACTCCGACTCCCTCAAACTCAAGGTAACACATATGCACTCACACAACACAACACAGTGGTATCACCAAGGAACCGACACAAATACACAAACAAGTATGCAAATAGCCTCGCTCTCCCTCAACGTTTCCTCTCCACCTTCCCCAACACTACATTTAAACTGTCACTCATTATCGATCAGACTTCTAGAGACATACATAATGATGACATTTGGATTACTCCGCTGTGCTTGTTTTTGATGTAGGTTTCGCAAGAATTATTATTATTATTATGGCTATTTCTAGTAAATTGGTCCTTGAAAACTGGCTGATTTAGACATACATTCCGTTTTTAAAGGGACTTTGTTCCCTTATCCTTGATTTTTGGTGTCAACCTCTTTCTTCAGAGGGGAGATGTGATAGACATCATAAGCAAGCCCCCAATGGGCACATGGATGGGCCTGCTCAACAACAAGGTGGGCACCTTCAAGTTCATCTATGTGGACGTGCTGTGCGAGGAGGAGGAGAAGCCCAAGAGGCCTGTCCGCCGGAGGAGGAAGGGCAGACCACCCAAGCCCACCTCGGTGGAGGAGCTCCTGGATCGCATCAACCTAAAGGTAGTGACCTCTACAGCCAGCGCTGCAGGAGAAAGGAAGAGCAGATTGTCTCTGACCCTAGCCATAGTCTTTTCTCGCTTTTGCTGTCGGGCAAGCAGAATATGAGCATCCAAACCCAAACCAACAGGTTCAGGGACAGTTTTTACCCACAAGCCACTGCCGACACTTAACTCTGCACCAACTCTATACACACATACAAGACAAGGCATACACATACAATAATGATTTTTAAATGTATGCACTAGACAACACTTCACTTATATTTTATATTTGGTAAATACGTTTATATTTATACCACTCTTATTTAAATTGTTTTCTTTATATTGCTCAGATCTTATAGAATACTGTTTTATTTTAACGCAACGTTTGCTCTGAGACTTAAGAATTGAATTACTGGTTATTATGTTGCATTGTTATCAAGTACATGAAAATAAACTTAAACTTTACTCAAAGTTAGTGACACACACACACACACACACACACACACACACACACACACACACCAGACACAAAATATGGTGGTGTATGCGGGTATTCCTTTTATAAATGCCTATGTGTGTTACATATCCTCAACACACACCCATACACAGCCTGATGTACAGCGTGCTCACGCCTACACGCCCCATTTTAAGCCTCTCATACCCACACGCACCAGTTCAACCTCAAGTAAGGTCCTACATCTTGAAATGATGTATCCTCTGCATCACCATCTATTTATCAAACCGAGCTTCCCCCAGAGAGAGAGGCCTGTTGGGGCTGTTTCTCAGTGAGCCCGGCCCCCCGGTGTTCCAAAATGAAAGGCCAAAAAATCGGATGTGCATAGTAAACTGATAATTAGCTTGAAAAACTAAAAAAGAGTGCTTGATAATATATCATTTTCCTCCATCTACTATGGCCTAGGATCTGGCCTTTTTTCTCAAACACTTCAACGGACTACAGCAAACCCATTTCACAAACAACGACTTTCTCGCCTCCTAACTTTACTATTGGCTTTTCTGTAAACAAGTTGGTGCACAACAGCCTGTTCATTCCCGTTCTCCAGGAGCACATGCCGACGTTCCTGTTCAATGGCTACGAAGACCTGGACACCTTCAAGCTATTAGAGGAGGAGGACCTAGACGAGCTCAATATCACCGACCCGCAGCACAGAGCAGTGTTGCTCACCGCCGTGGAGCTGCTGCAGGAGTACGACAGTGAGTGGAACCCATGGAGGCACTTTGCTGCTTTACAGGAAATACCATATAAACACACACAGCATCTGTTTTACAGTAGAGACCACGCAAATAAATTGAATCTATGGTTGAAGCATGGTGCTTGGTATACATAAATTCATGTACAAGCACACACTGTCTCTATGACTTTTACTGTAACTACCATAGGTATGTGTTTGTGTATGCATTGACTGATTTCTGACAATTTTATTTTCTGCTCATGTTTTGCAGGCAGCAGTGACCCAGAGCGCAGCGGCCTGTCAGGCTCCCAGGAGAAGCTACTGTCGGAGGGCCACAGTCTGGTGGGCGACTCCCCCCGCGACTCAGGCTGCTATGAAAGCAATGAGAACCTGGAGAATGGTAATGATAGCCTAGCCTAGCCATAGCCAAGTGCTATGGGCATTACCATGGGCCTTGCCTAGCGTAGCCTAGCCTTGGTCTAGCTTAGTTCTACTGTGACTGTGACCCTCCCCACTCTCTGGGCTTCTCTCCTGCTCCGCTTCTGCCATGCTTCAGCATTCTAACTCCGCCCATCTTGCTACTCTCTGGACAAACGCCTGTCAATCAAATCGCCATGTCTGCATAGTTACCTCCCCTCACCTCCTCCCATCTCTTCCTCTTCTAGCAAACACTAAAGAAAGCAATGCCCCCCTCTTTCTCTCACACCTTTTTTTCTTTTTCTGTCCACCCTCCTCTCCACACCTTTTCACCTTCCAGGCATTTTGTATCAACAGTGCAGAAGCGCCGCTCTAAGGGAGAGGGGATCGACCCCCAGACCGCAAAGCCTAGTTCACCCCACCAAGGTGGGGTCCACCCTTGTACATGTAAGAGACAATCTAGCCCCAGTGCACAGGACTGTTCTATTGAGAACCTGCCCTCCCCCTAGTGGGCCCAGGCTCCCTCCTGGTCTCTCACCTGAGGAGGGGAGCTGTCTCTTGCATGGCTGCCACATGGACCAGTGCACCTCCAGAGTGTAGTTCTGTTAAAGAGGTGATTTGGCACAATCGCCGGTCGAATATTGCACCAGTCAATGCCCATTGCTTGCCGTGGTGTTGGTATGGTTTAAAGGGGTTGTAGCCGATGTGCTAGTGACTGAGTCTGCACCACCATTGTGTAAAACTTCTTAATTTCTTACCGTTTAAGATGTGACTCTGCTTGTGTTTACTTTGGTGGTGATCTGTTGCACAAATGAATCGTATGTGCCTAAACGAGAAACAAAATAGACGAAAATAATTTTAATTTGTCGTGAATTTTATGTGATCGACATGCGCATTGTTGCACGTTTAGCATTTGCAGAAGTGTATTTTGATCTTTATTTGTGAGATTTTTTGGTTGTTTATAGTGTTACTTCTCAAACTCTCTGAACAAGACTGTGCTATGTGTCCTATAGAATAGTTTGACTCTTTGTTAATAATAGCTCCATTAGCCATAAACCATTGCTTTGTCATAACATTTCTCTTATTCCATCAATTGGTTCCAGTTTAAGAACTTTGCTCCTTTCCGTGTGTGTGTGTGTGTGTGTGTGTGTGTGTGTGTGTGTGTGTGTGTGTGTGTGTGTGTGTGTGTGTGTGTGTGTGTGTGTGTGTGTGTGTGTGTGTGTGTGTGTGTGTGTGTGTGTGTGTGTGTGTGTGTGTGTGTGTGTGTGTGTGTGTGTGTGTGCGCAATCCATAACAATGTGCAATCTACCACAGTAGAGATTTGAGTTGTGGAATAAAAACCACTTCTGTGATGGAAGTACTCCAGCTCTGCTTGCTTTATTTCTTTAATTTCTTTACTTGAGTCTCTCTTTTCTTCTGCCATCCTACTTAACACTATCCACTAGCCGCATAACATTGAATCTAAATGCTGCATTTTCAGTTTGTTCTTTCTCATATTGATACAACTTTCCCCCTAGGTTTCCTTATGTTACCAAATCATCAATTGACTTGACGTTACATTTACATGATTTAGATAAACATTTTATAATACAATTCCTACAGTGACCTTTAGCTCGTGATAGTCAATGAACGACTAGAGCACACCACTAAGATATTCATTTGTTTTTTGTAAAAACCGGTGAACAGGTGTTATATGTTGAGGTTCTGTTCACTCAGATTTTGTTTTCTAGAAAGGTGCCCTGTAAGGTTATCGCTCAGCAATACAAAGACAAGTGAGGATGTTATTGTTTTTTGATCACATCAAAGTAGCAGTACCATCACAAATAAGCATCAGCAAAAACAAGGTTGTTTGCATCAAGTTCCATCTTGAACAGTTCTATCCCAAACCAGGTCAATTAAAATCTGAATGAAGTACAAAAACAATGCACTTGTTGATTTTGCCGCCGGCTTGCCATACCACATCGTCATCTCTTGCTTTCCATTGTGTTTCTAAGAACTGTGAGAGAAGGTGAGTCGGCTTTACCACTCCTGAGGCACGGTGTCTGGATGTTTATAGTTTAGATCTTTATCACAACTGTGATCAATAAATCAGTCTGATGGCAGAGCCAAGTCAGGCTTCCATCCCCCAGGCTCCTGGCTCTGGCTCTTGCCATCTGTGACATCAGTAGGGCTAGGATAGCTTGAAGAATGTAACCAGTTTTATTGTACTTTGGAAACTTTGTCTTCACTTTTCTTGAAGCTAATCAGAACACTGTTAACAATTGGATTATAACAAATTTAACATTACACCTAAATTATTATGCAACCATATCCACTGCCCTTTTTGGGTTTATATCTACTTTACATGTGTAGCACAACATGCTGGACCTTTGTAGCTGCAGTGCTTTGAGTTAAACAGATGTGTTGACCTAACTAATCTTTTCCTAGTGATGGCCTATTTATCCACCCTAGCCTTAGTCTGTCTCGTTCTATCCAGAATCTACACTGAAGGACCTTGCCGTCTGTGTTACAGGGAAGAGCAGGAAGACGTCCCGCTCCAGCCGTTCCTCCGCAGGCCTCCAGTCCCCCGACTACCCCACCATGCCCATGACCCAGTCCACCGAGGCCCTCCAACAGACCAAGAGCCAGCGCAAGTTCCCCAAGAGCTTCTTCCACAAGGGTTTCAACATGCTGGGCATCCGGAAGAGCCAGCGCCACCGCAACCCCATCCCAGCCAGCCGCAGCTGTGAAGATCTGGATGGACCGCCTGAGGTACCTGGATCTCAGGCCTGGAAGCGCTCGCATTCACTGGGTGACCTCCACTGGGAGCAGGCCTTTGACCAAAAGAAGACGCCCAGCCTGGAGCGTAAGCCCACCGAGGGAGTGCCAGAATCGGGCAACAGCAGCCCAGTGAAGGGGGGGGTTGGAGGTTCTCTGACTCCAAATGGCGCTCCAGCAGTGTACCCCAAGGCGCGGTTAGAGCGGCATCCGGGGCCCCCTCAACTGCCCCTGAAACCGCCGTGCCCCAGTGCGCCAGCTCCCCAGCCTCAGGAGCTCACCTCCAGCCCGCTCCGCTCCCTGCCAGACCCTAGCCCCAATGCAGAGAGGAGCATCCGGACTCACCCCAAAAAGCCCCCAGTGCCTCCTCCGGTTCCTGCCAAGACATCCAGGGAGCGCCTGGCCAACGGATTACGTCAGCTGTCTCTCTCACCACCTTCCTCACCCTCCCCAACTCACTCCCTCAATCGCTCCCACCCCCCCAGCGCCCCAGCCCTGCCAGCCAGGACCCCGGGGAGCACCCCTACCAGCCCTGGTGCTGCATCTCCAGCCTCCTCCACTGGTGAGGAGCCAGGCACCCCGGCAGCAGTTCCCCCTCCCTGGCTGTCAGACCTGGGGGGCAAGGTGGCAGTGTCAAGGAAGACGTCCCATGCCAAGATGGGCCCCAACCTGCTCACCGTGCTGGAGCAGAGGCTAGAGGCTGAGGGCATTCATCTAACGGAGGAGCCCTACTCGGACAAGGTGAGTCGCATTAAACATATTTCAAACCTGAACTAGGCAATGGAACAGTTGCTGCTTAAAATATATTGCATAAAAAGGTAAAACGTGAACGGACAATGGGAAAGGTTCCATTTAGTTTGTTTACCATACTAACACACATATACACCACATCCTCCCACCACCGTATCTAGATAGCCACTTCTTTCTAACTTCCTCTTGGGCTTACACATTTTTCCTCCACAAACTAGCAAACTAAGTTAATCAAATTGTGGTTTAAGTCATATTTCCACACTCCAGGCTAGTAAATGTCACACTTCTGTCCTAAAAATACACATGAAAACCCTGGGGTCAAATTGTATCTGCTCTGGCGTTGGGCCTTGTTGTTTTGCGTTGTAACATGCCATACCTGTTACAGTCATAACTTGACTCCAGGGAAATGTGTTCCTGCTGGGCCAACAATGACTTGTGGCTTGCAATGAAATCCAACTGGCTCAGAAAGAGAATAGTGTGCATGACTACGCAGACATACAGGGATGGTGTACGTGTGTGTTTGTGTGTAAGTAAGTATTAGGCCATGAGGAGAGAGGTCTCTGTGGGCAGAGTGTTACTGTGCTGCGGTTCAGACTACTTGTTTACAGCCTGGGGCTTACTAAAGGGAGACTTGGCTTGTTAAATGCCTTGCCGCGGGCCACAGCCAAACTGTCCCTCTTTAACATGGACACCCCTATGTTGCCAACTCTACCACACACACCCACACAAACAGACATAAGTGCATACTGAAAGAAAAACTAGGTGTTACGAACCCCAAGGATAGTATATGACCAGGTCTAGGAAGTGGTCGAGATCCGTAACAAAGGTTTAGCTTGTCAGACTTAATGTCGGCTAAGTAATTGCCAGGCCAACGAAGAGATGGATCACTTAAAGTATTTATTACAAGAAATCAAAACAGGTAACAAACGGGACTGAACGGTGCCATACAAGAAAACATAAAAAGTAAACTGTACCAAGTACAGTATTTTATAGCGACGCGAACGGTTGTACCGTGTACAAGACCGAACAATGGATACAAATAAATCAGCTGTACCGCGTACAGGACTGACCAACAAGAACAACAAATGACTTTGACAACCATACAGTACGAATGAAAACCTTTGTTTTCAGAGACTACCCACCATAGTCTAAAACACGTAACAAACCACACAGACCAACTTCGAGAACCGACAACAAACACAGATAATTCAAAGACAAGTCGGCTCCTGATTGGTCGACAACCAGGGTGCTTTGTCCAGAAGGATATCCCGCTGATTGGTTGGTTGAGGAATGGAGTAATGATGCCGGTTTCAAAATTAACTGCAGGCGGGAATCTAATGGTGAATGATAGAGACATGAGAGAAACGGAGGGAGGGAAACAGAACAACAAAACAAGTCACACCTGGATAGGTGTGGACGTAACACTAGGAGAGACAAAACAAAATAATACACCCCTACACTAGTGATGTACGGATCGGCTCTGACATTATCCAAATCCGCACGAACATATAAATCATCCACCCAAACAAATAATTTTCTTTGATTCGGAGACCCGCACTCGATTACACATTACCATTATTTCTCAGTGGGATATCTGTAAGCCTGATCATATGGTAATATATTACACTGAAGTAGACATTAATTTAAAATAAAAGGTATTTTTTTGTTGTTGGTTAAATGAAAATGGCAACAGATATTTCCAGAATAGCCTGAACACAGACTGACATCTTTAATAGCTTCAAACAAAATTCTGAATGTCACAGCAACTTCCCAAATACAAACACTTATTATTTCACCCAGCCACAACCCATCCGCTATTAATCAGAATGTTAATTTTCATGACTCGGCCCGCCCGCCCGGACCGTGGTGCCCGTGAATATACTGTAACCGCGGTCCGCGCATCACTACCCTACACACACCCACACTGGAATGACTTAGTGGTGCATCCTATAAGGCCTTAAATTGTGCACCACAATGGAATATTGTCTGCTTTAAATCTCATCCATCAGTTTGCCTGAACCATCAGTAATGTTTTTACATTTTTATTGATGACGGCTCTCCTTCTATCCCTTCAGCACGGTCGCTGTGGTATCCCCCAGCCTCTGGTCCAGCGCTATTCTGAGGAGCTGGAGCAGCCCGTCAAAGAAGTGGCCTCCCTCATGGACCAGGTCCGTGTCAAGGAGCTCCGCAAGCAGCACCGCATGGCAGTAAGTCCCTACCATCCTCCTTATCTTCAACATTAGCCTGATGCTACCTGCTTGTTCCCTATTACTATGAACTGAAGTCATCTGTCTTCTTTACCCGCTTGTTTTTCCAGATCCCTTTCGGAGGGCTGACAGAAATGTGTCGGAAGCCCCTCTCCCCAACTCATGTCAGCACCGTCTCTGATTGGCTGGTGTCTATTGGCCTGCCCATGTACACCACGCAGCTGGCAGCGGCAGGGTACAACACGCTGGGTCATGTTTCCTCGCTCACTGAGAGCGGCGTGTGGGAGGTTGGCGTGCGGGACAAGAGACACGCCCGCAGACTTGTCAATGAGGCACGATTGGTTGCTGGACACAGAGACACCTAATTGTAATTGACAGATGTTGGGTAATGGTGTCCGGGAAAGTTGATCGGTCTATTCTTTGAAAAAGGGCCTCTAAATTGTCAACTTAAGTTGGCTTTCAAGATGGACACTGACATTGGCCACTGCCAGCCATGCCGGACTGAGGGACCATGCAAGTGAATAGCA
The DNA here is from genome assembly GCA_017639675.1 of Aplochiton taeniatus. Lineage (NCBI taxonomy): Eukaryota > Metazoa > Chordata > Actinopteri > Galaxiiformes > Galaxiidae > Aplochiton > Aplochiton taeniatus. The sequence goes on along the minus strand of CM030185.1, from coordinate 7,436,294 downwards.
CTATTTCATGTCGAGAACTTGGAAAATTGGAAAATGGCCAGACGGCCATCACACATGCTCAATGGCTCTCTCCTTTATCTCTCCTTCTTGCTCCTCCTTTATCAACCTATCTCTGTCTTTCAATTTGTCTATATTAATGTCCTTAAAAAATGTGTACTGTTAGATTGTCAGGACTGCCAAGAAACCAGATATCAGATGCCAGATTAAAATGGACTGCTCGCTCGGTGGAATGGCATCTGTTGCGACAAGATCCCAGAGGTCTTAAAACTCCAGACGGACAACTGCCTTTGAGGAAGATAGCACACTTATTATAGGTTGAACATTGTTTTTATATGAACACTTTTTGATGATGGTTCCCTTTGTTTCATAAGTGCTGCTTCTGCCGAACGTAAAGCAAGGAGACAACGTTTTAAGAGAGCTGTTTTAAGATGTAGCTTGGCCAAAGCAATTCCCTTCTATGCGTAGAATTCTCTATGGCTAATTGAGTTCAGGATGGCCACAGCGATGGGGAGTACATTCAAAGGAGGCATTTTAAACAAATAACACAACACATATTACAAACAGATGACTAGGTTTGATGTATTGAGATTCACAATTCTCGTTTTCTTTGGTTTCTGTAATATACATATTCTTATTTCAAAATGCTTTGTTTTAATGTGTTCTTGTTTGCCTTGTGAATGTTATGGCCTAATCTCCAGGCTTATCTGGGTCATTGTAGACAGGTGTGAGGCTTTGTATGAGTTTATGTTTTACATATATGTCTGATTTCAAAACAAATTTTGGTTGTATACACCTTTTCAAAATAGGGCCTTACAAAATCCTCTATTCTTCTTTATAATGATTAATGGGAGATCAGATGTTCTTTTTCTTTAGGCAAAAACGCCTCCATATAACCAAGCTCATTTTAAGTAGCCTTAACATTGCATTATGATTATAATTGTTTCATGTACTTAGTATACACCATACCAGACCCCTTTGACAAAGGCCTGACTGTTTAAGCAGCAGCAGGTATTTTATATGCTGAATGTTGGAGGATTGACAGTGATTGTGTATTTCACACACGTGCACACACAAACATACAGTATATCAAAAATGACATATATATATATATATATATATATATATATTTCAACAAGTAACGCAATGTCTTGTGTGAAAGTAGATGGAGCTAAAGGACACACACACACACACAAGCTCATATACATTCATACACACAATGCATGATCCTACTCAGAGGGTGGTGGACGATACATCTTCAGAGAACCAAGTTAGCTGACATTGGCCTTTCTTGTCGTGTGCTAGCCTCTCAGACAAAGGTGGAGGAGGAGGAGAAGAAAGATGAGAATGCGTAAGAGATAGATTTGACACATACGACCGACAGATGGTAGAAGTCAAATGTTACAGAAAAGTTTATACTTAGCTCAACTGATTTACTGAGATAAAGACAGTATTCCATTTACACATTCAAAATCGGAGTGGAGGGGAATTGTTAGGGAATAGGAAACACTTTGATCTTGGTCTCCTTGATTAACGCATTACAATTAATGAATTGTTCACAATATGCCTTGTTAGGGTTGTGCTAACAGAAAGGTTTGGAAGTTTTAAAATTAGTCTTATTCCCTGTCTCAAGTCTGACTGAGTGTTGTAGCTAGAGCTAAATTAGAAGGATGCTTTTGCAGTGGACACTCGATAAAAGTTTGATGCCTTTTTGTCCTTCAATCATAGCGGTGCTCTGGGTTTGCTGGACATGGCCATGTTGGAGGTGGGGGTTTCTTTGACCCAATATTGAAGATGTATTTTGTAAAGAAAGAAAAATACTGTCACTGTAAATGCACTTTAGAAGGTATATCAAGCTGTTTTATAGGTGAAATTGGCAAAACATTTTCAAAGGTTGAAACCAGACCATTGGTTTTTCAGGTATTGCAAAGGGTTTGAATGGGTTATGCTGGTATTTTCTTTGCTTCTTGTTGATTGCCAGGTCAATGTAAAAATGTTAATAATCATTCATGAATTAACCTGTTCCAATACTGACTGTTTGTTTGTCCTTCAAAAAAATCTTAATTACATATATAAAATGATTAGCACTTGTTGCACATTCTTTATATGTAATTGGTATTTAAATAACTTATTTTGCTTTTTTCATATAAACTGTAATTATTAGCTGTACCATATATATATATATATATAGCAATACCTTCCTGCAGATTGCTTTAGCCAGTGAAAAACTACAGTATGTATTGTAAAATATAAGTGTACAAATGATTTAATTTGGTTTCAGCTAGCTAATGATTGTCCATAAAGAATTGCTTGTGTGTTGAGACAAAAACTATGTCTATAACTATTTGTCATTCTGCAATATAATAAAAACTCTTTCTTGCCAACAAATAGTCACTGTTTTGTGTTTATTTTGTCAACAAATAATCATTGTTTTGGATTTCTTTCTCAAGAAAATTGATGGGCAAGAGATACTCACTTTCAATATTGTGAATTACAACAACAATTCTGTGACATTACCCTCCCGACATTTTAATCTTGAGCTTAAACAAAAAGTATTTGAATACAATAACAAACCTATTACAAAGATGTGACCAAAATCCCTTGTCCAAAATTGCATCAGTAGATTTTGGGGTTTGGACAAAACAACCAAACCTATTTACTGCTGATCTTCCTAACACCTCTGTCTTTTCACAAGAATCCCCCGGGCCCTTTTCTAACCGTGAAGTAGGGATTTTGCTCTGAAACTAGAGGGCCTTTAGTTACCATCCAGTTTTTTGTCCCTGGTAAAATGGGATCAGCAGAGAATTTACAATGTTAGACATGTCCTTCAGGACAGCCCAGTTGTTCTGAAAAATATTTCTCTTTCTATAATAAAGGGGATTGTGTATAAAGTTAAATTGCCTTTGTGCCTAAAGCTAAGCCAACAGAAAATAAGCTTACCTGAAAGAATTGTATAGCTGATACCTTGTCACTAGATGTATTAGATTATCAGGTCTTTATCAATTATTGAATTATAATTAGTACAGTTGTATTCTTATGGCTCGCTGAGGAGAGGTATATGCCACACACTTAGCGGGTGTAAAACAGCTGACTTGAGGGAAAATATATGGAGATACACATACACTCTTGCTGCTTGCACACACAACACACACACACACACACACACACACACACACACACACACACACACACACACACACACAGTTTCACGTGGCTCTGACATATAAAAACTCCAACTTTATTTTGTGGTTAGTAAATTGTTGATGGATGTTAGGCATGGTAACACAGGCATGTTAGTGAACACTTGGTGGCGCTGTTCTTCGTCTTGGACTTCATGCATTTATTCAATTGAAGTTTTGTTTCCTTCCACGTTCTGTAATCTGACACCGGTGCAAAACTCCCCCAAACCCCTGAGCAGAAGGATGGACATTCTACCTCATTTGCACAAATAGTCCGACGAGGGAAGACTACAGAGAACCGAACAGAGGCGAAACCGTGTGCGCAAACAACCTGTGGCGACTCAGGGTGTCTGCATTTCCGAATAGGTGTCAGTTTCAAATGATAACAAAGCAAGAAGTTTCACTTTCCACAGGCGGATGGGTGACTACCGCTTTCAGCGGCGGCGCTTTGTGAGGAGGAGATGATGAAGAATTTCAGCAACAGTCCCCTTCACAACAATAACCAGACTCCTAACCACACTAAAGAACGAAACAACAAAAAATCCAGCTTACTGGCGGCTTTTCCGTTGAGAATTCCATTGCGAGGCTATGGTTTCTGCATGGCTACGTTGTTTCTATTCTGTTTTGGCTCCCTCTTTTGTCAGTTGAACGGAGGACCACCTAAAATTCTTTTGGACATCCGTCAATATCTAGGTAAGAAACTTGGCTGATTCGTGTCGTTACATAGCCGTTGCCGCTCATGCTCATCTCGAAACATTGATACAGAATGTGAACACGGTGCTTAGCCTCCATAAAGTTTATTTCTACTTGACATTATGGACCCTTTTTGTAGACTCTCAACATACAGTTTAGTATTGCATAGATGGCTAGGTGACCATATACTAGGCCAATATACTTCTGCCTGCTACAACCCTTTTCACGGGACAATTTGTTTATAATTATGAATCCAGCTCTCATCACTTGAACCCATCAGTTAAACAGTGACGTTCGATTTTTAGTATAGGTTACGTTTTCATTATTTACGAAGTATTAATGAACTGGACACAGTCTGGTAAAAAGCCAGTAATCTTGAATGCCTATTTAGGACTGCTTTGGCAGATTTAATTTGGATAGCATTAGAGGCCACTCCTAGGTGTAACGTGTGTGCCAATGTTGACATGTTGTAACAGGATTGGAATCTATTAGTGAAACGTTGGTGAAGGTCATTAAAAAGATGAATATTGTGATGAAAGATTTTTCTATGGACCAGTTCCTTGAACGCTGGAGAAGAATTAAATGTATTATCTTTATTATGACAATAAAGAGTTCATGTCAGTTTTAATTTGAAATGCAATAAGGTCTGTCCAGATGCACATGATGCACATGTGAAAAATGTCTGATGCATATGTGAAGTGAGTATACTATATAGAGCCAGATGAATCAACCAGTCTGGTTCTCATACTTAAGCCCTTAGCCTGGTCGCCACTGTTTCTTATCCTATGTGGTGGTTTCCTATCAACAAGTTTTACACAGCAGGAAGTACAGCAGCTGGAGAGAGAGAGAGAGAGAGAGAGAGAGAGAGAGAGAGAGAGAGAGAGAGAGAGAGAGAGAGAGAGAGAGAGAGAGAGAGAGAGAGAGAGAGAGAGAGAGAGAGAGAGAGAGAGAGAGAGAGAGAGAGAGAGAGAGAGAGAGAGAGAGAGAGAGAGAGAGAGAGAGAGAGAGAGAGAGAGAGAGAGAGAGAGCGTACTCGGTTGTGTTCCTACCTACTTCTTACAGACAGATTGGGGCCTTTATGACGTGATAAACATCTGGAACAGAATGCGAGGCACTCACCAAGTCAGCCACTAATCTCCTGGGTCATGTTGGGTTCCTGCTCGCACCCCCGTGCACTGACACACACACACACACACACACACAAACACACACACAGAGGCCTGATCATGCAGAAGCAACAAGGCCTAAATTAGAGCCGTTTGTTTATGTCCATAATGAAAAAAGACACACAATGAATAATGTTTGCCAGATATATCGCAGTGGTGCCCATAGTATACAGACCCCAGACATAATAGAAAAACTGAGCATAAAGAGTGCTTTAAAAGCAAGTTCCAGAACCTGGTCCACAATGAAATACTTCCAATAAAAGTGTCCTGAGCATTACTTTCCACAAGCCTGGCCCTCTAGACTGATTTTATAACTACAAACACACACACACAAAAACGTGCACACACACAAATACCCCTGTACCCACCCAAAGGCAGATACCCAGACCTCTAATCCATTCAGGCAGGGATAAATGTCTCCCCTTCACCTCTACCCTTTGCCGACACACACTATCACGTTTGAAACAGGGAAGGGGGATCTCCCCAAGATAAATGAATCCATGGTCCAGCTGCAGCCCTGGTGCTCTCAACTGCCCTACCCTAAAAACCTCTACAGCCCTGGGGCCCTGTCAAACACTGTGCTCTCTGTACCGGTCCCATCAGGGGGGAAACCTTGTGTTAGAGGGACATAAACGGCACTGTAACACTCTGTAACCACTGGGTCTTCAGTCAAGGTTCATCCTTGGGAAGGGGAGCGTAAGGGTCTATTTCAATCTGTCACCATTTGAATGGGTGACCCCCGAGTTCATCTCTTATACCAGGAGGCGAGGGAGATGCGGAGCTTGCACAGATACAACAGGGCTCACAAAAAGGACTGGAGTGGGAAGAGAGCGAGAGGAAGAGAGAGAGACAGAGAGACCGAAAGATACGGAGAGAGAGAGAGAGACAGCAAATGGCAAGGAATGGTTTCTGCTTGGGTATCCCTTCATTTAACTTTTACATTTTTCAAGGTCAGCAGCAATTACTGAGTCCATCCCCTCTCTCTCTCTGTCTGGCTGTCTGTCTCACGCTGTCTTTCCTTCTCTCAGAGTGCATGGCAGATGGGATTAGCACAGCCCTGAATGGTGAACCGGGGACTGATAGTAAACTCCAATGTGGGAAAAATTAAAAGGGACAATTCCGAGGGAACAATGGCCAATGTGTAATTTGTAACAATGTGTGTGTGTGTGTGTGTGTGTGTGTGTGTGTGTGTGTGTGTGTGTGTGTGTGTGTGTGTGTGTGTGTGTGTGTGTGTGTGTGAAGGAGTGAGAGGGAGAGAGAAAGAAAGAAATAGATTGTGAGACTTAGGCAGAGCAACGTGAAGGCTTTTATGAGAGTCGGCTGATCCTGACGATTTATTTAACTTCAGTGGCCCGTGTTACTTTTTGCTGCACCATGCCGGGAAGAGAGTGAGGATTCCTGGCGGGGCACTGTATGTTTGTGTGTGCGTGAAGAAATATGTAGGTATGAGCCCTGATGTGTGTGTGTGTGTGTGTGAGAGAGAGGGGGAGTAAGAGAGTGTGTTGAGAGTGTGTGCTGCACTCTCAGGCAGGGGTACTGTGGAGGGAACAGACCCTATTTTGTTGGGGTCGGTGAGGAAGTTGGTGTTTGGGGGTGTCACTCAACACAGCTCCGCTGTTGCTAGTACCACTGAACGGAAAGACCCTCCGACTTGATTTACAGCCCCCTCTCCTCCTCTGTAACAAACACACACACACAATCCACCAACAGTGAGCAGCAGCCGCCACATTCTCCTCAGTAATTAAATTATTCCTGCAAAGGAAAGTTACACATGAGAACGATTTGTTTGTGTGGGTTATTTGTGTATGTTTGTGTGTGTTGGTGTTCTAAGTGATGTCAAACTAGCTCACAGGTATAATAAGGGGAAACTATGTGTCCTCGCCTCTGTTCTAAATATAAAAAAACACAGCACTGCCAGTCAGATCAGAGTAACTGCAGGATTCAGAAAATCTGGTAAGGACCTAGCCAAGTTGGAAGGGGAGAGCCAGTCTTTTAACAGTAGCTCATTCGCTCACACACACCTCCATGTGTCAATGGGCTCACATCCAGGATCCCGGCTCTCAGTATAGAAATGATGTCCATGGAAGTAAAGTTGTGTGGGACAGTGTGTCTTGACTGCTCTTTGATTTGCTTTGGTATTGACCCACTGAGAGGGTGCGGGACAGAGATGGAATAGAAGACTGATGACCATTCATCTCCGCTTAGTATTCCCCCTCTCTTTTTCTTCTCAATGGGCTATGCAGAAGCCCTGGGTAGTCTATGCTGAAGGTTGAAACTTCAGGTAATATGCTTTCAACAGCCATAAGGGCTGAGACCCAAAGGTTAGCCTTCGTAAGATGCGTGTAACTCCATTTATATAGAGTGTGTATGCGCCCTTGCTTTTCTTCCCAATGCCCGCCGCGATAAATCATGAGCTTCGAGTCAGCAAGGACTGTCAGGTCCGGTACAATCTCTCTCTCTCTCTCTCTCTCTCTCTCTCTCTCTCTCTGAGCACTTCTCAAAAGCACTTTGTTCCTCTGAACCCACAGACCTACATACACTCTATATGATCCTTGACCCTTTTCAAACTCGCTTTTAGCTAACTGTACCACATAAGCAAACTACGCTCTTAAAAGGAAAAAAGGAAAAAAGTCACTGGGAGAAAAATTGAAGTTACATTTTCACATCTGTAATTCTCCATTGTTTTCCAATGTAAGAAAGCAAACTTTCAAGAGTAAGCTTGAAGATCAATTCATATAAAATGTGCAATCTAGCTTGGCCTTCATTGTTTGTCTTAAACGTCAAAGGATTGTGTCATTTAAATGGGAAAAGAAGAGGAAAGGTAAAGAGTGAAAAGAAGTCCCACTGTTAGGGGATAGAAGTGGACACGCGAACGTGGATAGAAAAAAATAACACTGCGCTTCAGTGGAGCCCAGTCACACATGACGGTCACACGCCATAATTACTAGAACACACACACGCAGGCATAACTGTCACACTTTACTGATTACAAGTATTTGAACCTGATGAAAGACTGAAGTAATCTGTTGACGCAGTTTTTCTGACGTACGTATATGAGACAGAATGACGCTACATATATGACCACTGACTGATTGTGACGTTGTTGCTCTGCTGGTGTACAGATCTGACATACTTGTGTTCAAAGGTGCTGTAAAAACCAACTCCAACACCTCTCCAACACTTTATCCTAAAGCTCATTAGGATACTGACAAAACTTTAACTTATTTATTCGAATGAATTCACAAGTCAACATTTACTCATTATTCCATACATTCATAGCAAAGTTTCTGACCCAAAGTAATGTGCATAAACAGTTCAAGACACGCACATGCACGCCAGAGACCAGTTTTTGGTCTAAGCACCACTAACTCAGACCTCTTGAAGAAATCTTGAGGTTTTATACCCACACACACGTGCACCACCCCACTCACCACAACCAGCATAAATCAGTCCCTTTGAGACACTCAGCAACAGGATGAGATTCTCAACTATAGCACAATTGTACCTATTCTCCTACCTCTACTTACTCCATGTGGACATGAAAAATGGTTGTTGGCTGTTTGTTGAAAGTAGCCTAAGCAGCCTTTCTGTGTGCCTTGCCAAGGGGAACGCACCCCCAGGTTGTGTCCATTGTAATAGAAAGGAACCACTGAAGAGCCTTGTTAAGGCAGCCAGTTGTGTAAGTGTGATTTTTGGCACACACTTGTCCCTCCATAACACACGCTCCAGTGGGCCCATTTCAAACTTCCTGTTGAAGGATATTAAAAAACGCTTTTATTTTCGCCGTTCACTTTTCATTTTCCCAGCAGATAGATTTAGTAGGGAGGCCTTCTTAGCCAGTTGGCGGGGTGGGGTGGGGCGTTCTCAGCTCTACCAATACCAGGGTCTCTCACGTCATCCTAGTTGTCAATGGAAAGTAAGATGTGGGTTATTAGTCGGTTGAGCTGTCACTCAAAAATAAATTCAATTAGGACTGGCTGTTTGAAGCAGTTCTATTGTGTGATGGTTGTCAGTTGATTGGAAAATCACTCTAAATCAGAAACATATTTGTATAAGTTGTGTATGCCAGTTACGTAAAGCAATGTTTTGTAAGAATGCCTTCCAAGATTGTGTTATCATAATATGACCTCCTCGAGGCAATTCTTATCTCAAAATTGAAATCCAGCTCCCAACTCCCATTACCAATTCTTATTAAAGTCACATACATTTCAGGGGAAGTAGGTGGCTATGCGTTGGCAGTGGAATGAGCTAACAACACCTCCCTGACATCATATGCCGTCTAACTGCCAAAACAATCACCTTGGAGGTAACGTTTTCAGGTTGGGGAAAACACGCTTCCCTCCTGCAGCGGAGCGAGCCCCTCTCTGTTTACCTGGTTTTTAACATGCTTGCCAGCTCGTTAGCCACGTTTCGGCATCAATAGAGAATTCCCATAGCTGGAAACCAGAGATGCCAGGTGGCAGGACACTTTGAACTGTAATGGCCAGACGTGATTTATATTGGAGGAAACAGAGATCATGGCAGTAGAAGTATAGCCGGAGAAAACGGATTGGTTTTAGGTTTATGCATGTAGTTATTGAATAGAGTATATGAACAAGTGCAGGATTTGAAACCTGAGAGCCACATATCAAATTCAAAATTAATTTTTAATAAGAGGCATTTTATTGTTTTATTTTTACACATTGTCTGTTCCCCTTGTTAATCACCATGTCATTGATTTGTCAACCTAACAATTTGATAATTGCTTCAATTAACACTGACAGGTTATTGCCCCTATTCAGAGACAGTAAAACTCCATGATACACAAACAAATTGCAGTAATCATCCATTGAGGCTTTTTTTTTAACACAAACAAAAAGAACGTGAGCTGTGGTTGGTACTGAAGCGTTAATGAACAACAGTGATCTGAAGTAAAAAATTCCTGTGAAGACTTCGTACGGTGAATCCATTTCTATCCCGCTACATACAGTATATCAAGAACCTCTCCTGCAGAGGTCTCTCTGTTTGTTTTTTTTGCATGGGCTACTGCTGCTGACGTCTTGGCAGGTCAGTTTCGCTTTCTATGGGGTGCAGTATATGTATGTTGTATGTTGGGATTTTTCACCATCTGCCAAACACAGGCTTGAAGCCCTTTTTTATTTTTAACTTTAAAGTCCCACCTCCTTTAATACATGGGAATAATAAAAGCTACAGCCAAACAATTCGTTATTGGGAATCATGAAACTTGACCTCCATTGCGGAGTGGATTTTAGCTCACTGTCTCAAAGCCTTTTTGGCAAACTCTGGCCTTCTCTTCCAATCATACTCAGAATAAGCATTTCATTAAACAATTATAGGCAGATCTTTACGATGCTAGAAGGAGGTAGGTTCTACCAAGCTTGAACACCACGAAAAGAGAGCCTGGTTTTTAGTGTTTTGGCTTCTTCTAAGCCTTCAATCCCTTTGCTGAGACATTTAGAGGGATATGTGTTGTTTTGTGGGGTGTTGGATTGTGTGCTGTTTTGGGGGGTTGCCAAGGCACTGATGATGGCAGCTTGCGGTCGCTTTAATGGTAGCTCCACTGGAAGGGATGGTGGGTGGCATGGGGCCTGTGGTTACAGGGTGGTACCCTGAAAGATGGTAACCATGAACACTGCTGTATCAGAAAAAGTGGGGGTCTTCAAAGAAATTATCCTCTCATTTTAGAACAATAGTTTGACAACACGAAATCTACTCTGCGTGGGAATCAATTCTATTTGACTTGGTCTTCTGAATCTCTGAACCCATGTGTCTTAAACCTATTTGGAAAGTTTGTTTATTTACTTTGGCAAGCCATAAAACACTCCGCATTCCTCCATTTATTGCCTCAAATCACCCACAAGACGTGGAGCGGTTGTTTCCCTTCTGTAAGCACAGATGCTTTTCTTATTAGTTGTACAGTACAGTGTGCCTTTGTCATCAACACTGTTCAAACCTGTTTAGATTCCACTGATGATATTGTAGACAACTAGACATGTTGGTTACATAGTTTCCTTGTGTCTTCGTTTCTTCGTTACTTTCTAGAGCAAAGGTCTAGAGATTAACATCCTAAAGTTCTGCTAACATGCCTTGTTTGAAGCTTTGGGTCCATCTATACCCCATGCCATGGCCGATAAACCTCAGGTCTGTCTGCTGCCCTCATTAAATGTCTATGAAAGAAAAACATTGCCATCTAAAATAGCCGCCTTAAATACATAGTAGGGCAGATAGAGGAGAGATGCCCTGCCCATGCCGCTCAAACCGCTAGTTTCTAGATGGGGAAAATGCATGGCTGCACTCTTTTAAGTTTTATATAGCCTATCCCCAGCATAGTTTCAGTTGCTATGCTTTAAAGAGATGTCTGGAAAGGTTTTTGGTGCTCTAGACATTGAAACCCACTGGGACTGTTGGGAATAAATATTTTTGTTTATTAGTCAGTGGTCAAGTTGTCATTTCTAAATTAGTTGAATTGCTACACTCGACGCTACCAGGCAAGCTCGGATTGTATTACTCTATTTATTTTATTGCTCTTTTTAACAAATCTCTCAGTCACTCTTGTTTCAATTGTGTATGAGGGGAGTTAAATAAGCTGGAAACTACTTTAAGATGCACATTACACAGACATCTTTACAATTTTGCTATTCTATTAGCCTTAGATTGTATGAGAAGAAAATGTCTAGGAGGCTTTTGAAATAGGGATTTACACCTTCCTATGATATCTCATAAGATCACATTCTGTGCTAGTGATTTTAGAAGTTTCTCCTGCTCTGACTGTTGGTACTCCAAATGTTTGAAATCGTAGTGAGCAGAGCTGGGCCTTTGTGTCACATTATTGTACACATGGTTAAAAGTGTGTCTGTGTGTGTGTGTGTGTGTGTGTGTAGGAGTGTGATCAAGCATACCCACCGAGTCCCCCCTTTCGAATCTGTAGTTATTCCCTTAAGAAGCGTGACGGGGCTGAGATTAAGGATATGTTGTTCCGCGGAATTATGCAACCATGTTGCCATGAAGTCAGGAATGCCAGGAAATTAGAAAAATGAGAAAAAAGACTTCTTGCCACCCATCTATCCTCATCCCAACACACACAGACACACAAACCCATCAAAAGGTTGTTAGAATTGCCTTTGCAAAGGTTGTTTCAACTGCTTAAGCATTTTTCTAATTGACGTAACTACTATTCTTTCCACACACTCAATTTTAGTGTTCTAGTAGTCTTTGATGTCTCATCCTCCCCAACTAGACCCAGCTCATCCAGAACCCTACAGTGGGTCCAGCTCTGGGCTACTGGCTTTGCGCTGTGTTTAGTCTGCGTCGTGTTTTCTTTGTGTTACCTTCTTCTGTGGGTCTTGCAGGGCCAACGTGCAGCTGTATGAAGGGAAGCACATCCTTACCTAGTGCACACACACACACACACACACACACACACACACACACACACCAACACACACACACACACACACACACACACACACACATACATACAACAGGTTGTGTTTATAGAGTGTATCCATATTGCTGTGTGCCAATTCAAATGAAATGGAAATCTTGATGTCCTGTAACTTCACCTCTAAGCGTCCAACCTTATGTAACTAGCCATTCGTTCTGCCTGCCAATCATACTTTAGTTGCTATGGTGACTGCCTTAAGGACCTGGATCATATACAGCTGGGGTTGTTGCCCCAGCTTGACAGTTGGCATCGATAGAATAAAAAGAATAACCCTTTAAAAAATACACTTTTCTGAAAGCTTCTGATGGAATGTGGTTTTTCACTGAGAAACAAACATCTTCCGATGTGTCACCTCCGTCTGAAAATCCACTTCATCTGTTCGTAATTTATTTCACCCTATATACATTTACTGATTGACCACTACGCCGACCAACACTCACAAAAGCAATGCTTTTCATCATACTGCCATTCGATGTGCTACATTTTCCACGTTTTCATTGACAAACATGATGGACCCATGCAGTACAAAGACTAACTGACAGTCAGTTATAGGAAACAATATTTCCCTCCAAAAACCTTGCAGCGACCACCATTAAATACATCAAGTCTCTTTTGATAGCTTACTTTTCGGTCAAGTGGACAAAGGATACTTGAACCACTGAAACCTGCATGGCCTCAAAGGAGAATCATGACAACCTCTTCTATGTAATGAACAACATCTATCCAGATGTTACTGCTGGACATCTTGAGAATGTTCTGTGTCCAAAAAAAACAAGGTCTTCCTTTAAAGACATACAAACACCCTGCTTAACAGCAACGATACTGAGGTCTAGGCCTTATAATATTTTGTTTTTAAGTGACGTCAGGGGCAGAGGAAGAGAGTAAACGAGGACGTTCCAAATCCTTATCTTGCCAAAAGCCTTATCTGACCACCTTGTGTTTTACCATCCATGTGTGCATCCACTAATGTATTCCAGAGGTTTTATCTTCCGTGTGAGTGGGTGGTTTTCCTATGCACAGCTAGCTCAGCACACCGTGAATGTTGTAGACCTACAGCAGAACTCATTATGAAGCAAACTTCACCTCTATTATATTACTACCAGGCTTCTGTAAGAACAAAACAAGGTGGATTGTCTGACTGTGATGGAAGATCTAGGTAAAAGTTCATGACTCATTTCAGTTGAAAACTGTCGGGACTTCTGAGAAGTTGTGCGCAAGGTAAACTGGATAACTGAGTGGCTACCAGTGCAAGTCACTTCTGACACACCATTGGCTAACACCTACGCCTGCACATACACACTGTACCCCTCACTCCCTCAAACAGAAACAAACACTCACTCCGCTGTTGCCATGACCCCTGAAAAGCCATCAAACCATCTGGTCTGGTTTCCTGGCTCAGGTCCTAGTTCTCTAGTTTTTCCGTTTGCCTGGCCCAGAGTGGCCTGGCCCATAACCGTCCACCAACAGGACTGGTCTGGACTGGACCTGGCGTGTTGCCAGCTGAACACCTCTGTCCTGTAACTACGTTCAGTCCTCAGCCAGTCTAATTCATCTTGCCCCCTTAATATGGTCTAGGGCTGTAGATTTTTCCTTTGTCTTTGTGAGTCTGACTATGGACTGTGTGTGAGCCTGTGTGGCTGTGGGTCTGTCTATGTGTTTGTGTACACTAAGTGCAGTAGAGGATGCTAACAAAGTTACAAATGGTATTTGAAAAAAGAGAGAGGTAGATAAACGTGCATACACGACACACAAGCGCACACACCTATACAACTCTGGGAAAAATTAAAAGACCACTGCAAAATTATCAGTTTCTCTGGTCCCAAATTCCAAAGAAAAATATTGTCATTTAGAGTATTTATCTGCAGAAAATGCAAAAAATAACAAAAAAGAGAAATACTTACATATCGTATGTGTACATGTCTTGCTGTTAAACTAAATATGTTTATATGTGCGTGGCCTTTTTCACAAATACTTTTTTCCAGTATATGTAAGTGTTTTCTATCACAGTATCTCCATTCTTTGCAGCTTCTCTTTTTATCTTTCCCATTCTTGTTTCCTCCTTTGGCTGTGTGTGTGCGTGCGTGCGTGCGTGCGTGCGTGCGTGCGTGCGTGCGTGCGTGCGTGCGTGCGTGCGTGTGTGGTAATGGCTTCCATGTGAACTCTTTCCTGGAAAGGGGACAGTAGTAAAACAGATGTGACCTGCGCTGCTCCCATGCAGCCACCAAGCATTTTTCTGTATGCGAAACACTCACACTCCCTCAGACATGATTATCCTTCAAAAAACAAGTACAGTTTCTCAGCGGTGTAGCTTACCTTACACTCGTTGTGTGTGTGTGTGTGTGTGTGTGTGTGTGTGTGTGTGTGTGTGTGTGTGTGTGTGTGTGTGTGTGTGTGTGTGTGTGTGTGTGTGTGTGTGTGTGTGTGTGTGTGTGTGTGCGTGCGTGTGCGTGTGTGTGTGTGTGTTTAGCTCATATAGCAGCAAACATGGCAATGGTTGCTTAGGAGAAGTGCTCTCGAAGTGTGTTCCTCTAATCACTACATACAGCGCCATTACATGCCAAGCCACAGTCACAAATCCATTCTGCCTCTGTTGAAGTAATTATATATTTCTATATTATGATTTGCATAATTATTTCTTCCACACTTCCTCCTTGCATGTGGAGCGTGTTTGTGTGTGTGTGTGTGTGTGTGTGTGTGCACGCCGTCCAGCTTGTCCATATGTTAAAGTTAACAGCCCCAGACAACCGCCTCTCTGACAATTATGATCGACCCTTTGAACTCCAATGAGGCCTGCCATAATCGGTCACAGTTATGTTATAAACTGTCTATCTGTCATCATGTCTGTTTGTGTGGGGAAAAAATTCTCTAAGAGAAGGGGAATGACAGAATGGCAAGGTTTTCTGATTGGTATGATAATGAGGAATAGCTTGTGCGGCTTGGATTACTCCACTACATATGTATTTCTACTGTAGTTGAAGACAAGACATAGCCCCCATACAGCTATACATACATACACACACACACACACACACAAACACACACACACACACACACACACACACACACACACACACACACGCACTACAATGGGCAAAATAAATTGAGGTATAGATGTGTGGACAGCACAATCCTCAGACTGCTATGACCTTTAAGGATTGGTGGAGAATACTCTTGTTCTGACTACGGCTAACTCTCCTTCGTTAGCTCTGATTGGTTCCCAACTCCTTCTCACCCTTGTCATCTTTCATTATTTGTTGCAGTCTCTTATCACAATGATGCAGCCCTCTGAGACAATTTTTTTGTGAAATTGGGCTAGAATATAAATGGACTTTGACTTTGATTCAGGCCTGCAAGTTGTTCTTCTTCTGACTTTCTTTCCTTCACTTATTTGCGTAGTGGCACAATGACAGGACACAACATTTAGATAGTTGCAGGAAGCTAGCCATCTGTCATCGGTCATGCAACGAGGCTCATTTCTAACATGGTGTTTCTGTGAGAATGAAGTCCACCGCTAACCCCCAGCCAGCTTAGCCTAGCCCACACAGCTAAATTAAAGGGCCACTTGATGTTCAATGTGTTTTTTGAGCTGGGGCCACCTCTCACAATCACCAGCGTTGCATGCTGCAGTCACGTGTATAAACACATGCGCACACAGAGAAATGCACTCATCCGCAACCACATTCGCAGTGATTTGACCAAACATGAACGTGTGCTGTGGATCTACAAGTGTAAAGTTTACTTCCAATCTAGATAAGGTTGTCAGAGGGCCCCGGGTACCACACGGCCCTCGTCGTCTTCTGGACGGGGAGCGCAGGCTGGGTTCTGAATTGACGGATGTGGGATAACCCTGGAGAGGTGGTGTCTTTTTGGAAGATGGCCTGTGTTGAGGGGGGTAGCAGATTCGATATGTTCCACAGTCACCTGTGTGTAGTTGGACTATCTAGGAGATTCTACTTTGCAAGATCCTGGTTTGTGCCTGGCTTGTTTCCTCATCCTGTTATTTTTCTCTCTTGCTCTCTTCCTATTGTACTACCCTCTCTGTAAGTGTATCCCTCATCCTTTCCGCCCTCTCTCCCTCCATCCTTCTCGCGGTGCCATTTTTCAGAGACTTTAGCCTCCCGGATGGGAGGGGGTAGAAAGATCCCTGGCTGTGTATTTACAGGATGGGTTAAATGCAGTTACCCGACAGACACACACAAGGACACACACACACACACACTATGATAGATATCCGACACACTTGACCCACTGATTATAGAGTGGACGGTGTCAGGCTGTAAATGACGATGAGAGACCGCAGGGCTGGTTGGACTGAGATCAGGTACAGCAGCTACCACCCTTTGCGGAGGACTACGCAATAGAGGCTCAGTGTACAGTTTAGTGGCTTCACTTCCTCGTGTAAATCCCATTTGGGAAAAAAAACTCCAGGTCATACTTTTTTCTTTGCTGTCTGTCTGTTGCTTTTTGAAGTTGTTTAAGTGAGTGGCTAAACAGGAAATGACTGTCCCGCCAACAGCATTAAAAGCTTGAGGTGAGCTAGTCTCTAAAACAAGAACCTACCTTATCAAAATGGTCGCCTACTGCAAGTATTACGAAATAGGAGTTGCCCGTGATGTTCTACTGTCCATTGGGTATAGAGGAACCACATTTTAAATGATGTTGAAGAGGGAGTGGAGTATATGTTTTATGTAAGAAGTGTATTTTTGAGCATGGAGCTATCTTTTAGGTAGTGTTTGGCCTAGAAAGCAGAGCCGTGTCCATATTTTCATGGTGCACCCTTTGGGTCAGAGAGTTTCCCTCATTCCGACGCCGTGGAGCACCATATCCAGTTCCAAATTAGCATGAATAAACAATGTTGGCACGTTTGTTTGGACACCATGTACACTTTGTACAGTACATCTGTATGTGGCTGCGTGTGTGTTTGTGTGTGTGTGTGTGTGTGTGTGTGGGTGTGTGTGTGTGTGTGTGTGTGTGTGTGTGTGTGTGTGTGTGTGTGTGTGTGTGTGTGTGTGTGTGTGTTTGTGTGTGTGTGTGTGTGTTTGAAAGAGAGAAATAAAGGCGGGTTTCTTGGTAACTAATGTGTTTGTGCGTGCGTGTGTGTGTGTGTCTGTGTGTATGTGTGGTTGTGTGCATGAGACTCATAGGGGGCCCAGCCAGCTCAGTCCGAGTGAAGGGGTTCAGTGTGCTGCTGGATGCCAGCCTTCTCTAAAGAGGACTTCATAACCCTGAACGCAGCACACCACAGAGAGAGACCGATTTAGAACCCTTCCCTCCATCCCAGCTGACAGGACTGGAGGATGAATACACTTGGCAGTGAAAGTTTCATTGAGCTGGTATACTGTCCAGGATCCCACACTGTCGACAGACTTCCAATGACTCATAATCAGTGGTCACTTGCCCTTTATTTTAGATTGGGCCCCATCGTGTGTGTGGGTGCGTGAGTACTTTAGTGTGTGTGTGTCTAAAGATATTAACTCCACCATCATCCATCCCTCTCAAAACTATAATTTTGTCTCTGCTTTAAATCTTTAAATAAGGAAGTGCTTGGTGAAGCCATTTATAATTGATTTGTGAGGTTGATGAGAGCCAATTCGCCGTCTGTAGATTTGGCTCACGGTGTACACACACTTATTGTTGGGA
>CM030185.1:7267041-7418075 GCA_017639675.1 Aplochiton taeniatus | reverse complement strand
CCCCTCTGACAGGGGACCTGGGGTCGGCGCCGACGCTGTCGGAGCAGGCCATCCAACCTGATAGCCGTAGCAATCAGCGCGTCCAGACTCAGGTTGTCATCCCGGCAGGCCAGCTCCGTCTGCACCTCCTCGTTGAGCCCCCTGCGGAACAGGGTTAACAGCGCCGCCTCATTCCATCCACTCGCGGCCGCGGTGGTGCGGAAGGTCAGGGCGAACTCCGCCACCGTCTGCGCGCCCTGCCTGAGCTCCAGCAGACGGTCACCCCCTCGTCTCCCCTCCGGAGGGTGATCGAAAACGGCGCGGAACCGAGCGAGGAAGTCTTCGTATCTCGTGCCGTCTTGACTCACGCTCTCCCACGTGGCGGCGGCCCACTCCAGGGCCCGCCCCGTTAGGAGCGAGACGACGGTCGCGATTCGGGAGTGGTCTGAGGTCTGTTCCCCTGCGCACTGCGCAAAGTACAGTCCTACCTGGAGGAGGAAGCCCCCACAGCGGGCGGGCGTCCCGTCAAATCTCTCCGGGAAAGCAACTCGGGGTAATCCATGCCCTACCGCTAGGGCGGTCGGAACCGCGGGACCACGGGGTGATGGGGAGCTGATCCCCTGATTCAAGGTCCGGAGTACTTCCTCCATAGCTCTGCCGAGCTGTTGTAGTTGATCGCGGTGCTCTTTGAGCAGCCGACCTTGAGCGTCTACCGCTTGTTGTATACCGGCGTCTCCTGCTGCCGCCTGGTGCGGGGCGTGATTCTGTGATGAGTCCATAGAGACGGCGGCATGTGCAGGATACAGGGTATTTAATCAACACACAAAGCGATAGTCAACGTGAGGCAGTCTCCCGTTGACATAGAACATATTACACACAGACACTAGTAATACTTACAATCACGCCCAACTGAGTCTAGGCACACAGGGCTTAAATACCAGACTAACTATGCACAGGTGTACAGCATGAGTCAATCAGTAAACAGGTGACAAGGAACGCTGCAGTGCGGGCGTGGGCGTGACAATGTGTGGCAATAAATAGTGATATGAACATTATATATAGGAAGGTATATGGTATCCAATCGTTCATTCACTGATTCATTGATTCACTTGTCCTGTCTTGGTAAATAGTTTAAGTTATACTGTATGTATTTGTTGTAGTCAGCAGTGGTTGACCGATGAGGCTGTGTTTGGATTCAGCTTCAGTGAGTTCTCCCGTAAGCCCAACTCTCTTCTTCTGCATGAATAGGAACAATGAGTGTGTTGAAACACAGAGCTGACTTTCCAATACTAATGGGTTTTTTACATTCTTAATAGTGTGGCCATCCGTACATGTGCTTGTGTATATGTATGTGTATAATTGACCGGGGCCGTGTTCCCCGAGGTTCCGTAAATGTCGAAAGCCCCATCTCAAGCTCCGTACCGAGGTATCCTTAAAGGAAAAAAAAGACTGTTCAGAAAGAAAGAAAGAAAGAGAGAGAGAGAGAGAGAGAGAGAGAGAGAGAGAGAGAGAGAGAGAGAGAGAGAGAGAGAGAGAGAGAGAGAGAGAGAGAGAGAGAGAGAGAGAGAGAACGAACGAACGAACGAACGAACGAACGAACGAACGAACGAACGAACGAACGAACGAACGAACGAACGAACGAACGAACGAACGAACGAACGAACGAACGAACGAACGAACGAACGAACGAACGAACGAACGAAAGAAAGAGAGAATGAAAGACAGAAAGAAAGAAAGAAAGAAAGAAAGAAAGAAAGAACGAAAGAGGGTTGACTGTATTGAGATGAAGAAATACAAAGGTCACAAATAGGATCTTCAAACCAGACAATGCTCAATTGTTCTTCATTCACTGAAATATTCCATTCCATATCTCCCTGCGGTTCCTCTGCTGTTCTAGAGCTGTTCCGTTCGCTGATCCCCAATAAATACTCTCCCCATGTGCATCGCTCAGAACATATTATGCTCTGGCAGGTCGAAGAGAAAAAGCAGACAGTGCAGCGCAGGGCAGAGAGTCTCACACCATCCCCATGTCCGATTGTTTGTGTGAACAGTGGTCACAGTTCCTCTCCCAACCACCTCAATGTAAGCTGTAATTCTATAAACTACCGAGTTATAGAATTACCTCCACGGGTTGCGTAGGAATATACAACTCTTTTGACTGGGAAAAAAAGAGGTAAGAAGATGTAAGCTCAGGTAAGCTGTGGCAAAACAGATCTTGATTGTCATTCTTGGACTCTCATTTTATTAAATTTTGAGTTATTTTTTGTCATAAAATGTCATTAGGATTTGGCTTTTTTAGTTGTCCAAACACCCATTCATTGACATATAGCCAACCCCCACCATGTCAGGTGGAGAGAAGTATTTAATTTTGGTAAGCACCTGTCCGGATGGGAAAAAAAAGGTTGCTAAACTAAAATGAAGAGAGAGTCATTGAAAATAAAATAAAAATTTCCCATTGGCTTTTTATCAAAAACATTGTGACGGTCTAACATTCAAAATGAGTTACGAAGTAGTTAAGTGCATGAAGCTAAATTTTGCAGACTTGTACAAAGGTTGCCCCTACAAACTCATGCCAGGTGGTGCTTTGCTGTTAGTAGGAAAGCCAGACGTTTGTAGAGTTAGCTAAGCATACAGCCTACTCACATTTCCTGCTGTCGCCATGATGTCACAACACAACACTTACTTCTCCATCCCTCCAGTTTCTCGCTGCACTCGGTGTGTTTGTGAGTGTATACCATGTCACGTGTCCGCTTGTGGTTAAGCGTGTTTATCACTTATTTTATTTTGTTTACTTTCTGTCTGTCTCTTTTCGGGTCACACACACACTTGCATACACCAACAAACACATGCACAATTCTCACTCTCACTCTCTTTTCATTAATTATGTCTCTATCAAACACACACACACACACACCTACTCAAGGGTCATGTATGTATGCATGTTATTTACATTGTGCTCAGTGTGGGGTCCATTGAAGGCCAGTCACCCAGGTCCTGGCTGTTTCTATGGGGGGGCCCCCTGGCTGCACCTCTCATCTCTGAATCAGGCTGCCCATCTGGGCCATAGGGGAGGCCTGGAGGGGCTGGGCCTCTGGTTCTCTGGCTGTGCTTAACCTCTGTTACGAAGCATTTAGCCCTAGCAGTTAGCGTCACAAATGTCCTATTCCACCTGACCTCACATTTTGAACCCGTTAGGCTGCTTGAAAATTTGTTGATCGTTACCTTTCCCGTTTTATTGTAAGTTTTCCTGTCTTACCTTTCCTCTTTTAAATTAATCTGTCATCAAACATTTTATAAAAACAAGAAACTTGAAAATAACGTTTATTTCAGCACTGAACAAAACATTTTAAAAAATATGAACATTTTTCAAACAGTTATAAAAACAGATATTTAACATTTTGGAAATAGTATCATTATCATCATCAACAATTGCTGAAAATCTCCCCTGTTAGAAACAGCACGGTAAAAAACAAATTTTCCTGTTTTTTGTTTCATTGCCTTTTACTGTACCCTGTGGATCTGTCAGCACCATTTTCCCTCACACACATGGAAAGCATTT
Source organism: Aplochiton taeniatus (assembly GCA_017639675.1). NCBI lineage: Eukaryota > Metazoa > Chordata > Actinopteri > Galaxiiformes > Galaxiidae > Aplochiton > Aplochiton taeniatus. Next base: position 7,414,537 of record CM030185.1, on the reverse strand, counting down.
ACATGTGTAAGTTAAGCAAGAGGGTGTATGTGTGCACATGCAAAAGTTTGCAGGTGTTGCCCTTATTATGTGTTTAAAATTCAAATATGATGTGTTTGTGTCTGTGTTTTGTGTGTTCTTAACAGCCTTTATGTGTTTTAGTGTAATTTTTACTTCTTTCAGCCATCCATATTGTTACGTCACCTGACATGGATTTCACTTTTGGATTTGTGACACTCCCTACAGTGAAAGTTGGCGGATTTCTCTCCTTTATATGTGTTTTCAGTCTCTCGCTCTCTCCCTCTCTCTATCTCTCACCTGCTCTTCTATCTCTCTTTGTGTCCCTCCTTCTCTCTTTCGAATTATAGTTAGTTAGCTCTCTGTTTTCCATTATTAGTGGTTTTGGTCATTCTTGTGAGAAATTGAGACTTGCATCGCATAGTTACATTATCTCCATTCCCAAATTTTCTTTTTCACTTTTTTATTTCTTATGTGTCTACAACCAAAGTATCTTTGGCTCTTAAGTTAGACCCCTGGAAGTTACTAGCAATAACAGAACATTCAATAGATACTGTATTTATGCACAGTATATATCATTCCTTACAAACACGTTCCATAGTCGATGTTTTTTTCATACAGTTGTCTCAGCTGGTATTCCTTTACACTAACACACTGTTTGGATACACAACAGTTCCCAGGTACATTTCAATTAGCAGAGAGACTTCATCTTGACTCCTGTGATGTGTTTCAGCTCTCAGAGACTCAGCTCCGGCTGCAGTCCTTCTCCCTGCAGAATTTGATTTAGAGAAGAGCGCCCTCTAGTTAGATTTACAAAGGATGACACTCTTTTGTGCTCGCCCTGATATACGTTTGCATTGCCCTAGACAAGGCATCTTATCTGACAGTGTACCGATTTGTTTTGTTCATCTTTAGGATATCAACGTGTGTATTTTAGAGAACTACCCAGAGTGTTCCAATCCTAAAGTGTTCTACATCATCCCGTATTTCTGCGGACAGCACCCGAAATGCAGGTATGAGAGAAGATCATACGAAGAAAGTTTTTGAGCGCTGATTTACAATATTATACATGAATCAGATTTAATAGATTATATTTGTAGTGTCTGCCTTATAAAGTCACTTCTTCAGATGTCTCAGGCGTTTTAATAGATTTCAATTTATTTATGGTTCATCGTTCCAGTGAACTAATGTTTTAAATGAGTAAAGTATAAAATAGTTAAAAACTTTACGTTACTGATAACAACAAAATTGTATTATATAATTTAAACAATTTAATCAAAACTATTCATTTTATGAATCAATTCAAATCAAACTTTATCTATCCATTTTATCAATTGAATATGCCTTCTGGCGTCTGCTAACCTTTCACAAAACAAATTTTTCTGAATTCAAACTCCTTTGTCCCATGCATTGGCTAAGGTGAACCACTTAACCCTTCGTTCCCCACTACAAAGAGGCAAGGAAACATACAGCCAGCAGGTGTCATTAAAGATAACTTTAAAAAAATTGCCCCTACAATTTCAAAGTATCAGAGTTACCTCTCTTGTAGTAGATAGTCAGATTCATGTCTCACAAATGTATCTTTTCTTCCTCGCTTCATCACTCAGGGAGCCCGGGCTGTGGGCCCTGGAGAGGGCCAAGCAGAACATTCTGGAAAACTACCTTCTGGTGGGTGTGCTGGAGGAGCTGGAGGACGTGCTGCTCCTGCTGGAGAGACTCCTGCCTCACTACTTCAGCGGAGTCCTGGGGGTCTACAAGAGCACAGGCACGCATGCAAAGACTTTATTACACTATATATGAATGTGGTTTCAGACCACAGTTTTGGAGCAACAAGTTCCAGATTCAAAGAGCCTTATTTGGCCCTCTTGCAAATAAAAAAAAATTATAATAACACAACACAACATACAAAACCAAACATTGTCATTTTTTGTAATCAACAGTTGGTTCTATGCCTCGGCTAAACATTTTTTTTATTAAAGTCTTTGGTTGCTGCATGATTATATTTATATAACAGTGTATTCTAGAAGCCCAGCTATACGACCCTTTGAAAAAAAGCTTCTGTTATGGATCCTATAAGCTTGAAGGGCAGGTTGCCGATTATGTTTAATGTCTAATTTGAAGATGTAGAGTATTTTGTAAGGTAGGAAAATTGTTTTAAATACATAAGTAATTATACTTCAATTGCGCTTTGTCTGGGGTGAACCACCTATAACTGTGTGTTGTGTACCATCTCCGCCCTACAGAATTCCGCAAGATGGCGAACATGACGGGCACGGTGCGCAAACACACGCCCACTCTGGAGGCCCTGCAGGTGCTCTACCACCGCATGCGCTATGAGTACGACTTCTACAATTTCATCCGCGACCAGTTCCACCTGGTGAAGAAGAAAATTGGCCTCAGGTCAGTGTCCCGGGCCCCCGCCCACTCGTCCTCCTTTCTGCGAGAGCTGGAGCTCCGGACGGCCGAGCCCCTGGACGATGACGAGGACCTCGACGCCGACCTGGAAGCCGCCAGCGATTGGTTAGTTCAGCCCTGAACATTGCCGTGGAAACAAGTGCGAAGCCAACCGGTGATGGCTGGGGGTGGCTGGGAATGGGGCATGTGGCGCTCCCCAGCCCCCCTTGTCTGTCAGCATTTCAAAGAGGAAGTGAGGTGTGTTTTGGAATAAGCAGAATCCCGATGCTCGCGTTTTTAACGGGCACCCTTATCTGTGTTCCACAGACTCTACGCTTACTGCTGAAAAGTAGAGGACTATGGGCAAATGGAGGAACTGAATATTTAAAGGCCGATTAAAATAAATGGAAAACTATTATTTCTACAGCTTGATCGTCCTTCAAGTTTTGACTTCTCCTGATGTTATTGATCTTTACGGCTATCCTTTACTGTATTCTCTAGGAGAGATATAAAGGTAGATTTGGACCTGTACTGGTTTGGAAGGTATCACTGAAAAAATAAATCATGGCTTGATCATGGAAACATCCAATAGGGAGGAAGGATCCCTCCAAAGGATGAGGCAAGGTGTAAAGCACCGCACGTTGTGTAACTTTTGAACCGTCTTGACGGTACTGAGAGACAGTGCTAAAGGCACTTTCTCTTCTCCTCTATCTTTATGGCTGTATTGTCAAGTATTAATAAAAGTGCCAAACCCAATAAAGCTGTTCCAGGGTCCTTCAGGACTGATGCCATGTGCCAAACCTCACAGAGTGAGCATGGGCCTCTTACTGGAGAGGAACCACTGCTAAAAGTGCAACTTTATAAAATATGAGGGTCAAGCAGTAAACACTCATGTGCACACTATGAATTCAGAGAATTCTATCTCCCTGCCTTTTTGATTGGGTACAATCGAACCATTAGCTGTATCATTTTTATTTCTGACAAATCTTTTCTTTTTTCAAGGGGAAACTGAATTAGCTCAATATAAAACTGGATTAATGCATGTTTTTAATACCTGTTTTTGGAGTATGTTTGGTTTAATTAAATCCTAAGCTTTAAACATCAGCAACAGAATCCGCATTCGTGTATCTACTGTTATATGACATGCAATCTTATGGATTTGTACTCCGGAAAAAAAGTAGCTTAGCTGTGCAGCTTACTTCCAGGTCATAAAATAAAGTATTTGAATACAGTGATACAGTAACAACACATAAATGCCACTTTTTCAAACAACCTAGGTTTTTGGTGTTCTTTGCCAAAAGTAGTTTTCGAGAATATTCATTGAAGAAAAAATGCCCATAAGCTAATTAACAGTACAAGTCTAATAATACTACAACTTTTTGTGTAGCACTTTCTTAACAATGTTGCAAGTCTTTTTTCTTTTCAGGAGACCTGGAAATAATGCATGGACAGCAATGTTTAAATATTACATAGAAATGGTCAAAGGTCCAAAAGCAAGGATTAGAAAATAATTTACTGCAACTACTGGCGAGTCAACCAAAAGTTGAAGTAAGTATTGTTTACAGGTGGAATAGTGCTATGCAGTCCAAACAGCATGCACTGTGTACTCATGAGATCCCCTAAATAGACTATTCTGTAAGCTCTTTGCTCCTCTAATTAAAAACAGTCTATGCCATATAATGTACCAATCAATCATAGATTATGCGTACTTTGTCATCTTGTTTGGTGTTTAATTTCCTTTTGGACAGTTTAATTTATTATTATGTATTCATTTGCATTCCAGGTAAGATTCTCAGGAAAAAAAAGATGTATTCAAGTCTTTGATTATTTGTTCCTTTGGGATCTAACAGCTATAAAGCTATTCATAGTACATAAAGGGGAGTACATTTCCAATATAATATCTTCAGCTAAGAAACTGTTTTACAACTAATGCGGTCCGTAATTTTTTCGGACAGTTTTTCAAATAAAAACATTCTTAACAACTGCACTCTGTCTGTGGTACCATTTATGACCTAAATGTGCACCTGTTAAAAGTAAATGAAATATAAATCTCTGTAGTATGTTTATAGAATTCAGCTATTGATGCACTCATATGCACGATCACCACGAGTACAACCTCCACCTTTGATACCATTTCTGCAGATACTTCACTAACCAGGAGAGGGAGACTTTTCCTAGTTGCTGGAAGAAAGAGTTCACCCAGCTTCACCTCGAAATAACAAACACAAGGTTAACAACTATGTACCTGCTTTGATGAATACTAACATATAAACACACTTACATGTTTCAGACTCTAAGTAATCTGAAGCGTAATCTTTTTAATGATCAGGTCTACGTTATAAAAGAGATTAATTATTCTAAATCATTATTATCTGAGCCCTTGCAAGCCTTACTAGGTAGCACTGGAAAGAGGAAGCTATGACCGGCTGCCAGATTTGATGGCAGCAGGCACTGAGGTTTCAGTTTTGCAAAGTAAGGCGCATACTAAACGCTGAAGGTCTCCATGCCCAAACTCCAAGACGCACACCTCTGCTGATCCAAAAGCACAAGAAGACTCCAGTATGCTCAAAACCATATTAATAAGCCACAGAAGTTTGGGGATTCTTTTCTGTGGAGCGATGAAAGAAAACTGGAACTATGGATCAGCAGTATGTCTGGAAGAGGAAAAATGAAGCATACGCCAAAAAGAACACCCTGCCTACAGTGAAGCATGGTGGTGGCTCGGTGATGCTCTGGGGCTGCTTTGCTTTCTCTGGCACTGGAAACCTGCAGCATGTGGGGGAAAGACGTATTCAATCAAGTATCAGGAAATCCTAGGAGAAAACGTCATGCCTTCTGTGAAGAAGCTGAAGCTTGGGCGTCATTGGACCTTCCAACAGGATAATGATCCCAAGCGTACCTCAAAGTCCATCAAGGCTTGGTTTCAGAAGAAGTCCTGGAAGATTCTGCAGTGGCTGTCAGTCACCTGACTTGAACCCCATGGAAAATCTTTGGTGGGATTTAAAGAAGGCGGTTGCAGGACGCAAACCCAAGCATATTAGTTAACTGGAGGCCATTGCACATAAGGAATGGGCAAAGATTCCTCAGGAACGCAGCCGGAAGCTGGTGTGTGGCTATGCGGCACGTTTGCATCAGGTCAAACCAGCAAAAGGGTGTTCTACTAAGTATTGAAGACGCTTGTCATGAAGGGGTTGAATAATTCTGAGACTGCAGTAGTCATTAAAGTGGCATTTTGTGTTGAATTTGGAGAAACCACTTGTTATATTAGTTGTGTTAAGCTATTTAAATTGTTCTTGTTTGATTGTTTTTTGCAAACAGCTGAAATGTGTACATTTTGCTAATAAACCTCATTTGCAATGGAGGTTGAATAATTTTGATTGCAACTGTAACTTTCCCACTGGCAAATAGACAGTATAGTATGAAGAACACCTCAATGTAATCCCCATCTATACATCATCAGGTAGTATGCAATGAATAGAAATACCCTCTAATGACTTACATAATGGAGGGATTTGAGATAGTTTGCAACTGTTTTACCCTGTTTATCTGTTTCAATGTGTGTGTGCAACAAACATATATTTATGAATTTAAACAGGCATGCTCCACATAAGTACAGCTAGTCTAGTTGTATACAACTACTGGGACATTTTTAGGTTTGGGTTTGTTTTCACAGTGGTGGTTGCTGGCTCTCCTCCTCCCCTCTGGGGCAACCAATAGAAAGCTGTCTGTGTTGGAAGGACTGTGGCTGGGAATGTTCTCAATCAGCACACTTTACACCCATAAATACTTTTTGCACTGGTTGAGAACAGAACCACGCAACCTCCGATTTTGTCAAGCATAGAAAAGAAAGAGATAAATAGTTAAAGAGCATCTAATGTTTAATACAAGTATCTGGAACTGCCCTTTATTGCATTATTATTATTATAATGTACAATTAAATCTAAAATAGTTCCCTTCACAAAAGAAAAAAACTAGTGTGGCAACATTATCACTGACACTGATGCAATCACTGAAAGTTGTTTTCTCAAGAGGGTGTTATACATATAGCTCTGGACAAATATATTGTACAACACACTTTCTGATGTCCCCCTTTTATCAGCAATGGGTACATGCTAGGACATTGACCATATGCACATTATTGAAAATTTTGTCAAAATCAGCATTATCTACTTTTTTATGTTTCAAGTGAATAAGGCTTGATTGATCAAAGCTCTTGTGACACATGGTGGCATTGTATTGGACAACATTGGTACTGAATTCTTCCCATCCATCGGGAGCTCATTGCTGGGCAGCTGCATTGTGAAGCAGGGGTCTTTCGGTTCTCAGACACACAACACCTCCAAACTGTGCGTGGAACTAAAAATCTTTATCGGCGCAATATGGAGGATTCAACAAATGAAAAGATCCTGGTACTGCTTATAAAAAATGAAGAGCCTATGAAAATGTGTTTTCCAGTAATTCAAGTGAGTCCATGAGGTCAGGACAAATAAAAATAGCCCGACATTTTCTTTTGTAGTCAAAAATATTATTCAACATCCCTGGTGGCCAAGCAAAGGCTAAATTCTCCCTGAGATTCCCACATACTGTAGAGTACATAAACCAATTTACATTAAACCATTATTGCTAAATATATATATATATATATATACTATGTATGCTTCTGTTTGTACACTCCTATGTGTTTATATGTGTACATTTAACTATAACAGTAATATTAATCTCAAAGACTGACACATGGAGCAACAAAACCAATAGACACCTCTATGACACAGAAAAAGTAGATTCATGATAAATTACATTGACGTGTGGCAGTTTCAAAAGCATGGTAGATAATGTATTTGGAACATTGAGGTTGCAATAACATCTAACTGTAAATATTTATTAAGTCGAAACCATCTTGAACAACACATTTTTAGATCTGATTATGACGTATCTAATATCTAATATCTGCATGATTAAAATAAGCATAAATAATTGATTCACTCAAAAACTTTGCCCCTTGTGTCCTTGACTTTACTTCCCAGCTTAACCAGTCACATATCACTTAAACTTCTCATGTAAACACACAGACCAATGTTTCATACTTTTTGTACTGGTAAACAAAAACTCATTAGCTGTGGTCATTCTAAGACACATTTTGCAAATGCCAATTTGTTTAGCTGTTGCCACTACAGGAATATGTGCACATTCACGAGCAGCCTTAAAATCCCTTGCTGACATGCCAAGATTGTGTACCAGCACTAAAATGGATCTCGTAATTAAGCTCCAATTTTTACCAATCCATTAATTTAATTTTTACTACAACTTCATTTTGTTAGCACCCTCTCTTTTCTCTAGTCCTGTCGATCTTCGTTAAACCTTTTCTCCTTAAAAAGGTTTTCCATTTTCACATGGGAAGGGATCTCAGGCATTGACTTCGTGCTGGTTCATCTCCACCCCCTCTTCGGGATCTTTGATACCCAAGGCAGGGCAATTCTTGTTGGGCTTGCGTCCCAGAGCCTTAGCCTCCTCCAGGGTGGTGGTGAGGGGTTGACCTAGGGTCTCAGGCAACAGCAGTGTCAGGACTCCGATGATAAACGCTAGTATGCCCACAATCAGCTGAACGGGTGGGAAGATGATTGAGGAAATTGAGATGATAAAATGTGTTAACTTACAATAAGGCACAACATATCACGTTTCCATTGTAAACTTCGCCATTTAGTAAGTAATTACTGTACTGGGACTGTTCAGTACAGATCAATAATATATCAACTGAGTAATCCTTAAAAATAATTCACAATTTTGTTTGCATGCATCAAACCTTGACAATAGTTTGTAGAAATGTATTGGTGTACAAAGAGTGTGTGTGGGGGTGTGTGTGTGTGTGCTTATGTTTGTGTGAAGGAGTGCACCTGTGGTAGGTACTGCCATATGTCAGTCAGGTAGACACAGAATGGTGCCACCACACTTCCCACACGACACATCATGCTACCACTTCCCACAGCTAATGACCTGAAAAGGAACACAAACTCACTATGCTCAGCATTGCAATAGTACCATTTTTTAAATGTTTGCAGTAGTGAAACACTTGTATAACAACACTCATAGCAATACTTTTACTAATTTATACTTATAACTCTCAGTCACCGTGGCCATTGTCAGCATTTTAAAGCATTTTCCCATCAAGCATATATTTCAGCTGTCTTAACCTTGAAGTGCTGTTGTATTGCGCTGTTGCGTGATGGTGGTTATACCTGATGATGGTGGGGTAGAGCTCACAGGTGTAGAGGTAGATGAGACCAAAGGCAATGGCTATGGAAAACTTTCCCATCATACTGAGGACAACAGCCATCACCTCATTGTCCTACAGGACGGCGGAAGGACAGACACGCAGACAAAGGGAAGTGGAGAAAAGGCACAGGGGAAATTGTAGGCAGGAAGAGGGAGACAGAGAATAGCAGAATAAAGGAGTTTTCGTTGAGTGCAAATGAACCCTCTGCTGAGCAGCTGTTTCCTGAGTACTGAGCCGACCGCAGAACTGACACAGAACTGCACAACATTTGACCTATTACAGTGAGAGCACCATTTGAATAACGGATTACATGACTGAAATATTGCTTCTCAAATTCTGATGCCACATTTAATTTCACTCCGTTTTACTAGAGGAAGCACAGCGCCATGTTGTATTGGAAGTTGCACCCTCTCCTCTCGTCTTTCGTTACCCCCTCCGTCACCCCAGCCCCCTCCCCCCTCTATCAATCCCAGTCCTGGTTTGCTTACTTGAAGCTGCAGTCAATGCGCTTGGCAGAAGAGTTGTGCGATACCTGACCTGCTAAGCCAAAGCTGCCTCCCACAGCCCAGCAACTATGCACCCTAGAAACACACGCACACCCACACACACACACACACACACACACACACACACACACAACAGGTACGCACACAAGGAGCTTCACATAAATGGCTGAATAATGACAGAATAACCCCTTTACAGAGATCATTTAGTCTCAGAGAGGTAGTATCCCTTGCTATGTCTTAGAGAAGTATATCGTAAACATCAACCTGATTTCTACCTTTATCCTAGAGTCTCATCATTCTCTTTGCATATACACACACACACACAGACACCTAAACACACACACACACTCCTCAGGTAAAGCTCAGTGGACAAATATGTATTTTAAGCAGTGGGAATGTTTTTTTTATTTGGAGATGTAAGGCGAAGTGATACCGATAAAAATGTATCTTTTCTTTTGCTCAACCCACACCTCAAATGTATTTGGCTTCAATCGTTCTTCAAAACGGTCAGTAATATATTGTGACAAAAAATGTCAAAGTGTGCTACGGAATCAGATCACAGCAGTGGTCTTAGCACTGTGTGTTGAAATAGGTTGGGAGTATCTTCACATGAGCATTAAAGCAATATGAGGAGAAACACAAATATCATATCACTACATTTGCAATGGCTTCTGCTTACAATGGCCATAATCTTATTTGCACTGTAAAATACACTATAAGGATAGAAACCTATTTGTTTGGACAATACTTATTGGTATTACTTATATTATTACTATTATTATTATTTATTTTTACAGGGTAACTAGATCTCTTTTCCAGCAGTACCATGTTTAAGGCAGAATACATACATTACAATAACTAAACAAAAATGAATAAAACAATGACCAATACAGTACAATATTTTCTGAAAGATTTTTGACGTATTCAAAGTTTCAACCAAAACAAGTACACTCTTCAACTCCCATATCCTTCAATACAATTTTCAAATGTTCAACCAAAACGAACTGCTCTATTTTAAAAACCTGTTGAACCTTGTTCCATTTATCTGAGGGAAAAAAACGTAAAGCAAATTTTCCAAGTTCTGTTTTCACTTTGGGGCTTTCAGGGGTGATATAGTCCTGTGAACATGTCCTATTATTATTCGATTTGTGCTGGGATGTAAAGTAAAAAGGCAACTTGTCCAACAATGCCTTGTAAACAAAAAAAGAGACCATGCTTTTCCCTCCTATCACCAAGAGGAGACCATCCTTTCTTATATAGTGTACAGTAATGGGTTACATGTATATACATAATGTCAATCAAATCAAAAGCCTTGGACAAATCTATAAACATAGCTGCACACTGCTTCTTATCCTCAAGCACAGTAACTAGATAGTTTACTACAAGAGTGGCTGCTGTAATAGTACTATGAACAGCTCTGAGCCCAGACTGAAAGGACTTAAAATGTTATTGGTGGACAGGAAAGTACGAAGCTGTTTATTTACAAGATATTCTAACATCTTTGCATGGGAGTTTGAAGATGCCCCCTTTTTATGCAAAGGAGAAACCAGAGCTGATTACCATATTTTAAGGATCAAACCAGAAGCGTTAAATAAAAAATATGTCAGGGGCTCAGCTATGAAGGGGGCAGTAAGCTTTAAATAGGTCAGAGCACCAAACACGAATGCTCACAAAAGCACACACACACAAACAAATCTAGTTTACATCAGGTCAAAATAAAGCTAGCTATTACAAATGATTAAAATACATCTTCAAAATAAACATTTTTAAATGGAACTTATTTGTATTTGTGTTTGGCTCAATTGTGAACTAGGGGTAAACATCTAAACAGAAGTTTAGATATTATGACATATGACCTTGTGACATAAGTGCTGTCAAGGATCAATATCCCTTGTCTCGGATGTTCTCACAAACAAGGTGATAAAAATTCTTAATAGATATTTAGGCCATTGTGACACATATACTGTGACATAATGGGTTACGTTGTCTCACTCACATGCTAAGAGTAAACACAACTACATATATCTGATAGCACATAAAGGCTTACTTGAGCTGAGATATAAACACAGAGAACCATGTTGGACTACTACTAGATTTTAGGCCTCCGGGAGCACGCATCTCTTGAGGACATTAGGAAAGCATATAGGAAGCTGTCCCTCAAGTGGCATCCGGACAAAAACCCAAACGACACAGCAGAGGCTGAGAGGAAGTTCAAACAGCTTTCTGAGGCCTACCAAGTTCTGTCGTATGAAGAGAGGCGAAACCTGTATGACGGCAAAGAGGGCTTCTTGTTCGGGCACGGTGGAGGACGTGGCAGACCAGGAGGAGCAGGAGAAGGAGGTGGAGGTGGAGAAGGACGACGCTTTCACTACATTGAACACTTCAGTGGTGGCTTTAACCTTTTCGCGCGTAAGTTCTAAATTCTCTAACTGTCCCCCAAGAGTGAGTTTTTATTGCACGCGATGTCAGAGCAAGCAAAAATATTCTCGAATTCGATTGTGACGCGTCAGGACAGAAAGCTAGCTAGCATAGCTACAGCACCGTCGCCGTATAGATTATAACCTGTTATCTTAATACTCAGATCATTTGAAAGTCTGTAACAGAATAAACGTATTGTATTTGGCTGACAAGACTGCGAAATTCTGTGAATGTGAGGACTGGCTAGTCCCTAGTCTGGGTTAACCTAAACGCTTATTTGATTATGATGCAGCAGTAGAAAATGTACGTTCTATTGACACGTTCTAATCACACCGGTTTGATCGTACGCTTCAGGGACCACTCTAAAGTGATCACACCGGTGTGATCGTACGCGTCAAAGGGTTAAACACAGTACCCCTGAAGATGCCTTCTGGAAATTCTTTGATGGTGATGATCCATTTCATCGTGCAGGAGGACACCATAACTCTCAGTTCAGAAGAGGCTTCACCGTCCATGGTAAGGAGGGCTGCAATATCTTTCACAGCCAAGGTCTGTTTCTGTCACGGCCTGGCCCTTTGGGCCTAATTGATTTAGTGTTTGCACCTGCCCCCTGTTATCTCCTTTAGGTTTCCCTAGTTTTCATTGGTTTCTGGTTTGCCATTGTTTTGTATTTAAGCCCTTCCCCAATTTAGTTGTTAGTGTTCTTATTGTGTTTGTTTGAGGTTCTGTGTGCTGCGTGTCTCCCTGTGTTCCTGGTCCTTTTGGTAATAAATCCTCTTTTGCTCCTGATTCCTGCATTTGGGTCCATCCTTCCTGCTAGCCTCTGACACGTTTCAGCGAGTCGACCCCTCTCATGATCCCATTAGCGGAAGCTACCAGCAGGGCAACAAGCCTCGCTTCAGACACAGAGGCTCCTCAGAGCCAGGCATTTCTGGGTTGGGTTCTGCTTTTGCTTCATCTGGTCAGAGAGGCGACCGCAGGGGCTTTGGCTCCTTCAACTCCTCTGGAGGAAGAAGTGGAGAAAACTTCCACTCTATGTCAACCTCCACCAAGGCTGTGAATAGCAAAGCGGTTGTCACCAGACAAATCATGCAGAACGGACAGGAACGGGTGGAGGTGACTGTGGATGGTCGACTGACCTCTCAAGTCAACAAAGGTGTCAAGCAGCTATTTGGATAAAGATCCGAAGTACGACATTTGATGAGTCAGCCTGTCAATCTCCTTTCCCTGCTTCCGTTGCCATAAGCTGTCCTTACCAAAGACTTTTTCTCATTCAATCTAAAGCCAGTTTTACGGACCTAAGTTTTCATAACATTATCATAACATAATAATGTAACATAACATCATTAACATGATCATTATTTGTAGTAGGAGTATTAGTATTATATAAGTTACAATTAGATGGTGATCTGTGTTAAATTAATAGTTAGGAATTGTTGAAATTGAAAATACTGAATTAATTGGTATTAGTAGCATAATTATGTTTTGCTCTTTTTTATTGTGAGATTTTTTACTTAAATTGTCGTTTGTGTTTACTCTTATCTTGGATTTTTTGTTTTAATGTTTATGAAATATAAATATTTATTTGAATGATGACACATAACCTAATATTTGAGCCCTTGTATGCATACACAGTGTAAGCAGTATATAAATGCAGGATATTCACACTCAAGCACACAGTACCTACTTCAGGCACCACAATGATGAGGATGCAAGCAGTGCCTGCGAGCAGCAGTGCTGGGGCACATGTGTTCTTCCTGCCCACCCGGTCCATCGCAAAACAGCCAATCAGATAAGAGGGAATCTCCACTGCACCTGGAAACAACCAATCACATCCATCATCAGTCCATGAGTCACTGCACCCTGGACATTTAATCTAGTGATGGCTGGAGATGGACTGACTGACAGCTTGCGGGCCAGAGCTAGTGTAGTTATGTTGGGTTCTCCATCTCTCCCCTGCACACATGGCTTTAAAGTAGAATTTTGTCCGTAACAGCCTAAATATTAACACAATAACTTTGTTCAAAATTTGTAGCCTATATTAATTAAATTAGGGGCCACCAACCCTATGTTTGATTATTTTAGGGCACAAGACATGCTTTATGTGATCAGATACAGGCTTTTAGAAAAATTGGAAGTCAATGGGAGACAGCGCTTCCTATCACCAGAGGGTCCTCACGTATAGCACAAGAGTCACCCATTTCAACCTCAAATCAGAAGAAAAACCAATCTATCAAATTAGATGACAATAACTATTAATGTAATGCAGTGGATATCAATATAGAAACACCAGATTTAGTGTATTCCCACATTTGTGTTAAATAATTTTACTAGGGCATGTTATGCATTTCTTGTCTACAATAAATTGTACCTAGTGAAGAGGCCTCATACATCTCTATGACTTGCAGCAAATGTCCTCAAATACATTTTAATTGGGGGTTAATTGTAAGGATAAAACCAGTTTGGTTAGGGAAGAACAATGAGACTAGAGGAGGAATGTTTGTTTGAGGCCAAGCTCACTGTGACTATGCATATTTAAATGCCAGTTCTCACCTCTTTACTCCACACCATATTTTCCTGATGGCATTTTCCTCTCTATGTGTGCCACAGGTATTCTTAATAACATTTTAGCAATTAATTTACTCACTGGCAAGTGTAAACAGGATGAATACTGAATAGCAAGTGAGTACACGACTCTTCGTACTTACTGAAGTATTTATCCTAAAGTTACCTAGCTCCTTGACGTCAGATATGACTAAATAGAGTTCTGTGTTGTTCTAGTTGTAAAAAGGCATCAAGCTTGTTTTAAGGAAGCTAGAGGCTAACCTGTTTCCATATACTGTACTTGCAGGCCAACCATGCCATTCTCAACACTGCAAAGAGACGCAGTGTAGGACAAAATAACATGGTCATGCATAACAACTGTACTTACAAATTCCCTGGCTGTATAACGTTTCCATACTGACGAAGTAGAAAATATTCTTGTAATATAAGTGATGAAAATGTTTTAGCATCTTCATCTTACGCCTTATCATCATCATAACAGTCATTATCACACCCTTTCTTTAAATCTTCATCAACATAGTAACATTAGCTTTGATAATAATTTATCTTACTAAAACACACTCTCTAGCCCAGGGCCACCTACCTGCCAGAAAGAGGTTGATGTACTGGTTCCCCCCCAGGTTGACAGAGCCCAGGGAAAACACATAGTAACCCAGGCTTCCAATGAACCAGATGGACCACACCGTCACAGTTCGCCCCACCATCGTCCAGCTCCCAAACAGATCCAGGATGGACAGCTTCTTCTCGGGCTCTACCGGACTCGCCTCCGCCCCCTTCCCCAGCAAGGTTCCACAGCTATTACGCTGTGTCGGCTCCAGGAGCTCCTCGGCCCTCAGCCCAGACGGGATGCCGTTGAAGCGGGCAATGGAGTCCACCAGGTCCTGGGTGTCCTGGATGCGGCCCTTGGCCATGAGGTAGAAGGGCGTCTCCGGGAACTTCCAGCAGAAGAGCAAGAAGGGGAAGGTGCAGGTGGACAAGATGATCTGGTAGATCCACCAGACACGCACCAGGTAGCCGGTGAGCGCCACCACCATGATGCCCACGGCGAAGGCGGCGTGCACATGCATTGAGGTCCACGTGCGCACCTTGTTGCCGGTGAACTCGGTGACGTAGACGAAGACAACTACCAGGTAGCCACTGGAAACCTTGAGGAATTGGGTAGATTGAGAAAGAGAATAAGAGGATGGAAAGAAAGAGAGAAAGAGAGAGAGAGAGAGATGGAAAAGTTGGAACAAGAAGCAGAGCGAGCCGGATTGGTACGATGGATTTGAAGTGCCAATCAAAACACAAACGTGAGGGTACTTGCATCTTGGCCCCTATCCCCCGACCTATCCCAACACACATTTGCAAAAAAAAGCACACACTGTGTTAAGTAAATGGAAAGTGAGTAATACCAACTGCCATGGGGCTCCAGCTAAAGCAAGAAATATGGACTCCTCATCGTCTCCCGCACACACACACAAAAGCAACAGCAAAAACAGCAATCTCTGTTAATTAAGGCAGCTCCTCAGCTGCTCATTGACTATCCATCCAAACCTGTTCTCAAAGAGAGATGAATGAAAGCAGAAGGTAACAGACAAAAAGTTTCAGGAACTCATATTGAATCAACTGGTGGGATATACACCGATCAGCCAAAACATTAATACCACCTGCTTAATATTGTGTAGGTCCCCCTAGAGCCGCCAAAATAGCTCTGACCCATCGAGGCATGGACTCAACAAGACCTCTGAAGGTGTCCTGGCACCAAGACATTAGCAGCAGATCCTTTAAGTCCTGTAAGTTGCGAGGTGGGGCCTCCAAGGATCGGACTTGTTGTTCCAGCACATCCCACAGATGCTCGATCGGATTGAGATCTGGGGAATTTGGAGGTCAAGTCGAACTCTTTGTCATGTTCCTCAAACCATTCCTGAACAATTTTTGCAGTGTGGCAGGGCACATCATCCTGCTGAAAGAGGCCACTGCCATCAGGGAATACTGTTGCCATGAAGGGGTGTACATGGTCTGCAACAATGTTTAGGTAGGTGTTACGTGTTAAAGTAACATCCAAATGAATGCCAGGACCCAAGGTTTCCAAGCAGAACATTGCCCAGAGAATCACACTGCCTCTGTCAGCTTGCCTTCTTCCCATAGTGCATCCTAGTGCCATCTCTTCCCCAGGTAAACGACGCACACGCACTCGGCCATCCATATGATGTAAAAGAAAATGTGATTAATCAGAACCTGTCAGTGGTTTTAATGTTTTGGCTGATCGGTGTATACACCTATATTCTGTATGTATAATTACATTTTACTGTTGAAATTTGTAAAGAGTTTGAGTTGAACTATTTGCTTGTGCTAGGCACATCTTCTCTTGGGCTGTTAAAGCAAAGATTATTGCCACTACACTAGTTTTGTGTTGCTGTATGTTTGGTCTTCTGTTCCTGATTAGGAGAAAAGGTTCCACAGATGGGACAAAGAAGTCAGACCCAAAGACATACAATTATAACAATGAAGAAAAAAAGCTGGCAGTGGGGGGTGGAGGATGTATGCCATGGATGAAATGGGATGTTGAAATGTTGCATTTCTTCTCCTAGATTTTCCACTACCAGGCTTGAGGCAAAAGCAGATGACATCCGCGGCGCAAACGTCAAACAGACTGGAAGAAGCAGTTACAGCGCAAAGGGGGCGCCCTGAGATGGATCGGACCATCCCAGGTCCTATTGACAATCAATACAGAGGGCAGACGCCAGAGACACAAGGGGCTTCTGTGGGCCCCCCAGTGGACCACCAGCCCAGAACCACGATGGGCCAATGCTCCCGCCGCTGGTTGATGGCACTGTTTCCAAAACAACGGATAAAGATAACCATCATCTCCGCTAAAGCTGAGAGATACCCTGCTGCAAGTCAGCAGCAACAAAAAGGGCAGCAGTACCTTTCCATACGTCGAAGAGACGTCAGCCACACAAGGCCACATAAATACACTCTCACACACTCCTCTAATCCCCTGCCCCTAACACACACGCCCCCCCACTTACAAGATACTGATAATCCACAACACACACCAATTTTCTTTCATGACATGCTAATCAAGTCTGATGTGACCCAGAAACGATCATTGTTTACACACTGTTTTACAACACACACGCAGAGACTGGCACAAACATCAGCGAGCAAAGGCAGGAACATGCTGCACAACTAAAGAGACAATCTTGGACCAACGTGGTTCTGTCCCTGATGAAGGACACTTACAGGGTTAGCCAAGAAGAAATGTGTTTGTGGTCTCTTACCTAGATCTGTTGAGGCTGGGTCTCCTTTAATGGCAATACCCATCTCCACCTGTGATACGTGTCATGATTCCTTTACACCAGTCAATTAAATTGATTGTATGTGTTTGTGCCAATATTACCATGTCACCCATAAGACATATGGTTTGTGCTAATAAGAACAAGGCTTTTAGTGCAGTTTGTTCCAAATCAGATGATTGTACCTGTTTACATTGTACCAGTGTCGCTACCACTGTTACTTTCAATGTAAGCATGGATCTTCCAGGATTTCTACGGTGTATCGAAGTTTAAAGCCCTATAAAGGATGCACCACACGTAGGCACATTAGATACCAGTTTGTGTCCAAACATCAAAACACATACTGAAAAATGTAATATGAATGCGCCTCTACACAAGGTTTGTGAAGGTTTAGCCATATACATACATATTCTCCATTGCAGGAGTTAGATTTTCACTGAATGCACCAATAGGTCAGTATTGGCTTTGCAATTCATCTGCTTACACTTCTCTCCCTGATAGCATGGTTTGGACGCGGCACCCTGGCTCACATAGTCCCTACAATGCGGCTCTGTATCCACAGATAGTCGGTTTCAGCGAGAGTTGAGTTTGCACACTCACCAGCAGAATGCCTGGACTTGGATACAGGGGGCGCTGTTGCCAACATACAGGTTGATGTTGTCATGAGACCAAATGTGGGACTTATCTAGAAGCATAGCCAACGCTACTGCAAAATCCCTTACAATGGTTACTGTTGAGATTACATCTATTAGAACTATGGAGTTGCTAAGTAGATTAGCTATAGACGATGTGCAATCTGCTAATGGAAGCGCAGAGCTATTGGTTCTAAATGTTGTACTCATTTACCTGATTTTAAGATGCCAATATTTGCAGAAATTGCAGATATTAATAAGGTTACACAGAATTTGCATTCAAATAATGATTGAGTTGATAGGATGTACTTTCTTAATGGTAGTTGGGGAATGAGCATACTACAAGGGGTTGTGGGTATACTTGTTGTTTTACTGGTATTGATTCTCATTATCGTTACCTTTAAAGCTTGTTGTAATGCCATCTGTAATTGCTTCCTTAAGAAGGCTACTGCAACTATAATGATTTCTACAATTGCAATTCATGAATGCAGTGTTTCTATTACTGATGTCCTTGAGTTTTGTGACATGGACATCAAAACATGTAATACGTTTGACAATTCAGAGACTAGTTAATCTGCTCTGTGCTCCGTTTTGGGAGACGATGTCTCCATCACCTGTTTTTAGGTCACAGGTGTCAGGAAAGAATTTTGCCTATTTCAGGTTTTCGCTTTCCACCAAAATGGCAGAAAGATTGACAGAGTGGCTTCTGTATTACCATAATTGATTATTTGAAAGATGTTTATTACTGGTGGAAAGTTTCCAGCTCCATGATATTTTCTAAGGTCCAGTAATATGAAAATGTAAATCTTTGTAATTTCCGTGGTTTGAACAACATCACCGTGAAGAACAAGTACCCTCTGCCCCTGATCAACCCGGCATTTGAACCTCTGCAGGGAGCCACGGTTTTTACCAAACTGGACTTGAGGAACGCCTACCATCTGGTCAGGATACGGGAGGGGGATGAGTGGAAGACTGCCTTCAACACCCCCCTCGGACACTTTGAATATCTGGTCATGCCCTTCGGATTAACCAACGCCCCCGCCGTCTTCCAGGCTCTGGTAAACGATGTTCTTAGAGACTTCCTCAACCGCACTGTCTTTGTTTATCTGGATGACATCCTCATCTTTTCTCACAACCTCCAGGAACACATTCTCCATGTCCGACAAGTCCTTCAAAGATTGCTGGAGAATGGATTGTTTGTCAAGGCGGAGAAGTGTGAGTTCCACGTTTCGTCCGTAAGTTTCCTGGGGTACATCATCGAGAGCGGGCAGGTGAAGACAGATCCTGAAAAGATCCAGGCCGTGGTTGAGTGGCCTAGACCGGCATCTCTGAAACAGCTCCAGCGTTTCCTTGGTTTTGCCAATTTTTACCGTCGGTTCATTCGGGATTACAGTCGGGTGGCAGCTCCCCTCACACAACTCACCTCCTCCGCAAATCCCTTTTCATGGACCTTCAAGGCGGACCAGGCCTTCGCTGAACTCAAGAAACGCTTCACCTCTGCGCCCATTCTGGTACAGCCGGATTCCACACGCCAGTTCGTGGTGGAGGTGGATGCCTCTGACACCGGGGTAGGGGCAGTCCTTTCCCAACGTTCCACCTTGGACCAGAAACTTCATCCCTGCGCCTTCTTTTCTCGACGGCTATCCCCTGCGGAACGCAATTACGACGTTGGAAACCGTGAGTTGCTTGCGGTGAAGCTCGCTTTGGAGGAGTGGAGACACTGGCTTGAAGGAGCGGAACACCCATTCATAGTTTGGACGGACCACAAGAACCTGGCATACATCCAGACAGCTCAACGCCTGAACTCCCGCCAAGCTCGTTGGGCATTGTATTTTGGGCGTTTCAACTTCATCCTCACCTACCGTCCTGGTTCCAGAAATGTGAAGCCGGATGTTCTTTCCCGCCAGTACATTTCCGACGACATCCCTTCCAATCCCGACACCATCCTTCCGTCATCCTGTGTCGTGGCTGCTCTTACCTGGGACATTGAATCTCGGGTTAGAGAAGCACAGCGGCTCCAACCAGACCCAGGAGGTGGTCCACCGGACCGTCTATTTGTACCTGACTCTGCCCGCTCCCAGGTGCTCCAGTGGGGTCACACTTCCCGGTTTGCCTGCCATCCAGGGATTGGCCGCACCTTGTCCCTTCTCAGGCGACACTCCTGGTGGACCACCATGGATGTTGACACTCGTGCCTTCGTGTCTGCCTGTACTGTGTGTGCACGAGGTAAGGCCTCTCACCAACCCCCTGCTGGGCTGCTTCGTCCCCTGCCGGTTCCTGGACGTCCTTGGACTCATATTGCACCGGACTTTGTTACCGGTCTACCCCCATCTCAAGGTAACACAGTAATTCTCACCATTGTGGATCGTTTTTCCAAAGCGGTGCACTTTGTGGCTCTCCCCAAACTTCCCACAGCCAAGGAGACAGCCGATATCCTTGTGCAAAATGTCTTTCGTCTCCATGGAATCCCCTCAGACATTGTCTCGGACCGTGGCCCTCAGTTCATCTCCCAGGTGTGGAGATCATTCTGTCACGCCCTCGGAGCCTCGGTGAGTCTCTCTTCTGGTTTTCATCCACAGACTAACGGGCAGACGGAACGCGCCAATCAGGCCTTGGAAGCTGCACTCCGCTGCATCTCCGCCCAGAACCCCTGTTCATGGAGCGCCCAACTCACCTGGATTGAGTATGCCCACAACTCCCTGTCCAGCGCTGCCACTGGTATGTCCCCTTTTGAGTGCTCCTTGGGCTATCAACCCACGTTGTTTCCCGCTCAGGAGAGTGAAGTCGCGGTGCCGTCGGTTCAGGCTCATCTCCGCCGATGCCGCAAGATCTGGAGGGATGCTCGCTCTGCCCTGCTCCGCTCCGTTGACCGTAACCGCCGATTTGCTGACCGTCGCCGAACCCCTGCACCCACCTACAAACCAGGTCAGAGGGTTTGGCTTTCCTCTATGAACATCCCATTGAGATCGGACTCTAGGAAACTCTGTCAGTCCTTTGTGCCCTCCAGCCGTTCCCCCTCCGCCCGCCTGGATCGTCGATGACCACCCGGCTTACACCGTCCGGCGGCTGCTGGATGTGCGCCGTCGTGGTCGGGGTTGTCAGTACCTGGTGGACTGGGAGGGGTACGGTCCGGAGGAACGCACCTGGATATCCCGTCGCCTCATCCTGGACCCCTCCCTCGTCCGGGACTTCCATAATGCCCATCCCGACAAGCCTGGAGGTTCGCCCGGTGGCTCCCGTTCAGGGGGGGGGGGGGGGTACTGTCACGGTCTGGGCCGTGCCTCTGGTAGATCCCTTGTGTTTCCTGTGTTTCCCTTTCCCCTGTGTCTCTGTGGCTTCCCGGTCTGTTACTCTATGTGTATGTGTATGTGTCTGTGTTGTGGGGGCGGCACTCCTCTCACTATCCTGGCTCCCTGATTACTCACCTGCACAGCCTACACACCTGCCTTCTATCAAGCTCATCAGACCAACAGTATATGAACCCCGGATTCTCAACCATTCTTCGCCAGATTATTGTTTCAACCCCCGTGGTAGATACCTGTCCTTGGCTCCTCATGAGTTTGCTTCCTGAAAATAACCATTACTTGTGCTTGTGCTTTAACCTTGTTTCCGTGTGTCTTAGGATTACTCACTGCCTTTCAATCAGCTTGCCTCACTGCCTGCCTGCTTCTCGACCTGCTGCTCTGCCTACATCTCCCGGACTATCCCTGCCACCGACGCTCAGGTTCTCTCCTGTCTCTTCGCCCCCGGATCCACTCCCTCCATTGTTTCCGTGACCTCTGCTCTTCCTGACCCACAACCTTCCCGCAATAAACCCTAACCTCTGATCACTATACTCCATCTCAGTGTCTGTGTCCAGCGATTGGGTCCCCCTTGCAAACATCGTAACAATAACATTCATTTGTATGACACATTGCATACACATTGGTGATTCCATTATTTTTAGAGTAGAGAAAAACACATTAATTTCCTTGCAGTACTATCCTGTTAAACTGCTAGGCCTTGATTTACTGTGTACAATCATCTAATGTAGTAGTCATGTAGACATGCAGGATACTAACTTTGCAATGTTTCTAGACAGTAGAGACCAAGGTTGAGTCAAAGATACTGAGAATAGTTAATGATCAAATTTGCTGAGAATGGTAATCTGATGATACCTGTAGAAACAATGTGTTGTGTTAGCCTTTACATTGAAACGGGCCGTTAAGAAAGTTTGGTAGAAAGGACAGGCAGGTCAGGAAGAAATGTTGACATTTTAAACTTGATGTGAAATGTGTGTGTATATATATATATATATATATATATATATATATATATATATATATATATATATATATATATATATATATATATATATATATATATATATATATATACAGTATATATATATATATATATATATACAGTACTGTGCAAAAGTTTTAGGCAGGTGTGTAAAGCAAGAATGCTTTCAAAAATCTAAGTGTTAATAGTTTGTTTTTATCAATTAACAAAATGCCAAGTGAATGAACAAAAGAGCAATCTAAATCAAATCAATATTTGCTGTTACCACTCTTTGCTTTCCAGTTTTTGCCAGCATTCTTTCACACCTGCCTAAAACTTTTGCACAGTACTGTATATACATATACAGTGTATGTTAAAATAGGTTTCTCTCACTCCATCACCAGGACACAAGGTGGCGAAGTCAAAACTCTAGCTGGTAAGACTAAAGGTCCTTGTAGTAATTTCTCTGTGTACAGACCAGCACTCTGTAGTCATTAATAAAATTGCATGTATTCTCACCTCCTTTAATGGGTTGTTTTCTACATAAACCAGAAAATATCCATTACAAAACACACAGCACCAGTTCTGCGAGAAGGTCTTCAGTTGCTTGAATTGCTCTTTTGTTCGGTTATGGCCTGTGTGCGGCCAAACCAAATCAAATGCATGCATTGAAGTACAATAACGCACACACACCAGCCATGTGAAAATGGTGAGGTTAGCATTGGCTTGTTGGCGTCTTTTGATTGATTTAACCAGATTCAGAGAAAAGCCTGGGTAAAGTTCAATCTCTGTGATTTTCTGTGGCGGCATGTTTAACAGATCCCTGGTCATAGGACACAAAACTATTCAGTGGTCTGTAGTATGTGTGTGTGCGTGTGTGGGGGGGTATGCCCACGTCCATGTGTGTCTGTGGTGGGTGTATCTGAGTGTTGGGGTGTGTATGTGTTTGGAGAATAATTTATGGAGCAGACAGTGTGGGTCCATGCCTGAGTCCTAGTGAGACGCAACAGCTGTAGGTCATTCCCTCATAGCTGAGTGGGGGAAGTGGAAAAAAAGGAGAGGAGACGGGGAAGGGGAGGAGAGAGGAGCATAATGCCTCCAAGTGTACATTTACAGCCCCATGGATCATAGTCTAGCAACGTAAGGGCTCACTTCCTCTTTTTCCGCCCCAAACGCCTTCATCGCCCCAGACTGTCACCTTTGCACACCAGGGCAGATAGTAACATGGCACACACTTGTGTACATTTTAATGTGAGTAGACGTAAATTTAAGCATTCCTCTTGTCCCGGTGCATTGACTAGCTATATAGAAATTCAATTAAATCAGTTCTCATTTGGCAACCGTGGCAGATTTTTTAACCGTGTAACGTTTCTTCACCCACTTTCACAATTCAAGTCACTTTCATCGCAATTTACATTGTGCATTCAGGATAATTTGCCATTTTACATAGACCTTGTCACCCATCTGCCAAAGACAAACTAACACACACACACATGCACAAAGATACATTAAAAAGACACTATAGTTTGATCTAACAAAGTCACTTAAACACTTTGCCTATGGAAGCAGACACACACCGATTCAAACACTTACACATTTGTGCAGATAAGCACACACACAACAATACTCACCATGGCAAGGATGAAGCGGACCACCAGAAACAGGTAGTAGTTTCCTGTGAAGGCCACTGCCACCCCAAAGCCAAACTGGCAGAGACTGGTGAACATGAGGATCCTCACCCTGCCTACCCTGTAGAGATGAGAGAAACCGTGATGGGGAATGGGTGAAATAAGAACGGGCATTTGGTGTGTCTGTGGGGTGGAAAACAAGTTGTGTTGGTTTAATTAAGATGGCCGGGTCTGTCTTGATGAAGAGGAAGTTGCTCAGTTCCCCAACCTTTTCTGTTTATGCCGGTCACATCTTTTTTACTTCTGGGAGGGAGAAGGGAATATTATATTGGGTGCATTGTATGGTGATGAATGATAGGTGAGGGTCTGCAAGGTATGAGACTTCCTTCACTACAGGGGGGAAAAACACTACTACTATTGATGTTGGTCACCTGATAATGCAAACTGTCTTTGTATGTGTGTGTGTGTGTGTGTGTGTGTGTGTGTGTGTGTGTGTGTGTGTTTGTGTGTGTGTGTTAGCACCTCCTTGTATGAATCATCTGTTCTGTCTTTTTTATAAAAACAAAAAAACAAGTCTAACATCCCTTCCCTGTGCTTTGGAGTACCCAAGCAACTGCCACTTGGACTGGACAAGTAACAACATTATATTCCTTATTAATACTTACGTTCCTAATCACTGTCATACATTTGTGTTTAACATTGCCCTTCGCGGGACTACCCCTATCTTCCACTAGCAGTATAGGACTTCTGTGACTTTGGCAGCTCCTATGCCAAGTAACTTGATCTACCCATGCTGTTCCAGGGTTCTTCGCATGCTCCCCTAGGTTGCTTCTAGGGAGTTAAATCCCTGACACGTCGGGCACCCTCAAAGAAACACACACATGCTGGCGGACACACACACGCGCACGCACACGCGCACGCACACGCACACGCACACGCACACGCACACGCACACGCGCACACACACACGCACACGCACACGCACACGCACACGCACACGCACACACACACAGCATATAAAGCAGGTGGTATACAGCTTCACTCCACTAAGATGGCAATTATATCTTGGCCCTTATGAGAGGTCGGGGAGCAGACAAGGAGAGATGAGGGAGACCAGGAAGGTCTAAGGTTTCCAATGCGCTCTGGATGCGGATTGAACCTTGACCTTTGACAATGACCATGCCACCCTTTAAACACATCCCTCAGTCCCCTCTGACGGATCCGTTCTCTGTTACTGATGGCCACCATTCTCCCCGTCCATACACTATATGACCGAGTATTATGGGGTCACAAACACTGGCTATGGCTGGACTAGAGGTCACAAGTAGACCATGCTACTTCTTCTGAGTCTAGCAATGTGCCATAAGAATACTGTATGATGTCTGTAGCATTGCAGAGCAAATTGTACCAAAATATATATTGTAGACCAGGGGTCGGCAACCATAGGCACGCGTGCCACCATTGGCACGCGACAGCGTAATCATTAGCACAATGACGACAAGTGCGCGGGACAGGATATCTTTTTGATTATTATTTATTTTTAAGAAAGGTTCCAAGTGCCCTCTAATCCGCTCTGCTGCATCCCAAATCACCCCTTCAACAGCAATTGGCTGTTGTGCGGCCATTCTTTTGTTTTATTGACTGTACGGCCTCGCTTTCAATCGCAGTGCAACGGTTTAGATTGGTAGGTGAAACAAGTAGCGGTGTTACTAGTTTAACTACATTTCTCAGTAGCTTGGTGGCAGCGTTGATGTTTTCTGAATCAAATGGCTTTTCAGATGCAAAGCTCTTTTATTGATCAAGCAAGCAAAGTCCACACAAGCAAAATGTGCCCAGGCTGCACAGCAGAGCTTTCTGCTGCGGTCTGAAATTAAACTGCTTGAGTTTACTGTTACTGTTTGGGTTGAGTTGAGTTTGCCCATAGATTAACATATACACAGTTTATTGATCAATCAACAATTTATCTGAAACATTTTGTGCCTGCCTATCTGTTCGGCTGACATTTTTATAGATCACAAAGATAGCCTTGACTTGGAATGAAGTTGCAATGTAAATAACTTTTGCCATGTTGTTTTAGCTTAGCTACATTTCTGTGGGGGTAGCTTCAGTGCAGTGAAGCTTCATTTAATATAAAATAACAGGTAGCTTAGCTCACTACACTTTCTAAGCAGCTTGCCCAACATTGCTGTACCCTATGGATTTAATCTAATTCCAGGTCTTTTAGACATGTTTTTATGTGGTGTCATAAAGGCTAATGTTAATGTTAAACTTAATGTTGATATGGCACACTAATTAACAAGAACATTTTAAACTGGCACTCCATGTCAAAAAGGTTGCCAACCCCTGTTGAGGACAAAAGTAAAAAGGAGTAACTATGGCCACTGGTAAATTCCTTGGTATAGTCACAGTCTGGATGGGTCATGGGGACACAAAGAGACAGGAGATCAGAGGCTCTCTTAAGAACGGTGGCTCATTGTACCTAGTTAATTTTGACCTTCATTCAGGGAATCTTACTGAATCTGAATTGAACAGTGCCACAACAGGGTACCACAAGGCAGGACATAAAGCAGTTTCATATTGGGAGCCAGGTAAAAGCATGGGGCAGGTTCTCAACTTATCCACTTACCTATCTGCTAAGTCACCAAACAGCAGGGCTCCGACGAGCACCCCCATCATAAATGTGGGTTGACACAGCTTGGCCAACCATTCTCTTTCACACACCAATTCCCAATCCGTGACAACGCTCTGGAACACTTCGCTGTGATCGAAGACATAGCCTCCATTGCACATCTGCACGGTCTTGCTGCCATTAAACTCGTAGGTGAAGTCCGAAGGTGCCGTACGCAGAGCGCAACGGCAGCGGCTGAGTTCCCATTGGTCGCCATTCGACGTTTGAACAGCCACTGATACATTTCCTCGTTTGAAGAACTGCAGGATTTCTTCCAGAGTAGCTCCAGTGTAGTTACCGTACAGGACCCTCGTGATGTTTGCTGGTGCGCAACATACAAAGTTAGGCGTCTCTACGAGGAAGACGGACGCAAGGTAATGGATCCCGCAAGCTGTGGCTTGGAAGACTGCAGCGAAATAAAGACATGCTTGGTACCTGGAGGGTGAAAATGAAGCAAAATGGGGAAAATTACAAAAGGATTATATGTCAAAAAGACTCAGAATAAATTGTTCCTACATATAACATGTATTATTACCATGACGAATCAAGGCTTTAATGATAAGCGGAGGTAAAGTTGGTATATGGCACTCTTGCAACCAGACTAAGCGCAATTATGTTTGTCTTAGATGTAAAGGTGCTGTTATAATCGTCACATTGCCTCGTATTAGCCACATAATGTCTCAACTAGTTTGCTCGCTCGTTAGTCTGCGTTACACAAATGAGAGGTTATAATTTTTTTTATAAATATTGTCACATTGCTTACAGTTTATTTCTATGCCTAAAAAGAGGCTAGAGAGAGATAAAAAGCTGAAGGAGGCAGTAGAAGGAAGTAGTAGGTTATATCCTTTGACAACCTGTATAAGCTAGAAACATAAGGATTGGTCTCCACACAGTATTTTGTCTCCTTAACTTTTGTCATTGTTGGAAGTTATCTTAACTTTGTTTATCAGTAAATCGTGTTTTTGCAGTAATATTTTGATTAGCCTATTTGCCCCTATATATATATACATATATATATACACATATATATATATATATATATATGTATATACATATTTTTAAGCGGCGGGGTGTTCCTTATTTTGGGAGGCTTAAAGTGGCAACCATAACCACGGAATTGAGGAATTAACACACAACTGGAATTATTAGGAAATATCAGCATTGCATACCATTGCCAAAAAGGCCTAAACACATATTCAAAAGTAGTAAAACTAAATTATAGAATGAAATTACTTTTCGTTCCCTAATACCGCACTTGCATCGTTTGGATAAATGTTTACAGACAGCTGCTCAAAACAAAGCAACAGATTCCTAAATCAATCTGTGTAACAATTCAAAACATTGGACTACGAAATAAATTGTAGACCTACTTACCTATCTACCTATATAGATTTTCTAGGATTTGTGGTGATTGGTAGGTAGCAAGCCATCTGTTGGGTGCTTTAAGTATTATTTAAATATTTTAAACATTAAGTACCTTTTAAAATGTCCCAGCTCATCGAAGAATCTTTCGACAGTCATATTTGGGACAGTTGGGTTGTGGTTCCAAGGCGAGTCTTTAAGACCATCGGGTAACGGATTCTTTCATGGGACTGGCCTCTGACAATTTGTGACAGTTGGCTTACAAGGAGAAGTCGGAGGGAGGGGCCCATGTGAGCTAAAGTAGCACGCAATCGGGAAAAAGTTAACACCAATGAGGCCGTTAGACTATTATCACAATGATGTAAGATAATGAATACCGAAAAAGAATGTTATAATTATTTTGAGTTTAACCACATTCAATCAATCATTTAAATATAGTTATAATATAATATAATATAAGTTATAATAATATAATATAGAGTCGTGGCATAAACATTCCCTAGGATTTCTTGATCCACTCTACACATCTTTACAAATCGCCTTTCACACAATTGTTATCTGTAGAGACATTGTTGTTATTCTACAACCTATTTTGATTATTCAAATCCTGGTTATTTGGACAAGTAATATGGATACATTTCGAAACGATTTAAGGTTGAAAGGGCATCTCGTTTAATTTTGCTTTAATAATGCTTACTACCGTTAGTATCAATCCAACGATTGATTTGCAGATTGATTTGCTAATAAACACAGTTAAAGTAAATCCACTTGACATGACTAATATAAAATGAAATGCTTCACCACTGTGGATAGAACTGTATACTGATTTACTTACTTAATATTATTGGCTTGACAAAGCTTGATCATTCGCACACCTACTGTGAATCTAACACACCCATTATTAATGGTATTAGTTATGGCTGTGTTGTGTTGTGTTGTGCAGTACAGATCATCACTGACCACCTGCCACTTCAGGGGCAGGTGGCATTGCTTGTGCTCCAGCTCCAAAATACTTAAACAGTGCTCCTGGGGAAGTTTAATATGGTATGAGTACATAGTTGACGGAACAGAATTTTTGTATTTTACCAACATAAATGATTTTACTCAGCAACAAGCAATTTTTTGGGGTATTTGCCTTGCACTAAAGGGACATGCATGATGTGAAGACAATAATTGTTGGGGAAAGTATGAAGATTTCAAACAATACAGTGGGGTTTCCTTTACATTCCTTTACACTGCAACCCCAAACTCGTACTGTGTGTCACTTCAGGGAATTGTATGTATCTTTAGTGTAGTGTGTTTAATAATTTATGGAATGGTTTTATCAGCGATAAATCAAAGTTATACGTAGTTGTAGTTTACTACTGGAATTGGCCAACTACACTATACCGTCTGTAATTTGTCATTTGTGCGTGTGTGTGTGTG
This sequence comes from Aplochiton taeniatus, assembly GCA_017639675.1. NCBI lineage: Eukaryota > Metazoa > Chordata > Actinopteri > Galaxiiformes > Galaxiidae > Aplochiton > Aplochiton taeniatus. The sequence continues at coordinate 7,385,127 of CM030185.1, read as the reverse complement.
TGTGTCTGACCTAAGGTAAGCTTGAGCCAGTTACAGCGACACCCTACAGGTGTATGATAAGACCCCAGGGTAACTGTGTGGTGTTGTGTGTGTTTGTATATGTCTGCTTGCATGCTTGAAAAGGTGTGTGCAGTCTTCCTGGGTATGTATTTTTGTTCGAAGTGAGTCTGGAGTGTAAACAAGTATGTGTGCGTGTGTGCGGGTGTGTGTGTGTGTGTGTGTGTGTCTGACCTAAGGTAAGCTTGAGCCAGTTACAGCGACACCCTACAGGTGTATGATAAGACCACAGGGTAACTGTGTGGTGTTGTGTGTGTTTGTATTTGTCTGCTTGCATGCTTGAAAAGGTGTGTCCAGTCTTCCTGGGTATGTATGTATGTTCGAAGTGAGTCTGGAGTGTAAACAAGTGTGTGTGCGTGTGCGTGTGTGTGTGTGTGTGTGTGTGTGTGTGTGTCTGACCTAAGGTAAGCTTGAGCCAGTTACAACGACACCCTACAGGTGTATGATAAGACCACAGGGTAACTGTGTGGTGTTGTGTGTGTTTGTATTTGTCTGCTTGCATGCTTGAAAAGGTGTGTGCAGTCTTCCTGGGTATGTATTTTTGTTGGAAGTGAGTCTGGAGTGTAAACAAGTGTGTGTGCGTGTGCGTGTGTGTGTGTGTGTGTGTGTGTGTGTGTTTGTCTATGTGTGTCTTTGTTGTAAGTAATCAATATATACTGTAACTTAAACATACCGTCAATAATAATATTGAATATCAAAAGATGTAATTGATTACGACTTTTGCTGATCGTACCCACGTCTTCTCTTTTGGCTGGCATGCTTAGTACTTCCTCTTCCTCTCAGAGTATTCACTTGCTGTTAATGGAGAAAGGCAGAAAGAGAGGGGACAGCAAGAGATGTCCTCCTATCCTCACTCCATCAACTTTTTATCATGCACTTACACCGACAAAAGTTCCCCCTGTGAAAAAGAAAGGTTTGGAGGAGAAAAACAAAGATAGGCTTGTTAGTAGAGGTTAGCCAGCTTCTGTCATAAAGATGTGTTTTTTCAATTTTATTCCAATACAAACACAGGCTTGAGTTCAACCATTTATTTCCACATTAATGTTATTTATTTCGTTTGGCTTGATGGCTCTGCTCTTAGAGAGCCTCCTGATGGAGTTTTAGAACTTGCATACCATTTACATGAAATGCAAAGAAGTGGGAGCGACAAACCAAAATCTCTGGAGTAGATATTGAGCTCATCCATCTAAAGGTCGTGGTTGCGGAAGGGAAAGGGAGAGCTTTTCATCGCACTGATTTAGGTAGCCACACAACATGTCTGTAATATTAGAGCCTTATGGGACAACCTAAACAGACCGTTATTTCATTGCTAATGGAATGTAATTGGACCATCTATTGTACTGGGCATATATACAAAGAAAAAAATGTTATGATTAAGAAAATCAATAACATTAAACATTGAAACGCTGAGATAGATGCATATCACTGTCCTGATATACCTCTCCTGTATACTTTCGCTGTCCATTGTGAAAAAGTTGTTTGCGTTACAGTTGAACTTTGACCCCTATTGGACATCTCAAACGGATATTACGCTGAGTGTCTGTGTTTTCTGACCTAGTTTGCTTTAACCATTGCCACTGTGTGTGTTGTGTGTGGTACTGTAGGGCTGACCCAAAGCAAACAAAACGCCTTCCTGCAGCTCCAGTCACAACTGGCTTCTTCTCACAGTAAGTATGAGGGTCTATGTGTGCGCGTGTGCGCGTGTGTGCGCGAGAGAGAGAGAGAGAGAGAGAGAGAGAGAGAGAGAGAGAGAGAGAGAGAGAGAGAGAGAGAGAGAGAGAGAGAGAGAGAGAGAGAGAGAGAGAGAGAGAGAGAGATGGTTGTCAGTTTAAATCAATCTAACCAAGTATGTCCTTCGATTGATCAAGTTTATAAACTCCATACCAAGTAGATGAGGAAAACTCGCATTGTCCTTTGCTCATAATTTTCATGTGCCATCAGAGAAAGATTATTAGGTTTGTGGGCTGTGTTATTTGGTTTTGTGTGGAATAGACCTTCCACTCCTATCCAATTCAAGGATTCCACCCCTCTGTCCATTCGCTTACTTTACACATGCTTCTCCAGTAACTCCCCCCAAGCTGCCCACTATATTCTCTGGGACACATACACACACACGCACACATAAGGTAGCATAAGGAAACCTAGGGGGAAGGTTGTTTCAATATGAGAAAGAACAAACTGAAAATGCAGCATATAGATTCAATGTTATGCTGCTAGTGGATAGTGTTAAGTGGGACGGCAGAAGAAAAGAGAGACTCAATGTGAGGGTTCCGCGGACATCCGTCCGGTAGAGGGCGCTGAAGGGCTGTGGTGGTGATGAAGCACTCCTCTGACAGGTCACCGGATTGCAACAGGTGAGTTCAATCTGGTGATTAGTTGGGGGAGTGCTATATAAGGGTGTCTGTTTGTTTCAGTAGGGAAGCTGACACACGCCGGAAGGCTGAGGAAATGCAGAGTCGCATGCCAAAACTCCCCGAAGAGCGAGGCACCAGCACCAGCACCAGCACCAGCACCAGCACCAGCACCAGCACCAGCAGTGTGGGCGTACGGGTGGGGGTCTGTGTGGGGGAGCAATAAAAGGGTTTCCCCAGTTGCACTCCTTAGTCTGCCGTCTTCTCTGTGCCAGAATTCCTCACACTCAAGTAAAGAAATTAAAGAAATAAAGCAAGCAGAGCTGGAGTACTTCCATCACAGAAGTGGTTTTTATTCCACAACTCAAATCTCTACTGTGGCAGAATGCACATTGTTGTGGATTGCATGATACATACATATACACACACACACACACATACACACACACACACACAGACACACACACACACGTCAAACACCAATGACTGGTTAGCTTGTATGTCCCCTCCCTTACCCCTTTCCGTTTTTATCTCAGAGAATTCTTCATTCCTTTCCTCTTCTCCGACTTGTTTTACCATCTTTCTATCACCATTTCCAACGTTTGTCTCTCTCAGACAGAAGGCAAGAATAAAGTCGTCCAGACTGCTACAGAAAGTGGTGGAGGAGGTCTGTGCGTCACTGGCATTCCCCTCAGAAGGTTTGTGGAGGATCAGAACCTCATTGACCTGTGGGATTGTGAACCAGGGTACGTCCGTCTGCCCCTCTGTATTTGCTTTGGTTTAGTTTTGTCTTGATTGTCCAGGTTTTTGGTTTCTTTTGTTTTTTGTAAATAGTTTGTGTGGCTAGTTAGAGTGGCTAACAAGTCATTGTGAAAAGGAACTACTGCTGCAGTGTGCAATAAAGTGCTTTCAAATTCAAATTCTCTCTCCCCTCACTCTTTCTTTAATTTTAGGCATTCATTCAAATCCTACCTGCTGATTGAATTCAATTATTGTAGCTTTCTTATACCTATTAAATGTTCTTACTTCCTAATTACTCTTGTTTTTCTTTCTGCTCTATTCTTGATCTTTGGTTTTTCTACTTCACTTTTTTTTTTTACGATTGCTTAAGCTCAATTTTGAAAACTAATTTTGTCAAAACACGAAACACAATTGACATAACCCCACACCCAAAGAGCAGAACACCTCAGATATCCTGCAAAATGAATTACTGCAATCAAAACTACAAAAACATCTATAAAATCGGACTTTTGCTTCAAATGTCACACTTCATTCATATGACTAGATTTTGGTCCAACCAACTACACACTACAGAGCTCAATCAAAAGCACTTTCATCTGTGTGGGCCTCATCATAATGGTTCTGTATGTAAACAATTCTGCAGAATTATGTCCAAGTCTACAGAAATCTGTGCACAAACACAAATACAGTGCATCCGGAAAGTATTCATACCCCTTCACTTTTTCCACATTTTATTATGTCACAGCCTAATTCCAAAATGGATTAAGTAAAAAATATCTCAACATTCTACACACAATACCGCATTATGACAAAGAGAAAAAGTTTCGATTTTTTTTGCAAATGTATTAAAAATAAAAATCACATGTACATAAGTATTCACACCCTTTACTCAATACTTTGTTGAAGCACCTTTGGTAGCAATTACAGCCTCAAGTCTTCTTGAGTATGATGCTACAAGCTTGGCACACCTATTTTGGGGCAGTTTCTCCCATTCTTCTTTGTAGATCGTCTCAAGCTCCATCAGGTTGGATGGGGAGCGTCGGTGCACAGCCATTTTCAGATCTCTCCAAAGATGTTCAATCGGGTTCAAGTCTGGGCCACTCAAGGACATTCACAGACTTGTCCCGAAGCCACTCCTTTGTTATTGTGGCTGTGTGCTTAGGGTCGTTGTCCTGTTGGAAGGTGAACCTTTGCCCCAGTCTGAGGTCCAGAGTGCTCTGGAGCAGGTTTTAATCAAGGATCTCTCTGTACACTGCTGCATTCATCTTTCCCTTGATCCTGACTAGCCTTCTAGTTCCTGCTGCTGAAAAACACCCCCACAGCATGATGCTGCCACCACCATGCTTCACTGTAGGGATGGTATTGGCCAGGTGATGGCGTTGTCTGGTTTCCTCCAGGTATGACGCTTGGCATTCAGGCCAAAGAGTTCAATCTTGGTTTCATCAGACCAGAGAAGTTTGTTTCTCAGGGTCTGAGAGTCCTTTAGGTGCCTTTTGGCAAACTCCATGCGGGCTGTCATGTGCCTTTTACTGAGGAGTGGCTTCTGTCTACCATAAAGGCCTGTCAGAGTGACCATCGGGTTCTTGGTCACCTCCCTGACCAAGGGCCTTCTCCCCCGATCGCTCAGTTTGGCAGGGCAGCCAGCTCTAGGAAGAGTCCTGGTGGTTCCAAACTTCTTCCATTTGCGAATGATGGAGACCACTGTACTCGTTGGGACCTTCAATGCTGCAGACATTTTTTTGTACCCTTCCCCAGATCTGTGCCTCGATACAATCCTGTCTCGGAGGTCTACAGACAATTCCTTGGACTTCACGGCTTGCTTTGTGCTCTGACATGCGCTGTCAACTGTGGGACCTTATATAAACAGGTGTGTGCCTTTCCGAATCATGTCCAATCAATTTAATTTACCACAGGTGGACTCCAATCAGGTTTTAGAAACTCAAGGATGATCAGTGGAAACGGGATGCCCCTGAGCTCAATTTTGAGTGTCACAGCAAAGGGTGTGAATACTTATGTACATGTGATCAATTCTAAAAAACTTTTTTCGCTTTGTCATTATGCGGTATTGTGTGTAGAATGTTGAGAATTATTTTTATTTAATCCATTTTGGAATTAGGCTGTAACATAATAAAATGTGGAAAAAGTGAAGGAGTATGAATACTTTCCGGATGCACTGTACACTGTTGATTTGTTTTTTACATTTTTCTCCATTTTTCTCCACAAACCAGTTGACATACAAAACAACATATCCATAGTACATACAGTATACATTACAGTACATTGTGTGAACAAAAAATATGCTCTCTATCAAATTCAGTAAACAGAAAAGAACATTGAGAACAGAATTTACATGGGGGAAAACCACCAGAGGAAAGAAAAGTACTTAGGTTGCATCTCGCCGCCTAGCTGGGTCTGGCCACAGCACCTTATCAACATCACAGGCAATATCTTCCCTGGCTGGACAGTACTTACAGCCTGACTGATGAGTTGACAATTGAGCTGTTAGGTATTTGGCCAGGTGGCATGTGCATTGGACAATTGGTCCATGGGTGTAGCATTTTGAATGGTAGGGTTTGGTAGTGGTAGTGAAAGGGCAAACAAGTAACTTTATGTCAGATTCCTGTGTCTTATGTAGATAACTGTGTTTAGAGTTTTGCAAAACTCTGTGTGTAGTGTTATGAAAAAAGTGTGAGGCTGACAATGTGCTTATACTTGTGCAGATCTGGGCTGAGGTTTTGATCTCTTGAGTGACCGTTTCAATAACTGTGCTTTATGTGTCATTTTAGTGTTTTAGCAATTGAAAAAAATGTAATAAGTGGACTGAAAAGAAGAAAGGTTTCCTCCCCATGCTAGCAATCTTAAAGTAAATAAGAACAAAATCATGCACATTCTTGCAGACAAGAATGAGATAAGATAAGTGTTTACCAACTATAGACTTCAGGCCTTTTAAATATGTCTCATAAAGAGGCACATTATGCATTTCTAAAATGTTTACTGTAAGGAAAACAAAGTTTGTATTGGACTGGATACAGACAATTTGTAAAAACAGTAACATTTTGCTAAAAGACGATGGTTTTCTACATAATATATCAGGTCTGAGGAGAAGGGGAAATAATAAAGGTAGATAGAGAAGGGATAATACAGAAAGTAAAGAGAAGAGCAGAGCAGAGCAGGTAACAGAAAAGGATAAGCTTTAGGGTTGCAAAGTAATAACAATAATAATAATAAATAATTGTATTTATAGAGCGCTTTTCTTAGACCCAAAGATGCTTCACATAATCAGCAGCATGTAACAAAAGGTAATGACGCTCAGATGGAGAGCAACACACAAATAGTACCAACAGTTCAGACAGAGATTAACAGAAAGGCACCAATAAGACAACAATTGGACAACAGCAACTACTATTTGACTAAAATACAATGAATTACAAAAAATAAGTAAGAGAATAACAGTTGTAGGGTTAGCCAGGTTGTTAATCACATAAACGGACAGATTGAAAACCCAGATTGGGTTTTCAGTTGGGACTGAAAGATGGATAATGAGTTTGAGTTGGGAATTTCAAGGGGGAGAGAGTTCCAAAGTTTTGGTGCAGCCCTAGAGAACGCACGGTCACCAAAGGTCTTAAGCTTGGTTTTGGGAATGACCAATTGACCAGTTGAGGAGGATCAGAGTGACAAGATAGGAATATAGGGTTGGAGGAGGTCCAAAAGATAGGGAGGGGCCATGTTATGTAGAGCGTTATAGGTGAGAAGGAGTTTGTTATGACTGCGCTGATTGACAGGGAGCCAGTGAAGATCAAAGAGGACAGGAGATATGTGCTCAGAAGATTTTGTTGAGGAGAGGAGACGAGCAGCAGAGTTTTGTTCCATATGGAGTGATGTTGATACCGAAGAGAAGGGAATTACACTAATCCAGGCGGGAAAAATAAAGGAATGAATGAAGAGTAGAGTTGAAGTTACCCTGGGCTAACTCTGTGAACATCAGCATTACACAAAGTCCTTATTTTGAAACGCCACATTTCTGACCATTCTCAAACATGCCCGGAACTTGCACACACACAGATCTGCAAGTCTTAATATCTCTTAATATTTCTCTCACACTCCCCCTCTCTCTCTCATACACACCAGGCCTGCCCATATCAGTTGGGTCATTCTTGAGCTGTGAGAACTATGGGAACCAAAAATGTGAACTGTAAATCTTAATCTTCAGGACACATACTTCATATTACATCCCTGCACCTTATATTCAGAGCGTGCTGGTGCGATTATGATTTACCTCCTTCCTTCTTGCCCACTTCTCATCCTCTCATCTCCCTCCAATCCTCCCTGTTTTTTAAACCTCAAAGTCACAAGACGCTTTGGGGTAAACAAACCGAGGGTTTTAAGAACACCGTCAACCAAAACTACTTTGGCTCAAGCAAGGTCTTTATAGTACTGTGAGTATGGCTTGAACTGCCATTCTCCGTGATGATATCAGAACTGGACTGTCGTTCAATATTACCTCATCACGCACAGGGGGCAGTGGCGCACCGTATGTCTGACTTTATACCCCAGACATGTCTTTACATAAAGAAAAACTGCCCTATAGAGGATCCTTATTACTCTCCTGTTCTTTTCTAAATAATGTTTTTTCAAAACTCAAAGTTTTGTTTTTTGTAGGAAAGTACTTAATCTTTGTCAACAGGCAATATAACTTGCTGTGGTTGCTTTGCCCTCTGCAATGCCAATTCAAAATATAGTATGTATGGAAGCTGAAAAAGGGAATTTAAATGTATTTTGTTTACGAATTTTAAAACGACTGATTTAGTGGTTTCTAGGGTGAAATCGACGCCGGGAGCTAGTGATACATGTGGAGGGCTATGAAGTCTTTCCAAATGATTTCTTGGGATTTAATATCCAGACTGCTTAATTTATTAATCCTATTAATCTTGTTTTTTGTTTTTTTCATAGATTATAAATCAAAGCGAGGGGAGTGAGATGGTTGGTTGCACTCACAGGAAGATCTTTATCTTGGGCTATAGACCGTAGTCTACATACTATCAGTTGCAAACTGCCAGTCGAGATCAAGATCAGATCAGTCGAGATTCAGTTTGGCTCTCCCCTGACTTTCTTACTCTGCTACATCTTTCTCACGCCTCAATCCTCCCTCTCCCTTATAAACACCTCTCTCTGTTCTCTTCTCCATCCCTTTCTAAGTGCAAATATTAATTTTCATCTCCCCCTTTCTCTCTCTCTCTCTCTCTCTCTCTCTCTCTCTCTTTCTCTTTGGCCGCCTCATCCATGGGATGTGCTTTGTGATTGTGCTGGACTCGGTGACAGCTGTGGATGTGTAGGCCCTCCTCAGTGTCGAGTTACACATTAACCTGAGATTAAAGGCAATGGCTGATGCAGGCACAGAGGATGTGCGTGGGTATGTCTATAGAGAAAGAGAGAGAGAGAGAGAGAGAGAGAGAGAGAGAGAAAGCGGTGAAGTATCAGTAGGGGAGGGCTTATAAATGTAAGGGGAGTGTTCCCAAAGTTTTCGATTGGATAAGTGTGGACTGTTCCACTCACTTGGCATGTTAACTTGTCAGACACACAGAGAAACACACTAGCATACAAAGACACACATACATAGAAAAAACGCTCACACACATGCATGATCCTGCACTCCAACGTGCAAATCAAAGCAGGTGTTTACTTGTCCCTTTTACTCCGCTGGAATTTGGACTTGAATAAAAGAGACAGAAAGAAAGAACGAGAGAGAGAGAGAGAGAGAAACAGAAAGGAGGAATACGGTACAGAGAAAAGAGAAAAGCCAGAATGGGATAGTCTGAAATATATCAATTCTCTTCTCATTCAAATGGATAGAGACAAAACAAAGGAGTGAAAGTGTAAAAGACCCAAATGTGGACAGACATGGGCAGAGACTGCGTCAGCCGAGCGTTTCTTCTGCGCATGTGCTTTTTCCTCACTGCCCTGTGCATGTGTGTCCATGTTTATCTGGAGCGGGGCAGAAGGGGGCCCCTTGCACTCCTCGCTTTGGGACGTCCTGTACAGGCCAGGCTGGACGGGGGGGCACAAACTCACAATAGCCCCTCAGAAGTAAGGTCTTCGGACCCGGCCAGAACCGTTAAGCGGAGAGTGTCCTACGTACGCACCCTCAAGAAGGACATTATCGCTGGGAAGGACCCATCAGCCACCTGCTGCCCACCTCATCGCCCGAACAGAAAGGTAAGATGTTTTCTTTTTTTCAAGGGGAAAACAGGTATCCCTGGTCTTATTTGACAGCTTTACTTTTAAGTGTCTATGGGCAGCAATTAGGAGTAGCTGAGCGACTTATCTGATCCAGTATCAGCACTTGATTTCCACCTAAGGGGCTTGTGAGGGGCACTCGATAAGAAAAAGTTGTGGATGGATGTGTGTTGCCGGCACGAAGCTGCTTAATCCTCCGAGGTTGAAGGAGAGCAAACGGGGAGCAAGGTGAGGACCAACAAAATCAATAGATGATCAATGGCCATGGTTCAAAGCTGAGCCTCAAACAAGAGCTGCTATCTAGTTACAGTGAGACAAATTACTTCAGTCGTCAGAGACAACCTGATATTTTAAAGGGAGCAATCGGAGAAATGGTCTATTGTTTAAACTGACTGTGGACCAGGCTGACATTTTCAAAACTGACGTAATGACTTTCACAGGAAAACAGAGGCTTGTTTTATGCAGTAGGAGTATGTAAAAGATTTAAAGTATATTTGGAAAACACACACTAACAAGAAAAACCCATAATGCCAAGATGAAAAAAAGTACAAACACAAACAATCGCACAAGTGTTCCCTCGGGCTGCAGCAGCACGTCAACAGAGAGTTTGATCTTACAATGAGGCCTCCTGCCATTCATCTGTTGTTTACCCATTAGGTCTGACTCCTGCAAACTCATTGTTTCAAAGCCCAATCACTGTAACTGCAGACAACATGACTGCTTTTCGTTCAGGCACCAGGCAAGTTTACAATTGCTTAAGGGCAATTTGAAAACAGGACTAATTTTGTCAAAACACTAAACACAATTCACATAACCCCACACCCAAAATGCAAAACACCTCAGATGTCCTGCCAAAGGAAGTACTGCAATCAAAACTGCAGAAACATTCATCAAAATCTGACTGAAATATGTGCAGAAACACAAATACACTGTTGAAACAAAATTTCAAATCTTTCTCCACAAACCAGTGGACAAACAAAACAACATATCCATAGTACATACAGTATACATTACAGTTGTGTTGACAAAAAATATGCTCTTGATCGAATTCAGTAAACAGAAGAGAACTTTGAGAAAATAATATACAGGGGGGAAAACAACCAGGGGAAAGAAAAGTACTTAGGTTGTATCTCGCCGCCTAGTTGGGTCTGGCCACAGCACCTTTTTGAGCAGGGCAAACAAGTGACTTTGTGTCAGATTCCTGTGTCTTATGTAGATAACTGTGTGTAGGGTTTTGAAAAAAGGTTGAGGCTGAGAATGTGCTTATAGTTGTGCAAATCTGGGCTTAGATTTTGCTCTCTTGAGTGTCAGTTTCAATAACTGTGCTTTATGTGTAATTTTTGTGTTTTAGCAATTGAAAAGAAATGTAATTTAAACGCTGCTCATTTAGTTAGGAAATAAAGACAAATCAATCTCACTCCCCATCCCCCATTTCTCTCTTTCTCGGTATTCGTCAAGCAAACGTTGATTACTTTTGTCTAAATGAGCATCAGCACAATCCTCAGTGAATTTTGCACTCAATAAACCCCCATTAGATCTGGTTAACTTGGAGAGGGAGAGAACCACTGAGGTTCAGTGGATCCAGCCAGTATTCACAGCCCCAGTGGAATTTCCTATGCAGCTGGAGTGACTTTGGTCCATGGGAGATGTAGAAGAGAGAGAGGGAGAATGGACAGATGTAGGCAAACAGACAGTCAGACACACAAAGAGACAAGTAGACAGAGAGAGACATACAAAGAGATAGAGTGAGTGAAAAAAAAATTGGGGCCAGAGGGGCAGCAAGTTGATATGGGGTAAACAGAGGCTGGTGAAAATGATAAAGACAAAAAAAAAGTAAACAGAGCTGCTGAAAGAGTTACTACGAAGTCCTTATGAGATTGACTCCAACTTCTTGTGAGATCGACATCAACTTTTGGTTACACTGACTTTGCTAACAAGTCCTGATGAGATTGACGCAAACTTTTAACGACAATGAAAGCAAGTTTGGATGAGAATGAACCAAGTACATACGAGACTGAAACGTGTCCTAAAATGGACACCATAGTAAATGGATCATCTGGCAGAACTTTGGTTGAGACTCACAGGGAGAAGAAGTGAAGGGACGGTAGAAAGAGAGAGAGAGAGAAAGAGAGAGAGAGAGAGAGAGAAAGAGAGAGAGAGAGAGAGAGAGAGAGAGAGAGAGAGAGAGAGAGAGAGAGAGAGAGAGAGAGAGAGAGAGAGAGAGACAGACAGACAGACAGACAGACAGACAGACAGACAGACAGACAGAGGGAACGAGAGAACTTGACTTTCTAATCCCATAGATGTGACGGTTCGGGTTCTCAGGCTGTCTTAACCCCTTGGCTGGTGGAACCAGGGGGACAGGGAGTGTCACATACAATCACTGTCTGGGAAAGAGACGTGTCCCCTAGGGTCCCTCTGTGTACTGTCCCTCTCCAAAGAGATCAAGCTGGCGCACATAGCACACACTTATGAAAGATTGAGGTCTTTCTGTCGCAGTTCTCTTAAACACTTTGTCTTGGATGCGTACAGGAAGCTCTTGAAAGGTTATTCAATTGTAAATTGAATAAGATTTGGATTGAACAAGACATAACTGTGCCAAATTATACTTACAGCCCATTTATTACGCCAAACAGGCTACAGTTGCAAGGATTCATTCCGAATGCGAGTCTATCAAATCAGGTTAACCAAGCCCATATGCTAGCTTCGAATATTGAAAGCCCTCTTTGCCTTCGTCACCCTATTCCATGCACCCAAAGTTGATCTCTTGTGTGGTAACTCCATTGCGAATAAAGGCACCCACTATAGGGGTAGAAGCCAGAGTCAAGCTGTCAGCCATGACTCACAATACTGTCCTCAGAAGAAATGGGCGCGCTGTTTTGGAAATTCCAGAAGATTCTTAACCTCTCAGAGTCCCTTTGAAAGAGATTCATTGACCACAGAGATGACTGGCTGCCACCAGCAGACCCCCCCCCCCCCCCCCCCCCCACACACTCCCCACCACCACCACCTGATATTTTCTAAGCAACTTCATTTTACACATTTGTGTGGTGTGCCTCTCCTGGGGACCATCACCTTAACGTGGTGGAGAGGTTTGTGTGCCTCTGTGAACCTGAGGGCTGTATTGCCTGGAACCTTGTGTTCCTGGTAGGGTCTCCCATGGCAATTTGGTCTCAGGCGAGGGGCCAGACAAAGAATGGTCCCAAATACACCTCATGGACAAGCGAGGAAGAAGAGTGGATACCCGGCCCGGAGGAAGCCCGGGGTCCCCTCCTGGAGCCAGGCCCAGGAGGAGGACCCGTCAGCGAGCGCCTGGTGGCCGGGCTTGCCACGGAGCCCGGCCGGGCACAGCCCGAAGAAGCAACGTGGAAAACAACATCACCGTCTCAACTTCTCCGTCCCGTGGACTCACCACCTGCGGGAAGAACCAATGGGGTCGGGTGCGCTGCCAGAAAGGTGGTAGTGAAGGTAGAGGGTCTCGACGGACCAGACCTGGGTGGCAGAGGCTGGCTTTGGGGACGTGGAACGTCACCTCTCTGGGAGGGAAAGAGCCGGAGCTTGTGCGGGAGGTGGATCGCTACCAGTTGGATCTGGTGGGGCTTACCTCTACGCACAGCCTCGGCTCTGGTACCTCAATCCTGGACAGGGGTTGGACTCTATTCTTCTCCGGAGTGGCCCAAGGTGCGAGGCGCAAGGCGGGAGTGGGGATACTTATAAGTCCCCGGCTGAGTGCCTCTATGTTGGAGTTTATCCCGGTGGATGAGAGGGTCGCCTCCCTACGCCTGCGGGTCGCAGGGGGGAAAACTCTGACTGTTGTCTGCGCCTATGCGCCAAACAGTAGTGTGGAGTATTCGGCCTTCTTGGAGACCCTGGATGGAGTCCTGCATAGGGCTCCTGGTGGGGACTCCGTAGTCTTACTGGGAGACTTCAACGCACATGTGGGCAATGATGGAGACACTTGGAGGGGCGTGATTGGGAGGCACGGCCGCCCGGATCTGAACCCGAGTGGTGGCTTGTTATTGGACTTCTGTGCTAGTCATGGACTGGCCATAACGAACACCATGTTCGAACATAAGGATGCTCATAAGTGTACTTGGTACCAGAGCACCCTGGGCAGAAGGTCAATGATAGATTTTGTTATCGTGTCATCGGATCTGAGGCCCTATGTTTTGGACACTCGGGTAAAGAGAGGGGCGGAGCTGTCAACTGATCACCATCTGGTGGTGAGTTGGGTCAGGTGGCCGGGGAAGCCTCTGGACAGACCTGGTAAGCCCAAACGTGTAGTGCGGGTGAACTGGGTACGTCTGGAGGAGGCCCCGGTACGGGAGGCCTTCAACTCACACCTCCGGCGGAGCTTCTCTTGCATCCCTGTGGGGGCTGGGGGCATAGAACCAGAGTGGGCAATGTTCAAAGCCTCCATTGCTAAAGCCGCGTCTGAGAGTTGTGGTCTCAAGGTCTTGGGTGCCTCAAGGGGCGGTAATCCCCGAACACCCTGGTGGACACCAGGGGTCAGGGGAGCCGTCCGACTGAAGAAGGAAGCCTTCCGGGATATGTTATCCCGGGGGACTCCGGAAGCAGTTGCAAGGTATCGACAGGCACGGAGGACTGCAGCCTCGGCGGGTGGCAGAGGCCAAGCAGCGGGTGTGGGAGGAGTTCGGAGAAGCCATGGAGAAGGACTTTAGGCTGGCACCAAAGTTGTTCTGGAAAACCATCCGGCACCTCAGGAGGGGAAAGCAGGGAAGCATTCAAGCTGTATACAGCAAGGATGGGACGCTGCTGACTTCAACTGATCAGGTGATGGGACGGTGGAAGGAGCACTTTGAGGAACTCCTAAACCCGACAAATCCCCCCCTCTATGGTTGAGGCGGAGCTAGAGGATGATGGGGGATCAACGCCAATTTCCCTGGTGGAGGTCACTGAGGTAGTCAAACAACTCCACAGTGGCAAAGCCCCAGGGGTTGATGAGATCCGCCCTGAAATGCTGAAGGCTCTGGGTGTTGAGGGACTGTCATGGATGACACGTCTCATCAACATTGCGTGGAGGTCAGGGACAGCACCTAAGGAGTGGCAGACCGGGGTGGTGGTTCCCCTCTTCAAAAAGGGGGACCGGAGAGTGTGTGCCAATTATAGGGGCATCACATTACTCAGCCTCCCCGGGAAAGTTTACTCTAGGGTGTTGGAAAGGAGGGTCCGGACGATAGTCGAACCTCGGATTGAAGAGGAACAATGCGGTTTCCGACCAGGGCGTGGAACAACGGACCAACTTTTTACTCTCGCAAGGATCCTGGAGGGGGCCTGGGAGTATGACTATCCGGTCTACATGTGTTTTGTAGATTTAGAGAAGGCGTATGACCGGGTCCCCAGGGAGCTATTGTGGGAGGTGCTGCGGGAGTATGGGGTGAGGGGGTCACTACTTAGGGCCATCCAATCTCTGTACTCCCAAAGCGAAAGCTGTGTCCGGGTTCTCGGCAGTAAGTCAAACTCGTTTCCAGTGAGGGTTGGTCTCCTACAGGGCTGCGCTTTGTCACCGATTCTGTTTGTGACATTCATGGACAGGATTTCAAGGCGCAGCCGCGGGGGAGGAGGGCTGCAGCTTGGTGAGCTTGGGATCACGTCACTGCTTTTTGCGGATGATGTGGTACTGATGGCGCCATCAGCCTGCGACCTTCAGCACTCATTGGATCGGTTTGCAGCCGAGTGTGAAGCGGCTGGGATGAAGATCAGCACCTCCAAGTCTGAGGCCATGGTTCTCAGCAGGAAACCGATGGAGTGTTTACTCCAGGTAGGGAATGAGTCCTTACCCCAAGTGAAGGAGTTTAAGTATCTTGGGGTTTTGTTCTCGAGTGACGGGAAAATGGAACGCGAGTTGGGCCGGAGAATCGGAGCAGCGGGAGCGGTATTGCAGTCGCTGTATCGCACCGTTGTAACGAAGAGAGAGTTGAGCCGAAAGGCAAAGCTCTCAATCTTCCGGTCTATCTTTGTTCCTACTCTCACCTATGGTCACGAAGGATGGGTCATGACCGAAAGAACGAGATCACGGATACAAGCGGCCGAAATGAGTTTCCTCCGGCGGGTGGCTGGCTTCTCCCTTAGAGATAGGGTGAGAAGTTCAGTCATCCGGGAGGGACTCGGAGTAGATCCGCTGCTTCTTTGCGTAGAAAGGAGCCAGTTGAGGTGGTTCGGGCATCTAGTTAGGATGCCACCTGGCCGCCTCCCTAGGGAGGTGTTCCAGGCACGTCCAGCTGGGCGGAGGCCACGGGGCAGACCAAGGACCAGGTGGAGGGATTATATCTCCATGCTGGTCGGGGAGCGCCTTGGAATCCCCCAGTCAGAGCTGGCGGATGTGGCCCGGGAAAGGGAAGGATGGGGCTCTCTGCTGGAACTACTACCTCCGCGACCCGATCGGATAAGCGGACGAAGATGATGATGATGATGATGATGATGATGTGTGGGGTGGAAGATAAGTGTGTACATGAGCACATGAAATGCACACAACTTTTCTCACAACATCATTATTCTAAAGAGCCTGACGTGGTTTTGCACACTAAAACGAGAACAGCCGATAGGTGTTAGGCGTGTTTAACATGTCCCCACTGTCTTGAATTCACTGGTAGAAACCCTAAAAAAAGACTGTAAACATACTTTATACAGCCAGCGCAGTTTGTTCCTATTCTCCTAAGGGCATGTGTCCACAGGATTTTAATAGACATCAATTGAAACTGAAGATAGCCTTTGATGCTGTTGCTGTAAGCACTCGGTGAAGTGGAGGCATATGTCTCTCAGAGACAATACAACCTTAAAAGAGGCACTGTTTGTACAAGGCACTCACCCTCTTGTTGGAATGGTTCTCAGTCTCTCCTTCTCTTTTGTTGGTCTTTCCCTAGCAATCTTTCCCACACTCTCTCAGCAGTGACATTCTGCCGCATAGAAGGACAGAGAGAGGTGAAATGTGGCTGGCAGTGGAATAAATGGAAGGTGTGTGTGCGTGGGGGGGGGGGGGCACAGGGCCACAGCATGCTGTCGGATGTGGTGCCAGAGCTGACGGAGTAGAGAGCTCATTTATTCATGCTGTTTTTATAATGCTAAAAAATTATTGCGCTCTCCTCCAATTTTATGTTTAATTGAAATTGAATTTTTCATTCAGAGTATGCAATACAAATATGTAAACATATTAAATTGAAAGAGGCAAATAAGAATGCCTCAGCTCTTGTCAACCGTCTCTCGGTTCTTCTTTCTTGGTTTATCTTTCTCTTTTTCACTTTCCGTTTTTTCATCTCTCTCTCTCTATAAATCTCTGTCATATGGCACTCAGCAGGTTCCCTCAGCCCTCCTCTTCAGCCCAAATCAAACACAGATCTCATATTTCGGCTGCTCTCGAGGCAAGCAAACGGCCACACACAGACACACACACAGACACACACACACACACACACACACACACACACACACACATATGGAACTACGCACACACATACAGGCCTAATCAACCCATCTGTTGGGTGAGTAGCCAGAAGGAACAGTGTAACTCCAACATATGGCAATTTTGTGTAACCTCAGAGTTACTTAATGACCAATGACTTGGTGTTAGTAGCATGGGCGTCAATTTGGGGGGGAAATTGGGACTGAGTACCTAGGGCCCCACAGGGGGGAGGGCCCTCAAAAGCCAAGAATACATTTAAAAATTTGTTTTTTTGCAATATTTTATTTGTAAGTAATTAGTGTCATAACTACATTAAATTGGCTAAATAGATCGTTTGAGAGATTGAACCTTGTTCCCCCAAAAAACTGTGGTCTCTGAGGCCCGTCTTACAAAAGTCTGCTTAGGCTTAAGTTAGGCTTACGTGTCCTAACGCAGCTAATCGAATCAAGTGAGACTGTTGCTGATGCTGGTGCACCAACTTTGCGACCAGCTATCAGCTATTGCCGTGTATGGAAGCCCATAGGGGACTAAATGATAATGGAAACTTGAAAATGCAAATGTCATTCCACAATAGCATTATCATTTTCCACATAAGTATGTGTTAATTGAGTAAAAATTCTAATGGAAATGCAATGATCCCATTTGCATTTACATTTTCACATACTTCTCTAGGCAATCTATGACCAAGCCTTGAGTGTGGCATTTTGAAAATCGCCATCTTAGGCCATTGCCATCTTGTTTTTAAAACCTGAAGTGACGACATTGACCATACTTGAACGAGAGGGTGGGGCTGGGGAGGAGTTGGCAGGAGCTCCTTGCTATGACTGTTGCTACGTCTCTATCCCGATTGAGTGTCAATCACAAGGTAGCCGCGCCCTAAAGCATACCCCTCTTTATCGTCTATTTTACTCTAAATGGGACCATCATTTACAAAATGAACATCACGCAGTATTGAAACAGACTTGAAACTAACGATTGAGACCATAAACTCGCAAAGAAAATGTTTACTGATGTACTAAAGTAAGTGAAAAGTAGGGTCATTTTCTCATAGATTTCCATACAATCGTAGTTGCTTTTGACACCAGTGGAGTCGCCCCCTGCTTGTTATTAGAAAGAATGCAGGTTTAAGGCACTTCCGCATAGGCTTCACTTTTCAGAGCCGGAACTACACCCTCTGGGACAGCATGAAAATGGAAATGCAATGTCAGTCCTCTCATCAAGGCGGGTCTTCAGTTAGGACATCACTTCCCAATGATACTGTCAGAATGGGCATCGGCAGGCTAGCGTCTTGGAATTAAACTCTCGGTGATGCGCCGGGCAAGGCAATGGTGCCAAAAATGCCGTTTGACAGCGGCACTGATTAGGCCTATAGCTCACGCGGGCCAGTTTATTGCCAAGCCTGACTTATATAGCTACAGCAACGTGTTTGATTCGGGTTTCCCCGATTGTGTTTTGTGTTTTTGCCTGTGCAATTAAATATGCCACCTTGTATGATGCCTTTTGAGCTTTGCCAGGGATTGTTGATTGTTTTGTTAATGTAACAAACGCTGACCATGCAGTATAAACAAAAGACAGACCAGTGTAAACAAGCGATCGTATGGCTATGGGCCTATGCCTACTGATGATCGCGAGTTTATACTGGTCGGTGTCTGTTACATTAGGACTTTATTCATTCCTTCTTAGTTCACAACGAAGCGTGTGAATCCATACTGGATATTCCTCTCGAAACCTGCGAAACTTGTAGGCCTACAAAGGCTGCTCCGCCTGCTGATGGCCATTTAAGCTTTGTCCCAATTCAGGGGCCGCATCCTTCGAAGGACGCGGCTACGCCTTCGTAGACCGCAAAGGCTGAACCGAGGCCGAATTTTAATTGTGACAATAATACTTGCATAAATGGAAAATGAAGTTACATTTTATACATTGCATTTTCTTTTCCAAATTTGAATTACCATTTGAATATTGTCCACAGTAGAGCGGGGTACGACTTTGAAAAGGAAATGTCTAACAGCTTTTCCATTTTAATTTTCATATGGTCATAGAATGCCCAGAGAAGTATGTGAAAATGCAAATGCAATGGTGGAATTACATTTGCATTTTCAAGTTTACATTATCATTTTAATAAAGTCCCCTGTGGACTTCTATAGCCCATGTAAAGCACATTGAATAGCCTATATGTTTGAAATGTGCTACACAAATAATATGTATTTGATTTGATAAAGCGAACTTCTAATTTACCTCACTGAGTCCACTTAACTTTCTGGGCGAGTTGGTTGCCAATGGTCATCATCGTACAGATAGGTGAAAAGCCCTATTATATGTCTTGTGCTTGCTTACTTAATAGTATATTACTAAAATCATGTAGCCTAAGTAACTATGTCTATCGGTTCAATTATTTTCAGACCATTTTCGCTAATAGCGCACTGTCTGTCAATCCGCAAGAAATATAACATGACTAGTGAAGCCTTGTCTTTTATTATGCAGTATAAGCTCTCAATGTAGGGGCTAAAAACTAAAAGGAGTTGGTATTTTCATAGCCTTGTTTTACAGAGCTTTCCGTAAGGACCGGCTGCCGGCCAAACACCCATGATAATCAATGTTGTGAGTAACGCATTACAAAGTAACGCGTTACTGTTATTAGATTATATTTTACAGTAATGAGTAATGTAAAGGGATAACGTTTTGATTTTCAGGAATCACATTACAGTTACTGCCTCAATAAAAATTGTCGTAAAATAAAATAACATCGTTCGACCAAAGGATATAGTAGACCTAATAAACAATGCTTTTGCGTAAATCTTTTTGTTTAGATACGCATGCGCTTACTGCTTAACAGTAGCTTACGTTAGCCCAATATATATCGTTCGCTACCAACACCACAAAGCAAAGTTATGGCAGAAGAAATTCGGGGGCAATGGATGTTTCACCAAGTGGAAATATTCTATTACGTAAGGAGAAAAATGTTACAGTAAAATGTAAATTGTGCTCTGGCGAGAAGCACCTGTCATCTGCTATGACTAGGCAGGTCACAAGTCATAGCCGTACTTTTACCAAATCTAATATCTAACTTACTAAAGTGGACATAAATAAGTATATACATATTGTAAATCGTTTCATAGTGACACTGTCATTTTATCTATTTCGTACTAGCCTATTTACGGTTCATCTCTCAAAATGCTTGTCGTGACGATTGTGCTTCCCTTGTACAGCTACGATCTGGTAACGTTAGACCATTTGACTGAGGATGATATACAGTGATTTTGGTGTAATTTTGTTTTACGGTCTCGTCGGAGTTTATTCAAAAACTCCAACCAAAAATGACATAACACAAATAGAGATAGAGATCTGAGATTTTGCACTAGTCTTGGGATTTTTATATTTTGGATGAGGATTGTTTCATGAGCCTGCGAGATGACCAATTGAATGTACAGTAGTGTTTACAGTAATACGTGGGCTGTGGGCTCATTTTGAACAAACTGTGAATTTTTGAAATATGAATAATTGAGCTCACAGTGCATGACTGTATTACTAGTAGCCTACTGTACATTTCAACTTTTAACTGCTTCAATGTTTGATCAATTGAAATCCTATTTCTTTAAAATATTTGCATTATTATTTTCATCATAAATCAAATTTTTCAGAGGCAATATTTAAAATTGGTTCTTTGTTTTTATATTTTCTGAATGTGTTTGTTATACTGAAATTGTATGTGTATTGTTTCAAATGTAGGCTACTATGCTCCGTTACAGTGGCTTAAGCCTTTTTCTTAATAGCCTTTTTAGAAAAAATGTTAACGTGTGTCCTCCTACACAGTTGTCAATGAAGAGACCATTGTTCTATTTGTACTGTTCCTTTCAATCTGTTTGGTCTACAGATTCAATGTATTTTACCACAATTTGTTTTCCTCCTTGCATTTTATTTAGTCATTTGAAATTAAAGTTATGAGTAATGTAATTACTTCTCAGACTGAGTCATTAGTAAGTTAATATCATTACATTTCAGAGAAAGTAATGAGTAACTTTACTTAATAACTTTTTTTGAGTAACTTACCCAACACTGATTATAATAGAGAAACGTGGCCATCGACGAACTTTAGTCAGACTCAAGGGGAGATTGGGGAACTCAGCTCGCTCAACTGTTTGAGGTAGGATATAGTAACTAATTCAGTCCATGTGAAATTGTAGATTTTTTGCTGGTTTCCGGATTGATTGATCATTTTGTTGCAGAAATAATAAGCTTATGAAACTGTCCAATATGCACAAGTCTGCTAGCTACAAAATTGGTGTAAAACAAGCTAGCTAACCAAAATATATTGTGCTAGCTGATCATCAGCCACAATTGGCTTATGTTTATTTTATTAATTTAATTTAAAACCAATGCATAGGCTTGATAAAGCTTTGTGAGGATGTCAATAAATAAATCAAAAAATAAATAAATAAGGTCTAATGATTCTCTGCAGTCAGGAAGTGGTGTGAATTAGTGATGTGCATAAATGAACGAACAAATCTTTTTGAACGAATCTTTTTAGTGTCCGAATCGAATCGAACTATTATGTCAAATGAATCGAACTTTAACTGACTTATTGAATATTGTGCTAAACAAACCCCGCTAGTCAATGCTGTCGTATCCACCTTCAGTTTATAGCTTATTATAACTCACTACCGCTGCATTATGTTCAAGTTTGCAAACAAACTGAGACACACTTCCTGCTACGAAGTGTGACGTTTCTGCCCGAAGACTCAATTCGGCAATTGTTCGGCTCCTCATACGCCAACTCCGACTCATTGATAGTTCGATTCAGACACAAAGACACGTTTAGTCCGACTCATTGATAGTTCGATTCAGACACAAAGACACGTTCAGTCCGACTCATTGATAGTTCAATTCAGACACGAAGTCACGTTCAGTCCGACTCATTGTTATTAAGCTCATGCCCGGCCTTTCTCGTGACTTTGCAGTGCCGGAGATAGTGAGGCTAGGGACCGTGACGACTCACGATTGGCCGCTGAGGAAAGCCTCGAGAAGAAACAGGAAGCGTTGGGCCAATCTTCGAATCAAAGGCTACGTTCTTTATTTCAGTTCGGTATGACGAATTAAATTAAATGTAGCCTTAATCCGCCACTCATTGCTCAACCACATCTTTACTTAAATAAAATCTTAGACTTGGAGGCTAAATTGTAAATTCAAGTTAAATCTTTATTGCCCATTAAACATTAAATAAAACAAAAACTACAAGTAGGCTAGCATGCACTTGCTTGAAATATAAAGATTATTATAAAAATTGAAAATAAAAAATAACTATTAAATAACTTGACAATTACATTTTTTTAAATATGAAAATATAGTAGAAAATACGAATATACAAAGCTTACTGTTAAATAAAAACGAACAGAATAAACCCCTTTCTGGTTATTGGGTTAGGCTAAGCTGGAGATCTACTCTATAGGCCTAGGTTAAGTGCCCATGGCATGAGACAGTGTTTCATTATACAAGTGTTATAAGTTTACCTATATTGACTATAAGAAATAAGTATAGGCCTACCTATATTGACTCATAGCCTACACGTGTTCTAAACATATATAGGCTCATTTGACTAATTTGTTCAACTTGTTTCATTCCTAATCACATTGATACATTTAATTTGCTATTTTATTGCCATGATAATGATGTCATTTTGACATATTAAGCTGAATTGTTTTTACTTCTGTTTTCTCTAATATTCACTGGACTGGTAGACTCGTTGTATTGTGTGATGGCATGATAGAGAGAGCTATTTTTGGTGGACGTATTCATGTGCAGAAATAAAGGTAACCTGACAAAAGCTGCAGTAGGCCCACATAGAAACCACAAAGGCTACCTAAATAATCAAATTATATCCCAAAACGTAATAGACCTGGTGTTTTAGTCTATAATTAAGAGTAATATTTGCCCTAACAAATGGCAAATAATGACTTGCGCTTGGCTAAAGTGGTAAAAAATTGATTTGAGGAAAAGACTCAAATAGTTCGAAATAGTTCGATTCATTTACATGAACTGACTCAAATGAATCGACTCATTAAAAAGAGTCGAACTGCACATCACTAGTGTGAATACCTCTAGGCCTATTCACACCTAAATATGAATAGCTATTTACAGACTGTGAGCTAAAATGCACAAGAAGCCTATTTCTCCTTTACAATAATTCCCTAGCCTTCATGTTTACAAGCGGGTAGGCAAACTCTTTAAAATATGCAACAATAAAGATCAGAGCAAATTGTGGCATCAGAAAATTAAGAGGCCACAAAATGAGGGCTTGGACCCCTCTAGCTGGCTTCTATTTTCAACTGGCTGCCTACTCCATATCCCTGTGGAAAGCCCTGGAAATGAAAAGTACTTAAATAAACATGAAGAAGAGAACCATAATAGAAAACCTAATTTAACCATAGTAAAGTAATTGAAGGCCCTCTCGAGAAAGGAGGGTTACAATTTGGTGAGATTTCAAACTGCACACTTATGCACATATCACAGATTATTGTAAGGCCTACTTGTTGAAATGTGGTATGAACTGTTCATTAGTGACTAATAACCACTACAGATTCATGTGTGCAGTTGTTGGCTCAATTATTTGTTAAAACATTTTTGGGAGGGAGAGCAAGGGAGCCCACAGAGACTGCTTATGTATAGGGCCCAGGATTTTGTGCTACACCCCTGGTTAGTAGCATAAACACACTGGCATGGGCGCACACCATTCCATTTTCTCTTTTTTGGTCTCTATCTCTCTCTCTCTCACCCACACACACACACACACACACACACACACACACACACACACACACACACAACCCTTTGCTTTGGGTAATAAATACAAAGTTCTATTGATTAGGGAGTTCAGAATTATCTAAAATGATTTCCATCTGGAATGTAGTGCTGTGTTACCAGGGCAACAGTCAGTTGCAGACAGATGTAGGCTAATTGCACTGCTCTACCTGTGATTGGCAAGCAAAGAACATACAGATTTTGAAGTTCAAGTGCATGTGTCTGTGAGTGAATTTTGGCACATGATGTGCGTGCATGCAAATGTGTGTGTGTGCAAGCTTTCCAACTGTGTGCGGTTGTGTGTAGGTGTGTGTGGGTGTGTGTATGGGCCTGTGTGTGTGTGTGTGTGTGTGTGTGTGTGTGTGTGTGTGTTATAGCCAACCTGTGCAAGCTCACAGCTGGAACTCCATAGACAATTTGCAATGTGGGCTTCTCAGCCCTTCCGAAACCTGCCAATCCACCTTGTTCGGAAGAACTCATACCTCCTACAGGTGACACTCATATCCAACTCCTGCTTTGTCAGCCAAATTCATTATTGAACAGGTACAGTAGCTGTGATAATCATAAACAATAGATCAACTTCTCAACAAGGGTGATCGAGAAAGAGAAGGTGGAGGTGTCGAGAGAGTGATAAGGAGATGGATGATATCTGGCTGGTGAAATAAACCAACGCACAACAGTGGATATTATACTGCTGTGTGTAGGATCAGCTCCAAGTGCTACAGGCTACACTAACCTCTCTGGTGCAATGAGGGGGTGATTCTAATTATGCATTTCCATAACCGTACCCTATCTCAGTAATGGGCTCTCATAAGCCTCCTCCAAGCCAATCGTTCTGTCAGGCACGGTGGCAATACATGATTGATGACAAGGGAAGTCGATCGTTTTTCAGACATCTTTTTACAACTGAACCCCTCAACTGAATCATTAGATAAATCATTGTTGAAGACATTCATATTTTGTACATTCCTCCCAATTCAAAGCCAAATGGTACAGTCCATAGGCCTATAGTTGTGTGTTTTGGTATAATAGATCAATTCATTTCAAACTGCACAGGGGCTAAGCTATTGTGGTCAGGTGGAGATACAATGAACAGCAGGTCAAATGAGCAGTCCTGGACCGTCACCAGCAGACAGAGAAAACCGGGCAACAACTGACTCTCTCATTATGGTCCTTGGACTCACAACCGTAGCTTAACCTATACTTTGCATACAGTGACTCCAAACGTCTGTTGACTAACATTTTTGAGTTAAGTATTATCAACAATATTATTGGTTTAGCTTTATTTGCTCAACTGAAAAATGCCCTGAAGAAAGGAGAACGGAACAGGGGAGGTGATACTGACACAGCAACCTGGTCATTTCTACAGTAGTCTTTTCACATTTCTCCGGGATACCCATGAACTCTGCTCAGCCCTATCTGTCCTTGTGTCTGTTCACACCTCTGTCTTATCCCTCAGCATCAAGGATTGTACATGTGCATCCCCCCCCTCTCTCTGTCTCTGTCTCTGTCTCTGTCTCTGTCTCTGTCTCTCTCTCTCTCTCTCTCTCTCTCTCTCTCTCTCTCTCTCTCTCTCTCTCTCTACCTGTCTTCTCATGTTCAAGCCAGTTGTCGTCTTTTCCTCCATCCGTCCGTCGCCAAGACATTATTTATGCTCGCCTAGTGTGATTTTTCTGGCCTACACTGAAGGGGCCTGACCCTGATAATGATAGCAGATAACAGAAGTAGCTATTTTCCTTCCGTTCTATTTTACCAGCTGACTTAAGCTGCAAGGGTACTTGTCAGTCTGTTAATCCATGCATTCATCCATTTATCTGTCCATCCATCCATCTAAGCTTTCTCTATGTTAATAGTTTTTTTTATCTACAATCCACCCATCTACAAACACAACCATTACAATAATCCCTCACACTTTTTTTGTATAAATATATATATATATATATATAAATATAAAAAACAGACATTAAAAAAGTATCAATTCGGAATGATCAAAAGGATTACAGAAGATGATCTGATAGCATTGAGCCTCTGATATGAGAATGACAGGAGGGCTGTGTGTGGCGCCCCCTATGTGTGATTAATACGGATGTCCTGGAGGGGTTGCTGGCTTGTTGCTGCATGAATGATCACAAAGGCCAACACTAATCCCATCTCCAGAAACAGGGGGACATCCAAACAAACACACCCACACACACACAAATAGTAAAAAACACTTGCACAGTAATTTGCAATGCAATTTGCAGGAAAATACATTTGCACCTTTTTACACACTCGTACACACATAAACACACACACACACACATACAGACATGCACATACACTTTTACTTGTCAAATGTATTTTCCGTGCAGTCTTTGAATTCTACATCTGACTCTAACAAGCAAGGCCAGGTGGTAGAGGTACAATCAATCCCCAACCAATTTCTTACGTTTGATGTCGAACTGGTTCTAGACCAAAAGACAGAACACCTCTGCCCTGAAGGACTCACACAGAACACCTCTCAGCTCTGAAGGACATACTGAGAACACTTATCTGCCCTGAAGGACTCAGACAGAACACCTCTCTGCCCTAAAGGACTCACACAGAACACCTCTCTGCCCTGAAGGACTCACACAGAACACCTCTCTGCCCTAAAGGACTAAGACAGAACGCCTCAGGCACATTCTGTTCTACCAGGGCACCGTGTGTTAAAACAGACTTCAATAAGACCAGTCAGTTACTCTCATCTCCACCTCAAGCAAATCTCTCTCTCTCTCTCTCTCTCTCTCTCTCTCTCTCTCTCTCTCTCTCTCTCTCTCTCTCTCTCTCACACACATACACACACACATAGGCATTTCAACCATACCTTGCACCATAGAACACACCAATAGAATGTGCATCTATTTAACTACGAACTCTTATGTACAGCTTCCCCCAGGGCGCCCTATGAGCCCTGTGCCTTTCAACTGCTTTACTGCCCGTGCCTGTCCTAAGGCATGCCATTCAGTTCAGCCACACATGGCTCATGAAGATTGTCACAGGATTGAATATGTCCATAGTTCCTGGTTGACACCAGGACACCAACACGTGTATTCAATAACAGTCTACAAAAGTCATTTTCTAGATGTAACCTCTCATTACAAATGGCACTAACAAATGAAGCATACATTTTTCTATATTATATAGATTTCTTTGCATGATAAATTAGGACTGAAGGGGGAAATGCCGTCGTGTCGCATTAAAACCATGGTTAACGACTAAACAGTTGATTGCCCTGGTGCATGTTCTATTACTACTTGGTAGCAGCCCGGCCTTTCCTTAAGCGGCAGTGGTGGCAAGCAGACACACAGCAGGCAGGCACTCAGGCTACCTCACCCCCTCTCTCCACGGCCCACCTGTCAGCCCTCATACGTCAGGCTGGCCCTGACCCTGACAGGCCCACTGATCAGAGGGGAGATGGCTGGGCTCAGGAGGGGGGAGGAATGGACTGTCAGGGGGGGAGAGGGAGATGAGGGGAGGGGGAAAAGAAAAGAAAGAGGAAGAAGAGGGTGAGTAGGCATGAGGGACGAGAAGGGAAGGAGGGGATGGAAAAGAGTTCTCGAGAAAGAGAGAGTGCAAAGTAAGAGCGGTAAGAGGGATAATAGGGATGTAGAACAGGAACTCCTATGTTTAAGTGTAGAGGGAATTGATTAGATGCTGAGTTCTAGGCTTGAATAGTGAAGCCTCTAGCCCTCTTTTATTGTTAGGCTGCAAGGTTCATTATGTAATAAAATACTCCAAGTGATTGTGCCTGTATGCCCCACATAGTGTGTGCAGGGGTGACTAAGACACTAATCAAGTAAGTAGTAGGTGCATACATACATCAGGTGTGCGGCTGTATGCATGTGTCTATTCATGAATGGGTGCGTGTGCATGTGTGTGCGCGCACTCACGCCCAAACCCTATGAGCGCATCAGCCTGACAGATCTGACAAACGAACATGTCAAAGGCGTAAGTTATAAACAACCTTGAGGTCTGCCAAGATGACAGTGAAAATTACCTGGATTTGACAGGGAACATTTCATTCCTGATACAAACAAACACCAAGGGAACAGAAAAATATTGGATTTCCATGTGAGGCACTTATGTGCTATTTTCTTTGCGACGGTAAATGAAATGTCCTAGAAAAAAGAGACAGAGAACAACAGAGAAAGTGGGATAGAGAGAGAGGGAGAGAGAGAGAGAGAGAGAGAGAGAGAGAGAGAGAGAGAGAGAGAGAGAGAGAGAGAGAGAGAGAGAGAGAGAGAGAGAGAGAGAGAGAGAGAGAGAGAGAGAGAGAGAGCGACATGGAGGGAGAGAAAGAAAGAGAGACAGGGATGAAGTGTCTCAGCTGATATAACAATGTTCCTTGTAGATAGTTTGGCAGATATAGTCCAAGCAGGGAGCGTAAACAAACCCAAATACAGGCCTGTGGTGCAGCTGAGAAACGTATTCTTTGTTTATTCTTTTTTTTTATACAGGGTTGAAGGACTGATACTAAGTCTCTTTTGCAGAAGTGCCCTGTTTAGAAGACAGGTAATGAAAAATCGAAATAAAGAAAACAATTAGAGAGTTCCCTGCTGTGGAAAAGACCCGCTCTGCACGAACCGAAGTGCCATGTGAGGAAACTTAAACAGCCCACGGTTTTCCACCACTGAGGATTCTGGTCAACTTGTAGTGGCACTTCCTCCAATACATGTTTTTAGCTAGTGAGTATGAGCGTAGTGATTGGCTTGGAGTGGATATGCGTGAATGAAAACATATTCGAATGTTATTTGTTTGGATTCGAATGTAAAAAAAAATCTCATATTCGAAGAATATTCGAATATCGAATGTGAATTTGACAGCCCTAATTAGAACTGAGCAGAAGCATAACCATGAATGAAATAGAAAATAAACCACGTTGCGTTTGTGTGAAACGCAATTCAGAACATGACATCATTCTGAAAAAAAGTGCATGGAACAAACCAGAAATCTGCC
The DNA here is from genome assembly GCA_017639675.1 of Aplochiton taeniatus. Taxonomy (NCBI): domain Eukaryota; kingdom Metazoa; phylum Chordata; class Actinopteri; order Galaxiiformes; family Galaxiidae; genus Aplochiton; species Aplochiton taeniatus. The sequence goes on along the minus strand of CM030185.1, from coordinate 7,356,555 downwards.
ATGGTGTTTGAACAGTAGCATCACGGGGCAACTTTTGTCCAAATACATCTTCTGCTGTTCTGCAACTCTGCCTGGCAGGAAAATTCTCCGGTCATCAACATACTGCCATGAGGTAACAGCAATGTTATTTTGTCCCTCCCTATATCTAGTGTTCTCTCTCTGTCCCTCCGCTCTAATTAGAAAACAGAACAGAAACATGCCATTGAAAACGAATGAGGTCAACAAAGATGTCTGCCTGTTCTACAATAAAATGTGACACAGAAGCACTTCTTCGTATGTTTGGCCTTGAACAAGGGCTGGAAATGTTCAAAGTTACAGATGTATTCCTGTGTCAATTAGAGAGCTCTCCATGGAAACTGAACTGTATATCAATGTTATTTCCCTGATTATGATGCACGTCCACTAGTGGAGTTCATTTTGTATACGCCATCTGAGTGTTCCATTAAAGATGATTGGATGTTCGATTGTTCCTGTCACAATCATTGGCTGTTTCTTTGCAGGTACCACGATGGCACATTGACCTGGAGCCATGGGCCAGTGAGAGCCGCTCTCTGGAAAACGAGGCGAGAAGATTCCTCGACTACATTACTTCACCACAAGTAAGTCTCACCAATAAAAAAAAATAATCCAATAAAAACATTGTCCTGTTTGAAATATTACTGTATAGGAGTAAACATTTATAAAATTTGCATAAATATGCCCACCAATGGTGTAAGTCGTCTACACCTGTCTTTGGCAATTTGAGGCTGACATAGTTCTAAATGTAAACAAGGGCCTTTTTCACATTCTGCTCACCCAATGCATATTTGTCTTGCTTGATGGAACATCCACACACACAACTTATCATTACGTCGATTACCATAAGGATAGAATTTGAGTCACACCACTCATTCTAAAATCAATGAGACATTCCGTCTTGCGTGTTTGTATTAAGCCGACACTAAACTAAAATAAATTGATTGTAGCATCCGGGCTAGGCTGAAGATGGAGAGGCTAAATAATGACACGCCTTTTTGCCATGAAGTCATTTACCTAGAGATTGAACAGCTCAAACTCTATGGTCAGGCGATAATCATATATTTAGCATACTTTCAGCACCACCACCGTAAGTCCTACTCTGCGGGCTGTTCAATTTTCAAATGTTCTCTGTCAAATCAACGTTTTAAGCAATCCATCAGCTTCTTATCTTTGCTTCGTCTTCAATGCTGTAGGAATACAGTGTCCTTGAAATAACTGAGCACTTGGCCTGTATCTTAAACAATGGAGGCATGCAGCTCATAATGTATTAGCCCCAGGGTGTGTGTGTGTGTGTGTGTGTGTGTGTGCGCGTGTTGAGAGAAGTCCATCATATCCTCTGACAGGCAGAGAAGGAGTTGGTGGTGGTGATAACAGTGTCCTTGTCTGTAATGCTGACTGACAGCCTGCGGGGTAGAGCTCAGACTTATAGAGGCCGCTTGCTTTTGGACTCTGTAGAGGCGTTGTTAGGATCTCAAAACATTGGGGGCTTATTCCAGCCCAGGAATCTTAAGATTCTCTTTTTCTTCTTCTAGATTTTAGTGAATTAGCAAGCTATCACCAGAAGCCAACAATGACAAAGGCTGTGACTGGTGCGCTCTCTCTCTCTCTCTCTCTTTCTCTTTCTCGTGCTCACACAAAATGTGAGAATGACTGATGAATAGATGTGGGGGCTACCCCCCCCCCCCCCCCCCCCCCCCCCCCCCCACTTTTTTATTATTATTATTTATGTTTTGTTTTTTTAAGGGACATAAGAGAGAAATCCAGGGCTAATCATAAAACATTCGCCCCGACGCCCAGGCCTAACAACTTCCCTGGGTATGCCACACATACATAAACACAAACACAAACACGCACACACACACACACACACACACACACACACACACACACACACACACACACACACACACACACATATAGTATAAAGGTTAGAAAGCAGTAGCATGCCTGGGCAATCACAGCAAGTCCAAGAGAGTTTATTATACTATAAACCCCATGGGCTTGTAAAATGGTTTAAACAACCCCCCACCCTCCATTGGTTCCCTTTACACTGGTCTGGAAAATACTGTGGGAACACATACACTTTATGACCTTGTGAAAACATATGTATTTATGTTTATTTTAGGCCTCCAAGAGACAAAAACTGTCCTTGTTTTGTTTTGTTGGGTAAATAACATCATTAGTTTAGAGAGTCAACAACCTTGAGAGGCTGCTTGTATGGCTATTCTGCGTGAGTTAGTAGAAGGACACATACTTTTCTCAACCCCTCCATAAATCCCACAATGGCAAGAGAATACGAGGCAGGGGCAGGAACACCTATGTCATCGTCCTTTCCTCTAGTTCAAACGCGGTCCTCTGAGATGTTTGAGCCAGGCGAGTAGACAGCAAGCACAGATAATTCCCTTCCACAGATCTACATCCCCCACACTAAGCCCTGGTCACTCATGGAAGTCATTATAATGTCCTTGCAGGTACACTAAGTACACACACACACACACACACACACACGCACACACGCACACACGCACACATAGACCCTCATACTTACTTACACACACAGGAGTTGCCGAAGTATACAGAAACCTGGACAGCTGGCCTTGGTGTAATATTTATGGCTGAGAGAAAGGGGCCTGGAAGGGTAGATCTCTCCCTCTCCTCTCTTATTCACTCTGTACTCCTCTCCTCCTTCGATTCCCTCGTTCCACTTTTGAATGTACAGACCTAACCGCTGAATTTCGTGATATATGCTCTCTGTACTCGCACACATACTGTACACACACACAAACACACACACACACACACACACACACACACACACAAGCACACATGCACACACATACATGCAAACACAAAAAACACTAAATATTCGTTCCAACTTTCGGGCCTACTCTAAGTGGTTCAATAATTTAAACTCTACAGTACTGCCCACAAGATTAATACACAAACATCTATTCAAACTGTACAAGACATAAAGATTATTAGATTAAGCAGAAAGCCGGGGGACCATAACAGATAACACAAAAGTATTCCCTAAAACAATGTACCAAAAGATGGAATCCTTTTATGAAAGGTAAAAGCAGTTCAATAAGTATTCTCAAATGGTTTTATCTCCCTGTTAACTCTACAGACGAGTTATCTTTGAGAGAGGGACTTTTGACAAGGTTGAAGTAAAACATTTTACATATTGAAGCCAACCTGAAATGCAAAAAAAGGTAAGTGAACATAAGGCTGGGAAGAGAAAAGGAGAGACGGGACAGCAGCAATTTAATTTATTTAGAAAAATAATTCCTTGCAAGGAATATATTTTAGCAGAGAAGTGGCAGTTATTGAGATACTGACAATACGACTGCAGGACTCCACATTTGTGTCCTCTCTCCACAGCAACCTTTGGTGCTTCTTTACAGGTGTTGTGTGTGTGTCCTGCCACCGGGGATGCTGTTAGAATCGGGGAGCAAAAGGGGGCAAAGGAGCCTTGGACTGTGTGTCTTGACCCCCAGTACAGCCTGGCCCACCGAATACACAGCAAGAACTGCAGGGTCTACTCTCTGGGGTAAGTATGTACCAATGAATGAACTTGGCTGGGGAGAGCAAGAGGTTGTAGAGATTATTTAGCTGGAGAGGGGCTCTATTCCTTTGGCTGTTGAGAGACTGTACAGGTGGGCTGGCAGCCAGCCAGGTAGATACTGGCATCCTGTGAACGCAGGGATGAAGGGAGAGAGAGAGAGAGGGGTGTGGGTGGGGGGTTGAAGAGCATGTGGTGTTGGGATTAGCCCCTGCTGCTCAGCCCTCCACCTGTTTATGGTCCTGGGGTAAAAGGTCAAATGAGACAATTTCCTCTGGGTAAAAGATGAGTGGGAATACACACACACAAACATACACACAATCGAAAGACAAAAACAAGTACTTTCGGTCTCTCACACAGACACACACAAAAACGTTGAATTCGGGGCAGAATAAGTTTAGAATGAGCCAATTATTTTTTTTTTGCATCTTCCAGCACTTTGTTTAATTTTTTTTTTTTTTTTTTTTTTTTGTAAAAATTATTTATTTTTAAGTTGTCCCATTTTTTAAAGAGACTGATCTATTCAAGCATCCTTCTCAGACGTTCGTCCTGCAAAAACCAGAGACTCCATAAAAGTTAAATTTAAGTTTACAGTAAATCAATTAAGACACTCTGCTCAGAAATGTAATCTCTCCTAGGCCAGCAAATTTACGAAACCCCTTCACTGTCTTTTCTGGCCTAGATTTATGCTATATACCGTATACACACATGCACACACAAAAACACACACACACACACACTTACTTACACAGACACAGTAACCAACACACAACACACACAAACCAAACACTGCGCACTCGGGCAAACATGACGCTTATGGTCGAAAGCTAGATGCTATTTTCAGTATTATCTAAAGACCCACCATTCCCTTATAGCCAGCCTTACAACTTCTGATGATTAAGATCAGTTTGACCATATGTGTTATCTTAAAGTGTGTGTTTGCCTGTGCATGCGTGTGCGTGTGTGTGTGTGTGAGGGGTGGGAGGGGGGTGCTTGAGGGTGAGTTACTGATGAGATTGTAATTTGCGTGCTGCTAGATGACCCATGTTCTGCTCTGCCCAGGCAGGGTTGAGCAGCTGTTTTCTCATTGGCCCACGTTGAACTAGAAAATTACAACGGGAGATAGATCCCCCAAGAAAATTTGCAAATGAGAAGTTGTGAGGACTGACCATCAAATCCCTCTGTGGCACTCCAAACATGAGTGATTATTCCCAGGCTTGGGGGTCTCAGGATCCAGATCTGCTGTAGACACATCAGTTCATAGTGAGGACAGGCCTGTTTGCCAGGATCAGACTGAGCATTACCCTACGCATACATACCAACAACTCATAAACACACACACACAGAAATCTACGTATACTGTATTATCAGAAACAAACAGCACATAAAAAATAAACACACCTTCCACAAATGAGGTTTCCATGGCAGCAGGGAATCCTCCATGTCACCAATATTTGAGGAAGCCATCACCGCTTTATTCTGCCTATCTCATCCCACCCTCCAGTGGGAACTGGCAAGAACAAAAGCCCTCCATTTCACCCCTTAGTCATCCAGTCAAGTAGCACTGACACAGCCTTTCACTTTGTCTTGCACAACATGGTACTCCGGCTTGATTTCCTGCTTGTGACTGTGAATCCATTAGCGGTGGAATTGTCTAGAAACTGAGATGTTGAGTCTCATCCTCGATCTCAATCTTCTTCTTCCTTATCTTCGCTTTCCCCACAGCCACATCTTTGCTAGAATGCCTTGAGAATCTGAGGAGCTCATCCATGAGACGTGGGCACCTGAAATACACTCCCACTGCTGCAATTACAGCACACAGTCACAGCAGAACCAGCCACAGGGGAATGGAGAAATGGAGGACAAAAAAGAGGGGAGGGGGCTTTTTTTGTCTGCATAGATTTACACCTAAGATAGGGCACCTAATAATAATTATATGGAGTCACAAAATTCCAGAAAAAGATCAGAGAGAGACATGGATGGAGGACAAGAGAAAGAAGCGTAAGATCTTGTCAGTCGTAACAACAGATTGGGTTACATAGCAGTTACTTTGGTGCTCTGAATTATACATTAGGCTGCTAAAGTTGGCAATTCTTGGAAGCCTCCACCAAGGTACTGTTCAAACAAACCCTGTGCTCAAGGTCTCGGGCAGTGGTGATGCTTGTAGCTATGACAGCCCGCTTGTTTGATGGATGGTCTGTTCCTCTATTTGTCTGTCTGACATTCATCTCTCGCTCCATATAGCCGTTCACAAATCATTTATCCGTCTATTTTGGTCTATCCATCCTCAGCTCCCATGTCTATCCTGTGTACTCTCTCTGACCCCCTCTCTCCCTCTCTCTTCAGGCTGGGTGTGGAGGAGCGGACTCTGGAGCGGTCTCTGGCCCGGCAGGGCTGCGAGGTGCACTGCTTCGACCCCAGCCTGAGGCAGCCCCACCTCCAGGAGGATGACATGTGGCTCCACCGCCTTTCAGTGGACTGGCGCGACCCAAACCCCGCCATCCCCGCCCAGCGGCAGCACTCACACACCAAGAAGATGGCCACCATCCTTAAGGACTTTGGCCACAGACAGGTTAGAAAAGGGAGGCCCGGGGAGAATAAAAAGTGGTGAAAAGGTTTGAGGTTTGTAAATGAGAAAATGACGGCTTGTGAAAAATATTCATCAAATGGTGCAGCTAGAAGAAAACATATTTTAATTTGGCCACTTTACCTGTCCTTTATTTCAGTCAGACTCAAACTCATCAGTCTCAAACAAGTTATTGAGTTTAAAGACATTTTAGTTTGGCGTGGTTGGGTCTGCTTACTTTTCAAGCTCCCTTTCTTAAGGTAAACGGGCATCCACACTCAGAGGCCGGGAGCAAAACGTCTAATCCCTCTACTGATACTGACTAGCAGGTCCAAGGTGGCAGTCAGGAAAAAGGACAAGCAACAGTGAAGGAAAGAAATTAGCTGTCATTTCCACAAACCGACCCTACGCTTTACCAAAGAAAAGAGTACTTGTCAACAGCACACATACTCTGCGTCATCTGCTGGAAATGTAACTGCCAGCTTTGTTACGTGAACGGACGTTTGGAAAGAGATGACCTCCAGAGCATATATTCACCACATCGTATTCAAAACAGACTCAATATATCATAACTAGAATCGATAGCAAAACAATCTATAACAATACACATCCTTTCCTCTGATCATTGCCCGGCACAATTTTACCACAGCAGAGGATATACCACCCACAGAAAAATAAATCTAAGGTCACAAGCTAGGGCCATACATTTGAAATGCTAAGTCTTAGATCTTCTTTTTTTTATGGGGGATAAGATCTCCATAAAACTGAATCAATATTATTGAAAGTCTAGAAAGCAATGGCTATTAATGTACTCTCTCCATTGGAACTCAAAACTCAAAAACAATCATAGCATTCACAACATGTAATCACAAGCATGCCCCACACCTTGTTATATTTCTCGAAATCTTTCTCTCTCCCCTCTCTCTGTCTCTCTCTTTTGCGTCAGGCTGACAAAGTCACTTTTAGTTATGACTTTCCTTATCATGCAGAATATCTAACTAATAACTCAGCGCAGCCCTCGGCAAAAGAGTGTTATGCCTCATCAGAAAGAGATCTGCATATAGACACACACTCATAAACATGCGCGTGCACACACACACACACACACACGTATGTATATACCATCTCTCTGGTTTTGTTTGGTTTCCATATCAGTGATATTCTGGACACTTACCCGGGTCCTGATGATAACACTGGGGGTCGAGGAAGCAGTAATGTCTTGCCCATTTCATTCTTCAGCCTGAAATTAATCTGTCCTCACTTCCACAGAATATCAATCTACTTTAACCGCATTAATCTGACTACATTCATTTTAGCCGGTGCTTTTTTGAATAATTGCCACTTCATTGTCACTTTTCTATGGCTCGTTCCTGAAGGTGTGTTACCTTATTCTAATTGATCAAATACACTTTTTTTGGCATGTCAATTATTAAATCAGAACACATTTAGATCAGGAACTTGAGTGGAATGGTTACAAGCCATGCGCATCTGCTTTAGCATTAGCCAGTCTATGCCTGGAGGCGTAGGCCATTCATTCCTCTTCAGATGCAAGAAACCAAGCTCGCAAACATATGAAACTGAGGAAAGGTATACCAAGCATCCATACATATGAGACTGAGGAAAGGGATAAATATGCAGGTAGCTGTGTGTTTGCCAGAGTGTGTGTGTGAGAGAGAGAGAGAGAGAGAGAGAGAGAGAGAGAGAGAGAGAGAGAGAGAGAGAGAGAGAGAGAGAGAGAGAGAGAGAGAGAGAGAGAGAGAGAGAGAGAGAGAGAGAGAGAGAGAGAGAGAGAGAGAGAGAGAGATGAGAATGGGAATAATGAATAAAAATGTGAGGGAGCCAGATGAATAATGAGAGAATTAAATAGTGTGTTCCTGAGACAGAGGGCTTCTGCAAGAGAAAATAATGTATTGTGTAAAGTGTGTGAGCAGATGTAAAGTCTATATCCACGCCTGCGAAACTGATACAATGCATTCCCCATCCCTGCACCTGCTTTAGATGCAGAGCGACACACTTGGACCACATAATGAGATTTTAATGGTACACAGTGTGCAGCGGAAACAACTGACTGCCTTTCTTCTCAGAGCCCTTCTCTCTGACTTAGTGACAGCCAGGAAAACCGCTGGGAAAGGTCGAAATATGCATGTTGATTGCGTTCCTTGTGGATGATTATTATACAGTTTACCAATGACCAACGCATTTCAGGATAGCCAGTCTCCGCTCGGGCAAACCCACACCGTTCAGCAGTGTTAGCCCGTGAATGGAATACATGGCACCACAAAACAAACAATAAAAACACTGTGCCACAATGAACCAATGTTCTGTTCTTCTGTTGTAACAACACTTTGGGCTCCATGTATGTACCACATACTATATCGACAATAAGGGTCTCTCCATCAGACGTATTTACATCAACTAACATAAGCTTAATTATTCCCCGGTCCCGGTGCCAGTTGGGAAGGGAGTACCTAATATTTACCGAGGGGTAGAGAGAACTGCACAACAGAGAACCTCTTTACTGATCTCTCGGGTTGTGTAATTAAATTTCTCTCGTCACAATCATCCCTCCCGAGACACGTTCCACACGTCTCCTCGCACCTCGGATCCACTAATTAAAGAACACAAAAGACTTAATCTCAGCTTGATGGAATCACGCAAGCAGAAAATGCATCTCTTTAGCCTTATCACTGCAATATCGGAATTGACATGAAAATATTTAATAATTGCTGTTCTCACAGATTTGATCATGCGTTTTGTAAGGCTCAGCTGTTGCAAAGTAGACAGTGGTTAAACTTATCGCAGAATGTCTCTGGTCTAGAAATAAAAACGTAATTTGACAGAAATAAACTTAACAATCTGAGATCAGTCCAGCATGAAATAAGCAAATTTATGGATCACTAAAAGCTTTATGTAGAGTCACAACCTCTATTAAATCCTGACAATATAATGTGCCTAAAAAGTTCCACTTTGTTGACTTAAGTTCCTCTCCAGTCAAGAAGCTTGTATGTTTACATCAATTTGCAGCCAACTTTCCTCTTAATAGTCTCAAATTGAATTAATTAAAGTTTGGGAAAATAGTTTCCCCTAATCTTGGGTTGCCTCATGGACGTAATTACTGTGGATTATTAGAGTTAAATCGCAGAGCAGACTACCTGGTAGGGGAGCAACCCCTGGATTTAGCCTGCCTGCATTCAAGAGTGTACAAATATACATTTGGGCAAGTTTAATGAGTAGACCTTACTTATTTTTGTAAAGAGAGATTCCTTATTTCTAAAAGACCTATCAAGACTCAAAGATGGAACAGGAACTAGAACATGAAAGAGGTAGTTAAAGTATTTAGCCTGGCATTGCGAATGTGAATATGTTGCGCTTGTGAATATTAACTCCTGTATTAAAATGAGAATAGCTGGAGTGTAAAACCCCACATATGAAATGATTTCCAACAGATTAAATAAATAATTTTCATTTACACACTGAAAGAGGCCAAGGCATTCCATCGACTGCTCCAGAACTTTTGTTGTTCACTAAACACATCTACATTGGTCAAAGTTGACCCCACCTATCATTAAAGCATATTCATTCTTTATAGTGGGGCAGATAGGCAAACCAATTGTGCATTTTATGAATAAAGCATGACATTTTCTCCAGTGTTCCTATAGACCATAACGTTTATTTTCAGATGTGGAGGCATTTTAGATTTGACCTCTGAGAGGCAGAGGGCGGACAAACTTCAGGCTGTCAAATTTAAGGCCAGGCACTACAGGTGGATAGTGTAAAAAGATTAACTAATAGATATCACCATGAAACTTCCCCAGTTGATTACTTACATTAAGTACATTCTTTTTAGTATTACAAGTTTTCTAAAATGTTATGTTTAAATATGTAAATTATCTAAATATCCCACCACTGGTTGTACGTGTGTGTGCGTGCGCACACGTGTGCGCGTGTGATTAGCATATTTGATCATATTTTATATTATATCGAAGTGTAGATGATAAAGTCAAAAAGGTGATAACTTCAAGCAGTCTACCATCGTGTTATCCAACAGAACCAGATGTTATTTGCACTACTGTGGCCTCATTCTTTTCAGGTTGCTTATTTTCATCATTCATATATTAACAGGAACGTGTCTCCTGCTTAGTGGTAGTAAGCTTAAACGTATTATATTTATAGTGGACTAGTAGACTAAGTAGGCTACCAACACGAGTAGCACCTCCTCCCGTGACTAGTCGACTAATTATGCCCATCCCATAATGATGTAAAAGCATTAAATGAGTGACATTTACACTTGCATAGCCTAGGCTTCTAGGTTCCTATTTGGAGGGAGAGTATGAGTGGTTAAGAGCAGTGATGGCAGCCCTGGAGGAGCAGGAAACAAACAAAGCAAGCTGGGGATCGTGGTCTGCCTACCATTCTGGTATCCAGCAGACAAATAACATCTGGTGCCGGAGAATGAGAGAGAAGCGTGCATTGTGTTAATTTATTCTCCCATGTCTTTGCGTAAAAGTTTAATATGGAGCATCATTTTTTACTCTATCCACCTGTAGTGGCTAGCCTTAAATTTGACAGCTTGAAGATTGTCCGCCCTCTGCCTAGTCTCAGAGGTCATATCTAAAATGCCTCCACATCTGAAAAAAAACGTTATGGTCTATAGAAACACTGGAGAAACATTGCAGCCTAGGAGCTCTGTGGAGCTGTGGCACCATATGGAGATGCCCACTACAGCCTGACCAATAGTCTATGTTCTCTTGAGAGATGTACAGACATCGGGTTTTGTGCTGCATGACAGACTGAGCAAAGTAATTCCAAATTGAATAGAATGCCCGTGAATCATGTGCCATGAGTGGATGAGCACACACACACACGCACACGCACACGCACACACACACACTACCACATAGAACACACAAACACACATCATCTTCATCATCATCAAAACAGTACAAGGGAAAGTCATTACATCCCGTCATGGTGTTGGCAGTTCAAATTCTTGTAAGAAGTGTCATTCTAATAAAGAAATGTTTCTGAACCAGAGGGAGCCTTACTCCCCACAGAGAATCACAAAGACATAACTCCATGTTTTGCTAAGTCTTATTGGGGTAGCTAGTCTCATTAAAGCTTGGATTGTTTTGTTGAACTACACTAATGAGGGAGGGGATTTCTCTTAAGTCATCCATCACAAACACTGAGAATTGGGAATCAAAATTAACTAACAAAATGTATTGCTAAATAAATAAATAAAATAGTATTCACATGACACAATCATCTGTACTAAGTGCATCCTTAAAAAAAGAAGTAAATTGTTGCCATATAGATGTAATAATAACGTGGGTAAGGGCTTTATGTCACATTACTTGAAGTATCTTGAAGTGGTGTAGTGAATAAAGCATCACGTACCTGTATTTAACAGTAGGAGGCTCTAGAATATGATGCCTTGATATATTGGTTTTATGTCAGATCTGTTAACATAACTTACTTACTCCACTAATTGAAGTAGCTACTATTGCACATTATTTGAAATTAGTATAAGAAATTGAAGCACTAGTAAGTGTTACAGGTTATATAATATAACATTATAAAACATGTGATAACTCTGCAAATACCTATGTATGTACTGGTATAATTATAATATATTTAATATATGTTTAATGTAACTATGGAGCAATTATCAACACATTCCTGGCTATTTTAATAATGTCTCATGAAGGCCTCATATAATTTACCTACTATATTCAGTAACTCATTGATGAAATGAATACCATAAATAAAACAGAAAGAACTACTCAGCCACTAATGAGCCTTTATAATAAAGGCCAGAAAGTCAGCGTGTTTAAACATTCAACAGACTTGAATGGAGGATTCAGGGATTATGTAAAGATGCATTCAACTTCCGCCATGCATATTAGGAATCACAGAGATGTGCTCAATATGATCACGGCTCCAAGGCATTATTAACATTCATGTTCTAGCATCTGCTCTCGGATCCAATCTGACAAGACTCAACTATCCCGTTGTTAAGACCTCGTCACCTTTCCAACCCCACTGCCTCAGAGGTTTAGCCTCACCTGCCTTTCCCTTCATCAATTTCCTTCGTTTTTGTAAAAGGCCGAAAATAAAACAAAAACCCCGGTAGATACCAATCCAAACGTTTAATTTAGCATAATAAGAGCTATTTTTCTGTCTTTCCCACCAGGTGGATGTGCTGAAGGCTGACGTGGAAAGTGCCGAGTGGAAGATTTTGGAGAATCTGGTTCTAGAGGGGGTCCTTGACTCCGTGGCCCAGCTACTCCTTGAAGTCCACCTCCACTGGGCGGGCTTTGAGGTGGGCGGGGACGAACCGTCCGTGGTCCGCTACTGGTTCAGTCTGCTCAAGGAGCTGGAGCGCGCTCACTTCCGCCTCTTCCATTGCTACAGTGACCCGGCTAAGCCACACCTCTTCCTACACAAGAACGTCCTAAATGCCAGCAGTACCTATATATTAGGCTGGGTCAACACACTCTGGAAACAATGAGGGATTCCCTCATTCACAGATAGGCATCGTTGTCAACAAAAGCACGGAGCCGCAATATTTTTCAGAACATATTGTGATGCATGCTTGGAACTGAACCGTGAAGTAAAACTAACAACCCGATGAATACGCTTTGATGAAGTTGCAAATTTAAACATTGGCCAGAAATTTCTCCAAGAGTATACTCATTTACTTGATAGCGACATTCAAACAATACTTCTTTATCTAAGTTGACATTTCATGTTAACCCACCTCCCACCGCCTCTCTGAGCTGACTCCAGGCATGGCTAGTGGGCAGAGTAATTGCCTTCAGAATCATCCGAGCATACTGTGGAATTTCAAAGTTAACGTGTTGCTAGCTGGAGGTCAGACGGTAAGCTAGTCACCCGTCATCATGGCTTTATCTGGGGCTCGCCGAGAACCCACACACCCACCCACACACCCACACACACACACACACACACACCTTTAGACAGGCACATGGACAGATTAAATAAGTCCTTATAAACCTTAAATATTTTTAACCGTATTTTTATATTTGTAGATATAAGGATACATGTGGTTCGAGGGGAGGACTTAGAGGGACAATCATTAGATATCTTATCTACAAAATGAGGGCCTTTGTGGTGGTGAGGAGAGGGCTGGAAGATATGACACAAAACATCTGGGAGGGAGGAGAAGCAGACAGACTGACTAGCCAGCCAACTTTGGAGAGACTAAAAGATGGACAGTGTAACTGGCGTACCCAACCCTGGTGTCTAGCAAAGATGAAGACCTGTACTGGGTCTCCGTCAAAAAGTGAAGTGAAAAGTAGATTGAAAAAAGCCTCTGTTGTAATGTTTCTATGAATCTGTGAAAAAGTAAGTAAGTGTATGACGAATGGGAGTGAGAAAATATCGGGTGACAGACTGGTTGGTTTCTATGAATCCCTTTTCAGAATCATAAATATAATGGAACATTTCAAAAATTGTGATTTTATTGCAATCCATTTCCCACTCTGACATGTAGTCTGTTTCAGTCCTGCACCATTTCAGCAGAACTGTCACAAAATGTATTGCAAGTGGCAGAGAAGACCGTGATCCTGTGAGTCTCTGGGACCTAATTCAACCTGAAACCCCTTAAATTAAACATTACATTTCTTCAGGCCTTTTGATGTAGATGGGAATGGAACTGGAATGAAAGAAGTGATGAGGAAATTCTTGACTGAACTTTACATTTAATAGGGATTGTTAAGCAGAGAGCAGGGACTGGGAGCGAACGGACAAAGGTTTTCAAAGATAAAGGAAAACCAAATCTTTTTATTTTCCGTATAAGAAAGTCAGAATAGATAACATCATCACAGTCAAAATAGGAAGAAAAAAAATTAAATGCAGGTTACTCTCCAGACCACCTGATGCCGGAAAAATACATTTAAAATGTTTGTTTGTTTGCGTTTCTCTTTGTACTAGTTTCTACACAAAATAAATCATTGCTTATCGACATTTATTGGAATAGAAAAAATACACTACTACAACAGGACTGGATACCAGCCCTATGGCTTGAGGCCAATAAGTATGGGAAATACAGTGGGTACAATGGAAACCACCCCCTGCTGGACTGTAACCCTCTAGTCCCACAGTTTGATCAGCCCATCCCAGCCACAGGTGATGACCTTGGACGTCTCGTGGGGGTGCCACAGGGCAGAGATGCACACCTTGTCGTGCGCTTTGATCCGGTGGTACAGCTTGGTGGTTTTCCAGTCCCAGATGTTCAGTTTGCCGTCAGCATCCCCGGACACCACGTAGCTTTTGGAAAGGGATAAAAGGACAGGTGGAGGGAGCGAAAGTTTAAACTCGCTGCGAAAAAAAGGACCTATTAATTTCACCTGCAGAGGGATTTGAGAATCTAGGTCTTTGCATGTCTTGAAGGTTGGCGTAACCATGGTGACAAAGTTAAGGCAAAATATGGTTAAGTAACAGGACACAGGAGGGGATGGGGCAGGACAGGGACTTAATGGCTGGTGGGGTCTAAAATTAGGATATTCTATGTGGCTAGCCTGGATCGCTGTCCTGGTGGGGGGGACATAGAAGGGAGTGAGCACAGGCTCTGGTCGACAGCGATTGTCAACAAGCTGGGGGCTTGGGAGGCGGTTAAGAGCACAGGGAAACAGCAGGCAAAGAGCGCTACAGTAGACACTAGCTAATCCTAAACCCCCAAAGAGGTAACCCTCACTATAGGAATGCTTGGATTTCTAAAAATAGTAAATACACTAACAGGATTTAAAAACAAGTGATATGCATGCCAATTGCTCACAAATGTTATGGCCAAATGTGGGCATCCTAACGGATGTTGAAGTCTGAGCTGTTGTTCAGATGTTAGGGAAGGGTCCAAGTGAAGGCCAGAGCACATGTGCCACTCTGAGACATTGAGGGCGTAGTGTTGTAGCCATCATAATATGAGCTAGCATACGTGTTCTTTTCAATACTGGGAAGTAACGTGTTCCTCCATGACCAATGAATGATTTGTTTAATTTAGACTTTTCTAGGGAAATTTTACTAGTTTCCATCTTGTCAACAAATTGGAACTTACTATGTTGCTGGAGTGAACTCACTGTAGTAATTTCTCTGTGTACAGACCAACACTCTGTAGTCATTAATACAATCTTACTTTGATTATTGCACAGATTCTCACCTCCTTTAATGGGTTGTTTTCTCTATAAACCTGAAAATTTCCATTACAAAACCTAAGAAATTGTTTTACAAAGAGCAATTAATAGCACACACAGGGACTGCCTGTGTAGCAAGTACATTTGTTTCACATTGTGGTTTCTTCAGTTTAATTTTCAGAAAAAAAAGTGTCCTAAGAAACATTTTAGTCTTGGGTCTGCCCATACATTAAGCATGCCCCAGACAAACAAGGACCAAACTTTAAGAAGAAAAATCAGACATCCTAAGGCACCAAAGAGGTGTACCACTGAACTCTCACCTCATGTCTGGGGAAAAGTCCACCTGACAGGCGTAGCCGGCCACCATGTGACCCTTGAAGATCTTCTTCTTGTTCAGGCGGAAGCGGTTCTGGGCCCCAAAGATCAAGATCTGGTTGTCCATGGACTGGCAAGCAAGCCATTTACCTAGAGCGGGGTTCGGAGAACGAGTTGTCAGCATATGGAAGTAGGAAAAAGAAGGGGAAGCAAAGAAGATCTGACCTAAAACCAATATAGTGTATAATAAAGAGTTGGCTACTAAATATGACCAGAACCACAGTTTTTGACCCTCCACTGAACAACACATCATGAGAATTGCATACAGTTGAAGGTGCAAAGCTTTTGTTATGACATTTTGGCTGGACTATGCAAGTATGCTCTGATTTGTGCTGGGCTTTGTGTAGTTTGAGGAAAAACCTCAAATGTATTTAACCATCTTTGTGAGAGTGGTTGGACCACCAAAATGCTTTGTGCATGCATGAAGGCACATTGAAAAAACATGCAAAGTTGTTTGTGAGCAGGGAACAGATTGGTGTTTGCTTTGTTGAGGCAAGTCTTCTGCCCTTATAGTTGACAGAGGCAGTAAAGCTGCAAACGCCAAAACCTTTCACAAACCACTGCACTTCTAGAAAAGAAATCCTGCAGGGAATGTTTTATGCTGCTCAAATGATTGCACCACTATACCCAAATGTTAGGGGGGTGGAAGTATGAAAACAGAGAGAACATGCGGGTAGGTGCGAAATATCAAAGAACCATGTTTATGAGATCATGTGAAAGAGAGTGAGTGTGCAAGCAGAAGCGGTTCACAAATGAGTTCACGGTCCCATATCTGGACCAGTATGGACTCAGCATACAACAACGATGGGCAAGAAGGGAGAGGGGGACCGGGAAAAAAAGGAAAGTGGGGATGCAACAAATGGCAGGTTGGATTGGTGGCTTATGGAGCAGTACATTTAAAGGAATTTGAAGGTGGAGTATGACTTGCTCTTGGTCTAAAAAGCTAGTGTGTGCGTTTGTAAATGTTTTACACGAAACACCACTTACCGTTAGGGGAAAGAGTAACAGCAGGCATAGAATGCATACTGGGCTCAGCAATGTATTTGAAGTCCACAGGAATATCCCTGTACAAAAATGTCCCGACAGTATGGTTACATGAAGTCAACTATGGCAAGCCACAATTTAAAAGATACACAAAAAGGATGTCAAGAACACTTTTCTACGTTCACACAGCAGGCAAAAGTCTCTCTCTCTCTGAAAAGATGTTTCATGGACACGAGCATAGCATCAAAAATGGACTAGAACAGTACAAAATCTGATTCGCCAACCCCACAAAGGGGCCTCTTTTACAAACGGCGCCAATGTACACAGAGAAGCCAATCTCTCGGCAAACAAACCTAAACATCTCCCTGCTGAGCTCTCAAAATAACTGATCTAAATGCGGCTGGTTATGGATAGAAAGGGAAGGAGGGAGGAACAAGGCCAGGAATAGCATCGCAACGAGGTTGCCAGTTTCTCCATCTGTTAGCTGTCCCTTTCTCTTTTCTCTTCCACCAACATTTTATCTGTGCCATTTGATGGGCTCATTTTTCTCTCAGTTTTAACAGAGAAGTCAGAACAGAGACTTATTGCCATGTTATTATCTCTATGCTTACAGTTTTTTATGATTGATTAAGTGCAATTTTGAAAACAGAACTAATTTTGTCAAAACACAATTCACATAACCCCACCCCCAAAGTGCAAAACACTTCAGATATCCTGCAAAATGAATGCATTCAAAACTATAAAAACTAAAACTATCAAAATCTGACTTTTGCTTTTGCTTTTGACTTTTTCTTCAAATGGCACACACTTCATTCTCAACCAGATTTTGGTCCACACACTGCTGAGCTCAATCAAAAGCACTTTCATCTTTGTGGGCCTTATCATAATGGGTACGTAAATAATTCTGCAGAAATATGTGCAGAAACACAAATATACTGTTGAAACAAAATTGTAAGTTTTTCTCCACAAACCAGTGGACAAACAAAACACCATATCCACAATACATACAGTATACATTGCAGTTGTGTGAACAAAAACTATGCTCTCTATCGAAATTAGTAAACAGAAAATAACTTTATATAGGGGGGAAAACAACCAGAGGAAAGAAAAATACTTAGGTTGCATCTCGACGCCTAGTTAAGTCTGGCCACAGCACCTTATCAACATCACAGGCAATATCTTCCCTGGCTAGACTGCTTACATTGATTCTTGATTGATGAGTTGACAATTGAGTAGTTAGGTGTTTGGTCAGGTGCATTGACCAATTGGTCCATGAGTGTAACATTTTGAATGGTAGTGTTTTGAAAGGGCAAACAAGTGATGTCAGATTCCTGTGTTATGTAGATATCTGTGTATAGTGTTTTGAAAAAAGTGTGATGCTGAGAAGGTGCTTATAGTTGTGCAAATCTGGGCTGAGGTTTTGCTCTCTTGAGTGTCAGTTTCAATAACTGTGCTTTGTGTCATTTTACTGTTTTAGCAAAAACCTGTAATACATAGTTGGCACTCTCATACGGCAGCTTTTCTCCCTCCAATCATAATCACTCGCTTTTTTTGTGTGTCCATGGATTCTAAAATGCTTACTGGCAGGAAAGGTCTCCGTCACTCTTTACCTCTCCCTGCATTACTGGCGTAGATTCCCGGTTGTAATTCGGCCTAATTCCACTGTGCTGGGTGCTTGAGCCTGTTTAATCCACCCCCCGATATAAGCGCTCCCATGTGGGTGAGGGAAGTGGAGGAGACAGGAGCCAGGTGGCGTCTAACCCCCCTGCTCACTTTGCTCCCACGCTACGCTCTCAAGAGCCCCTGGAAGTCCCCCTGACAAATGTGTGACCTAGCCTAGAACTTGAATACTCCGATCTGCTACACAACTACTAAGAATAACCTACTATATAGCGCAACAATTCAAAACCACAAGGCAAAAAGTCCACAATCAACAGTCAAACTGAATCCAATATGAATTGGAATGCACTCACTGCACTGCATTCCCTTTAACCCAAATGCAGAAAAAACAGGAAATAACAGACCAACCACTTAACCGGCCAATGTCATCGCAGGGATATTCTGTTAAGACATTCATGTAAAGTCTGAGTTTTTATGGAATAAAGCCAAACAATATGTTTCTTTTTCAGACAACGTGATCCAAAAATATCCATTACAAGAATTCCTGGGAAACTTTCCCTATTATAAAGAGTTGTTAAATATTCACTATCTTTGAGGAGCACACTGTCGTCTGTCGCCATGGGGACCACAGGCTTAAATCATTCTCCAAGGAGATGTCAGATTGACAGATGAGCGACACAGTCTCAAAATAGAAGTCGAACCTCAAACAAAGTCTCCTCGTGTTAAACCCCCCCCCCAAAAAAAGACATGGGGTTGAATGAATAAGCATGACTAATATAACATTAGCATCTGTTGTTCAAGTTGACAATGTTTTGACCTTTTTTCGTCCTGCCACCCCATCGGCTGCATTCAACTCATCCATCTCCAAAAAACATTTCCTTCTTCCACTGGTCTAATTCACCCTGCAGGTTCCTCAAAAAAATTGCTGTAGAAATTTGGGTCAAGCACTCACCACTCCCACACACGGAGACTCTTGTCATCGGACGTGCTGACAAAGCGACGGTTCTCGTCCACAAACGTGATGGTGTTGACGGCTCCCAGGTGACGGTCGTACTCCTGAACCACTTCACCTGTCCTGTTGTCCCACTGACCAAGATTGAAAAAAATGTGTGGGGGAGTGAAGTTTAGAAATGACAGGAAATACAGAAAACAAGCTACGTTGAAGCAAATACCTGCATATGTTTCACAATGTGTTACCAAAAGAAAGCAACAAAATACTCCTACCAGTCAAAAGCAAGGATAATCTCAAAAGTTTCACAACAACAGCAGGACACAAATAACTTTTTCTGTTCTTTAGCGGGATACCCCCGTTGGAGAAAATGCAGCTGTTAAGTCTGAGTAAAGACTTTTTAATTGCTTTTTCAAGCTGTGGGAAAGGGACATTATCTAGGCTGACTGACAATTATACACAGCTCAATTTCTAAACACACATGTCCACCTTTATTCCCAAAATACGTGAAATATATTACTTTCTCATTTTGAGGACGGTACAGTGTTGTAGGTGTGCACACTACAGTAAGGGTATGTCTTATTTCTATAAGACAAAGACATGGCCTAAATACACCTGTGTAAAACAAACAAACAAGGCATCGGCCCCCTCACCTGGACAATTTTCTTATCGGACATGCCAGCCACAAACAGGTTCTGCTTGTCCTCGTCAGGGTTGAACTTGACGCAGTACGGCACCTTTCGGTTGGTGAAGCGCGAGATACACTGGCCTGTAGCGGGGGCAAAGGGAAAAAAAGCGTAGAACTATCCGAGACTTTGCTGTAGTACAGCGTTGGGAGTTTAAAAACTGCCGAATTAAAGGCTTCCATTTCCAATGTTATCATATTCTGTTCCGTCAGCCAAAGCTTTTAAGAATACCACAGTGGCTAAGGGTCTGAGTCACGTTCAGTCTAGACTGAGAGTAGACTTTTTTTTTTTTCATCCAGATTTTCTCCTGTCAATTGCGGAGAGCTGAATTCTCAAAAAATGCATACAGACGTTTGGACACATTGATTGGAGTTCATCCATCCATGTGGCTGGGAGGAGATCACGCTGTGCAACATGTGGGGGATTAGGCTCTCTTGTGCCCTCTGCTGGAAATATGTTCAGACTAGCTGATAAACCCCTGCAATTTCATCCAGAGGATGTTTCTGTTGGACCGGGGTAGTATGCCCAGACAGTATCTTTCACCTACCTATCATATCGTTTCAATGAGATGTTGAATTATATAGACGCTCATTCAAGAACACAGCGGCATTGTTTTCAAAAGCTCAACTGTGACCAAGAACTAAAATGTTCTCATAAAGTACTGGATGTACAAAAAAGATGCATGTGCTTACGTGACTAAATCGAGGGCTTTCTTTTTTTGCTCACATTCAAGTTGGTCTACAAGCTGTGTCGATAAAGTAAAGGCCAGTCCCACCTGTCTCCGAGTCCCAGAGCTTGATGTAGCGGTCGTAGGCTGCACTGAGGAACTGTGTGCCTGTGTTGTTGAAGCAGATGTCTCGTACTGCTTTACTGTGACCTGGAGAGAGATGGTAGAAAAGCACAAGTTACACACAAACACGACAGAGCATTTCAAAATTATTAGTTATTCCTGAAATTCAAAACTTTGTAGAAATAATGAGAATTAGTTGCAAATCTCAGGTCTGTGTGCACAGACAGCATCTCCCTCGTCATGCTGATTGTGTTTGCCCTTCCACTGCAAATACAAACAGACTACATGACATCAATTAGTGAGCTTTTCTTTCTCAAATTATTACTATCCAAGTGCATACGTCCTTATAGAATGGGTATAAATATGAAGTTTGTCCTGGTATTCTTTCTTTATCGGAAATCACGCTGTGCTTTAACAAAAAAAAAATACACTTAATTATGCATTAAAGCTTAGCCATCATGTAGTTTAAGCAAGTCAGAGTAAATTGGGACCACAAAGCACATTAGCCACTTCATCTGTCAACCATTACTCGAGGTAATTACTGAGTGAGTCTGCACTTTTTTTCACTACGAGAACTATCAATCAAGTGGAATTTACAATGAAAAAATAAATGCAGCCTCCTCTTGTGTATAACAGTCTTTGTGTGGAATGCCATGCAAAATACGTTTCATTTGTTTGTTTATTCCAGTAATTACTTTTTGAAAACAAGTGTGAGGAACATTATGTGCCTCATTGGCTGCTCTTGATCAGGAGTTTGGTAAAGCAAATCCAGAAACCAACACAGGCTTGTCAATACTTACATTGGATAAAGATTTACTTTACAATATTTATCTTCCCTTGCAGTCTTTGGTGCTCCTAGTTTGTGAAAAACTGCATTTTGCAACCTTAATCAATTCAATATGAGACAGTGGCAACGAGAGTGGAGAAATCTACCCAGGGCTGTATGAAGATGAGCAGATAGAAAAGAATAGGAGGAATGGAGGAACCCTTCATCATTATCTTTCTAGCTTCTGTCACTCACCCACTTGCTCGCTCACTAGTTCTCTCACCCTTTATTTTTGCTCACCCTCCCACTCTCATTTAAGACAAACGGTCCCTCTGGGCCTTGATGAGTCGCCTTTCTTGTTAAGACCTCCTTTTATCAGGGCTCTGGCGTTACCACGGAGATAACAGGGCCCGTGGAGGCCAGCCACTGTCTGCTTGCTGTAAGCAGCACCCCCGCCCCACCCCTAAAAAACGGTGCAGGCTAAAGTACACAACCTGTGCACCCTGGAAAAGTATGTTTAATTATAAACATATGCATTTTCTGTCACACACGCAGCGCGGGCAGTTATGGTATTCTCGGCGTGAAAACATAGCTCCGAGGTGTGGGCTGTCCAAAGTTAGCTTACATAACATCATAAGATTTCTAAAGTGTATGCTGCCACTACAACGGGATAAAGAACAACAAAACCTTATGCATCCCTCTTTCTCCATCTCTCTATGTATTCCATAGGCTTTGAAATTAGCTTGGTGACAAATCCCCTAACAGCAGATAAAACACGGCAGTGTATGTCCCATTCCTGTGCAGATAAGAACAGTTCAGGGCACAACTGAATTGACTTACGATTTTGCCATCAACATAGAAAATATTCCCCAAACCTCTTTCAATCGATGAGAAAGAGTGAGGAGAAGAGCCGAGGGGGAAACAGAGGAAGAGAAAAAAAAGCACAAGGGATGAGACTCAGGAGTGATGGAAGGAGAACCCCCTAGATGTTATTGTCGTTGCTAAATAAGTAATACATGTATTGGACAGCTGGCTGATCATGGTTCTGATTTACTGTTATGTTTAATAGAATTGCGGCAAACTAGTGTGCAGAAATCACAGGTATGTGGAACAGCTGGCTATCAACAATCTGTCACTATCCACACCCACACCGGTTCCCCAAAGTCTTAAGGAGCCTCCACGGCTGGAGCGCCAAGGTCAATTCCCTCTAAGGTTTAAATTTGGCAAAACACATACAAACAGTATGTTGGACTCCTCATCCTCTCTCCCCTCTACACGCTTTCCTCCGTCGATCTCTCTCAACCCTGCGTCCCCAGGGCTTTTGAATTATACATGCTTGGTGAAGGGGAGCTGACAGGCAGAAACCACAGCTGGGCCAGTGACAATCTCTCTGACTGTACGCCAGCCGCGCACATAGTGACCCGCATGCATTAGCCTGACACTGTTTGCTGTGGGGGGGGAAAAAACACTGACGCTTCATTTATTCCCCCCTGCATTCAGAATGTCTGCTAATATGCAGGAATTGTTTGGGAATATTGACCGTATGTCTAACGTCTGAACCTCCAAATGTCTGGCCAACATTTTGCTGATGCCAGAGAATGAGTGGCGAGATAGCACCAATGTTGGCTAGAGCATTGCTTTAACCTTGAATAAATCCATTGTTCAAACACATATTTCGGAATGTACTGTACTCATAAAAATAGTTTTAGTCTGGTATAAGCATGGAGCTCGATTGTGCGCTACTTACCAATGAACGTCCGCACACACCTCCTGTCGTTGTACACCTCCCACAGCTGGGGGAATAAAGGAACAAAGGAACAAAGAACGATGAAACACAGATTTTCCGAAACACCATATTCTCAAATGATAAGACAAAATGACATATATGAGTCTTTCATTTGCTCTTTTAAAGTTGGATCAGCCTACTTTCAGAGCAGTAACTCTCGCCGCAAATGAAAAACAATGAAGACATATTAGGCATTTATGAAGAGTTTTATGAATGAGTGAATGTCTCTCTCTTCAGGTGTTTATGATTTAATATTTTGTATATACAGTGCCCTCCACAATTATTGGCACTCCTGGTAAAGATGAGTAAAAAGGGTTATAAAAAATTCACCTTTTGGTGAATTAGGTTAATCTCACACTGGAGAAATGAGAAAAATCCAACCTTTAATTGAAGTAAATGTATTTCTGAGAAAACCACGTGTGCCACATTTATTGGCACCCCTAGAAATTCTTATGAAGAAGATGTAACTGAAGCATTTTTTTCCCCATTTACATTTTACTTTTTTTAAGTTGATCAGAGTGTTTAAGAACATTGAAGCAGTAATCCATGATTTCCTGTTTCACTGGGGTATAAATCCTCTCCTGGGGACCATCACCTTAAAGTGGTGGAGAGGTTTGTGTGCCTCTGTGAACCTGAGGGCTGTATTGCCTGGAACCTTGTGTTCCTGGTAGGGTCTCCCATGGCAATTTGGTCTCAGGCGAGGGGCCAGACAAAGAATGGTCCCAAAAACACCTTATGGACAAGCGAGGAAGAAGTGTAGATACCCGGCCCGGAGGAAGCCCGGGGTCCCCTCCTGGAGCCAGGCCCAGGAGGAGGACCCGTCAGCGAGCGCCTGGTGGCTGGGCTTGCCACGGAACCCGGCCGGGCACAGCCCGAAGAAGCAACGTGGAAAACACCATCGCCGTCTTAACTTCTCTGTCCCGTGGGTTCACCACCTGCGGGGAGAACCAATGGGGTCGGGTGCGCTGCCAGAAAGGTGGTAGTGAAGGTAGAGGGTCTCGACGGACCAGACCTGGGTGGCAGAGGCTGGCTTTGGAGATGTGGAACGTCACCTCTCTGGGAGGGAAAGAGCCGGAGCTTGTGCGGGAGGTGCAGCGCTACCAGTTGGATCTGGTGGGGCTTACCTCTACGCACAGCCTCGGCTCTGGTACCTCAATCCTGGACAGGGGTTGGACTCTATTCTTCTCCTGAGTGGCCCAAGGTGCAAGGCGGGAGTGGGGATACTTATAAGTCCCCGGCTGAGTGCCTCTATGTTGGAGTTTATCCCGGTGGATGAGAGGGTCGCCTCCCTACGCCTGCGGGTCGCGGGGGGGGAAACTCTGAGCCTATGCGCCAAACAGTAGTGTGGAGTATTCGGCCTTCTTGGAGACCCTGGATGGAGTCCTGCATAGGGCTCCTGGTGGGGACTCCGTAGTCTTACTGGGAGACTTCAACGCACATGTGGGCAATGATGGAGACACTTGGAGGGGCGTGATTGGGAGGCACGGCCGCCCGGATCTGAACCCGAGTGGTGGCTTGTTATTGGACTTCTGTGCTAGTCATGGATTGGCCATAACGAACACCATGTTCGGACATAAGGATGCTCATAAGTGTACTTGGTACCAGAGCATGCTGGGCAGAAGGTCAATGATCGATTTTGTTATCGTTGTCATCGGATCTGAGGCCCTATGTTTTGGAAACTCGGGTAAAGAGAGGGGCGGAGCTGTCAACTGATCACCATCTGGTGGTGAGTTGGGTCAGGTGGCGGGGGAAGCCTCTGGACAGACCTGGTAAGCCCAAACGTGTAGTGCGGGTGAACTGGGAACGTCTGGAGGAGGCCCCGGTACGGGAGGCCTTCAACTCACACCTCCGGCGGAGCTTCTCTTGCATCCCTGTGGGGGCTGGGGGCATAGAACCAGAGTGGGCAATGTTCAAAGCCTCCATTGCTAAAGCCGCGTCTGAGAGTTGTGGTCTCAAGGTCTTGGGTGCCTCAAGGGGCGGTAATCCCCGAACACCCTGGTGGACACCAGGGGTCAGGGGAGCCGTCCGACTGAAGAAGGAAGCCTTCCGGGATATGTTATCCCGGGGGACTCCGGAAGCAGTTGCAAGGTATCGACAGGCACGGAGGACTGCAGCCTCGGCGGTGGCAGAGGCGAAGCAGCGGGTGTGGGAGGAGTTCGGAGAAGCCATGGAGAAGGACTTTAGGCTGGCACCAAAGTTGTTCTGGAAAACCATCCGGCACCTCAGGAGGGGAAAGCAGGGAAGCATTCAAGCTGTATACAGCAAGGATGGGACGCTGCTAACTTCAACTGATCAGGTGATGGGACGGTGGAAGGAGCACTTTGAGGAACTCCTAAACCCGACAAATCCCCCCTCTATGGTTGAGGCGGAGCTAGAGGATGATGGGGGATCAACGCCAATTTCCCTGGTGGAGGTCACTGAGGTAGTCAAACAACTCCACAGTGGCAAAGCCCCAGGGGTTGATGAGATCCGCCCTGAAATGCTGAAGGCTCTGGGTGTTGAGGGACTGTCATGGATGACACGTCTCATCAACATTGCGTGGAGGTCAGGAACAGCACCTAAGGAGTGGCAGACCGGGGTTGTGGTTCCCTTCTTCAAAAAGGGGGACCGGAGAGTGTGTGCCAATTATAGGGGCATCACATTACTCAGCCTCCCCGGGAAAGTTTACTCTAGGGTGTTGGAAAGGAGGGTCCGGCCGATAGTCGAACCTCAGATTGAAGAGGAACAATGCGGTTTCCGACCAGGGCGTGGAACAACGGACCAACTTTTTACTCTCTCAAGAATCCTGGAGGGGGCCTGGGAGTATGACTATCCGGTCTACGTGTTTCGTAGATTTGGAGAAGGCATATGACCGGGTCCCCAGGGAGCTATTGTGGGAGGTGCTGCGGGAGTATGGGGTGAGGGGGTCACTACTTAGGGCCATCCAATCTCTGTACTCCCAAAGCGAAAGCTGTGTCCGGGTTCTCGGCAGTAACTCAAACTCGTTTCCGGTGAGGGTTGGTCTCCTACAGGGCTGCGCTTTGTCACCGATTCTGTTTGTGACATTCATGGACAGGATTTCAAGGCGCAGCCGCGGGGGAGGAGGGCTGCAGCTTGGTGAGCTTGGGATCACGTCACTGCTTTTTGCGGATGATGTGGTACTGATGGCGCCATCAGCCTGCGACCTTCAGCACTCATTGGATCGGTTTGCAGCCGAGTGTGAAGCGGCTGGGATGAAGATCAGCACCTTCAAGTCTGAGGCCATGGTTCTCAGCAGGAAACCGATGGAGTGTTTACTCCAGGTAGGGAATGAGTCCTTACCCCAAGTGAAGGAGTTTAAGTACCTTGGGGTTTTGTTCTCGAGTGACGGGAAAATGGAACGTGAGTTGGGCCGGAGAATCGGGGCAGCGGGAGCGGTATTGCAGTCGCTGTATCGCACCGTTGTAACGAAGAGAGAGTTGAGCCAAAAGGCAAAGCTCTCAATCTTCCTCATGAAGGATGGGTCATGACCGAAAGAACGAGATCACGGATACAAGCGGCCGAAATGAGTTTCCTCCGGAGGGTGGCTGGCTTCTCCCTTAGGGATAAGGTGAGACGTTCAGTCATCCGGGAGGGACTCGGAGTAGATCCGCTGCTTCTTTGCGTAGAAAGGAGCCAGTTGAGGTGGTTCGGGCATCTAGTTAGGATGCCACCTGGCCGCCTCCCTAGGGAGGTGTTCCAGGCACGTCCAGCTGGGCGGAGGCCACGGGGCAGACCAAGGACCAGGTGGAGGGATTATATCTCCATGCTGGTCGGGGAGCGCCTTGGAATCCCCCAGTCAGAGCTGGCGGATGTGGCCCGGGAAAGGAAAGGAGGTGGCTCTCTGCTGGAACTACTACCTCCGCGACCCGATCGGATAAGCGGACGAAGATGATGATGATGATGATGATGATGATGACTGGGGTATAAATATGAGGTGACACAGAGGCCATATTCCCTTATTAATATATCAACATGGGAAAGATGAGAACACGCATCAAATGAGGGAAAAGTGTGTTGAGCTTCATAAGTCAGGGAACGCTATTAGGGCTGAGGCGGTTACCGCATTACCGCAGTAAAAGAACGCACACCACGGTTTTAGCTCATTACCGTCCTCACTAGGATGGGCACAACCCCAACTTCTCATTTTTTTTTTTTTCAATATCCAATAAAAATACATTTATTTTAAGCACAACAACTTTGTAAGTTGACTAAATCAGATATAAATTTGCCTAAAAGCTGTATCTCGCTGTTCAGTTCTGCGTGCCGCTCGAGAGTTTCCATGGTCACGAAGACGCTAACTGGCTAATTATTAGTACTTCTGCTATATACAGAACAGCTTTTTTTTGGATCAAATAATGGCCAAATGTTGTTTCGTCTGTTTGGGCACATTTTGGTTTTGAACCAAGCGACAATGGGAAGCCAGCTGAATTTAGATGAGGCAGTGTGTCTGATTTGTGCCAAGAAAATCCCCGCTGGGCAAGGAAATACATCCAATCTAAGATCGCATCTTTGCAATGTTCACCCGTCGACATTTGCTGGACTCGGCAGCACCACACCGGCCTCGGGTGGTACAGCCACAGGTATGAGACAGTTGGGTGTCAACAACAAAGTTAATATGCCGGTTTTCTTAGCAAGCAATTGAAAGAATAAACATTTCGATTAAGGTCTATTTTGACTTTTGGCACAGGAATGGTTAAAAAATATTGTTCTTCGATTGTTCATTGAGTTAATTTAATGTGTAAAATGTGTGATTAACAGTTTTTTTTTTAAAACAATAAATTATTTGGTTCGCTTTCACACGTTTAACAACCAATCCCGTATGGTACACCATCTGGCCAGAGGAAAACCCCCAGCACAAAACAGAAACCTATGATCACTCAACAACAGCCCATTTATTAAATATCTTTAAAATCTTACGTCAGCATTTTATATTAATGATCCACAAATCATTCTGCTTAATGCCCCAATCTGATCTTTATGCGAAACAGCCGTTGCTACTTAACATACGGCAATAATAGTAAATTAAACTTCAGAACGCTTGCGTTTTTTGGTTTAGCTCAAACTACTAGGTGAAATTGTTGTCCTCCGTTTTGATCTTTTCACATGGATAATAGTACCAGTATAAATGGAAAATATAATATTGATTCATCTCTAAAATATGGCAGTATTTGCGGTTGTTAAAAAAATATTGGACCTAAATGGCGGTTAACACTGGGGGTGCGCTATCCTATCACCGCGGTGAGAAAAAATCATAACTGCCCCAGCGCTAATGGCTATAAAAAAAAAAAAACGACCTTTTATTTATATATATATATATATACACACACACAGGGTTTTTCCTGGCTAAAAATAAGGCGGAGGAGGTACCATCCTGGTCACGTGACCACGCGTGCAGTTGTAGCGTACCTTTAACTGGCTCAAGCTAACACTTAATGTATTTTTGGAGGTTAATGATTACACTGAGAAAAAATGTGCAGTAAAATACCAAATTTGGTGGCCTCTGGCACATTCTAATGCAAATCGGATCATATACACTGATCTTAATTTGTGTATATTATAATGTATTTGCCTACCCGATTGTAAACATGTAGTGAATTATTGGAAAGGAAAAGTTGGCTTCTAGAACGCAGCCCGCAGTCTGTAAATAGCTATTCATATTTAAAACGACACCATTGGTCAGAACTATTGTAATAAATAATCATTAGACCTTATTTATTAACACCTTCACAAAGGTTTATAAAGCCTATGTTAAGGTTTTAAATAAAGTTAAAATAAACCTGTGCTCATTTTGGCGAATCATTACCTATAATAGCATAATACAGTTAGCTTGCTTATTTACGCTGATTTTGTAGCTAGCAAACATGTGCACATTTGACAGTTTCATATGCTTAATTATTATCTACAACAAAATTGTAGATCAATCCGGAATCAGCAATTGCATAGGGGCTAAATTAGTTACATCTCCAAATGAATCCATTCCGCTTTCATTGCGTGAGAATAGCCACCTCTATGAAAATCCATACCAGGTTTTGCTCGTTACCTTGCAGTGAAAGAAGTTGGCTCTTGTCAAGGCAAGGGGCAGTCAAAGGCCAGCTTGCTGGAGTCTGACTTGACTAAGATTATTATATAGAAGGTGGAACCTGTTTAAGTTTTTTTTTTTAAACCAAGTGAAATGTTCCAATTTTTTTGTTACATGGTAAACTTTTAACATATAAGTTATGAAGTTCATGGATAAAGTCTTTGCTAAAGTTTATCTATCATTACGCTTGCATTGTTTTAAAGCTAGTGGTCATAGGCAACATGTAGGCTACACGCATATCGAGGCGCAACTTCAAAGTCAAAACATCTTTTATTTTTATTTTATTTTAAAAGTAGCCAGCTTGAGCAGTCGGCACTTATAGAAAGCTCTAATGCTTTATTATGATATAGGCATTGGACGTTTTATGTGCACAAAACAGTAGCCTACTTATCTCAGCTCGTCTGGCATGCTTTTTCGTGGAATGCTTGGGTGTCTCAGGACTCTGGCATTAAACACAAACCGACAAGTCCCTTTAGCCTACATGAACTTTTAACGCGTAGTCCTACACTTCCAAGCGGACATGCCATCATAATCTGAAGCTTGATCATTTGGTGATCTGTTTTTTAACCAAATAACGATAAGTCAAAAGAGCAGGCGAACTAAAGAGGGCATTTCACCCTAAGCTCTAGCACATCGACAACGGATCAGCCTAAAGGTCTTGAAAACAACTGGGGCTTGGTTGGATGAGAGAAACAAAGTGAAAGGTGAGAGCATCAGCAAGGTTCTTGACAGGAGATAGGAGCGATATGCAGTATGATATGGTACATTTATATCCCAAATGTTTGTGTCTATCATATATATATATATATATATATATATATATATATATATATATATATATATATATATATATATATATATATATATATATATATATATATATATACACACACACATATATACACACACACACGCGCGCACATAACCACAGTGAAGGAATAATTATTTGATCCCTTGCAGTAAGTTTGTCCACTGACAAAGAAATGAAAGGTCTATAATTTCAATGGTAGGTTTATTTTAACATTCAGAGATAGAATAAAAAAAAAGAAATCCAGAAAATCTAATTATATGAAATATATACATTGATTTGCAATTGATAGAGTGAAATAAATATTTGATCCCCTACCAACTAGCAAGAATTCTGGCTCCCACAGGCCGGGTGTATTAGTCCCCCTCACTCTAAGAAAGTGCTCCTAATTTCAACTTGTTACCAGTATAAGAGACACCTGCCTCAACTCTACCTGTATAAAAAGACACCTGTCCACAGAATCAATCAATCAGATTGCAACCTCTCCACCATGGGCAAGACCAAAGAGCTGTCTAAGGACGTCAGGGACAAGATTGTAGACCTGCACAAGGCTGGAATGGGCTACAAGACCATCGGCAAGCAGCTCGGTGAGAAGGAGACAACTGTTGGTGCAATTATTCGAAAGTGGAAGAAACACAAAATGACCATCAATCGCCCTCGGTCTGGGGCTCCATGCAAGATCTCTCCTCGTGGGGTATCGAGGATCATGAGAAAGGTGAGGGATCAGCCCAGAACTACACGGGAGGAGCTTGTTAATGATCTCAAGGCAGCTGGGACCAAAGTCACCAAGAAAACCATTGGTAATACACTACGCAGGAATGGATTAAAATCCTGCAGCGCCCGAACGGTCCCCCTGCTCAAGAAGGTACATGTACAGGCCCGTCTGAAGTTTGCCAATTAACACCTGAATGATTCAGAGGAGGCTTGGGAGAAGGTGATGTGGTCAGATGAGACCAAAATCGAGCTCTTCGGCATCAACTCGACTCGCCGTGTTTGGAGGAAGAGAAATGCTGACTAT
This sequence comes from Aplochiton taeniatus, assembly GCA_017639675.1. NCBI lineage: Eukaryota > Metazoa > Chordata > Actinopteri > Galaxiiformes > Galaxiidae > Aplochiton > Aplochiton taeniatus. The sequence goes on along the minus strand of CM030185.1, from coordinate 7,325,396 downwards.
GACCCCAAGAACACCATCCCCACCGTCAAGCATGGAGGTGGAAACAATATGTTTTGGGGGTGTTTCTCTGCTAAGGGGACAGGACAACTTCACCGCATCGAGGGGAGGATGGACGGGGCGACGTACCGTGAAATCTTGGGAGACAACCTCCTTCCCTCAGCCAGGACACTGAAAATGGGTCGTGGGTGGGTCTTCCAGCACGACAATGACCTAAAACACACTGCCATGGCAACAAAGGAGTGGCTTAGGAAGAAGCACATTAAGGTCATGGAGTGGCCTCGCCAGTCTCCAAACCTTAATCCCATAGAAAATCTATGGGGGGAGCTGAAGCTTCGAGTTGCCAAACGACAGCTTCGAAACCTTAAGGATTTGGAGAGGATATGCAAAGCGGAGTGGACCAAAATCCCCCCTGAGATGTGCGCAAACCTGGGAACCAACTACAAGAGACGTCTGACCTCCGTGCTTGCCAACAAGGGTTTCTCCACCAAGTACTAAGTCATGTTGTGCTAGGGGATCAAATACTTATTTGACTCAATCCAATGCAAATCAATGTATATATTTTATATAATGTGATTTTCTGGATTTCTTTTTTTTTTATTCTATCTCTGAATATTAAAATAAACCTACCATTGAAATTATAGACCTTTCATTTCTTTGTCAGTGGACAAACTTACTGCAAGGGATCAAATAATTATTCCTTCACTGTGGTTATGTGCGCGTGTATATAAATCTGAGCAATCGGGGAAGACGGGCCTTGGCCAGGGAGGTGAGCAGGAACCCGAGGGTCACTCTGACAGAGCTCCAGCGTATCCTTGTGGAGATGGGAGAACCTTTCAGAAGATCAACCATCCAGGCAGCACTCCACCAATCAGGCCTTTATGGTAGAGTGGCCAGACGGAAGCCACTCCTTAGTAAAAGGCACATGACAGTCCGCTTGGAGTTTGCCAAAAGGCACCTAGAGGACTCTCAAACCATGAGAATCAAGATTCTCTGGTCTGATGAAACCAAAATTGAACTTTTTGGCCTGAATACCAAGCGTCACGTCTGGAGGAAACCAGGCACCGCTCATCACCTGGCTAATACCATCCCTACAGTGAAGCATGGCGGTGGCAGCATCATGATGTGTTTTTCAGCAGCTGGAACGGGGAGACTAGTCCTGATAGAGGGAAAGATGAATGCAGCTAAGTACACCGAGATCCTTGAAGAAATCCTGCTCGAGAGCGCTCTGGACCTCAGACTGGGGCGAAGGTTTACCTTCCAACATGACAACGACGTGAAGCACACAGCCAAGGGAACAAAGGAGTGGCTTTGGAGTAAGTCTGTGAAGGTCCTTGAGTGGCCCAGCCAGAGCCCAGACCTGAATCCAATTGAACATCTGTGGAAAGAGCTGAACATGGCTGTTTACCGACACTCCCCATCCAACCTGACAGAGCTTGCAAGGATACGCCAGAGGAATGGGTAGAAATCTCCAGAAACAAGTGTGCCAAGCTCGTAGCTTCTTTCCCAAGACGCCTTGAAGCTGTAATCGCTTCTAAAGGTGCATCAACCAAGTATTAGGCTAAGGGTGTGTACAGATATGTAACCCCTAAATAACCAATTTTTGTCAGTAAAATAACATTGCATATTTTTCTAAAAACCTGTTTTCACTTCATCATTATTGGCTATTCATGCTATCTATCTATCTATCTATCTATCTATCTATCTATCTATCTATCTATCTATCTATCTATCTATCTATCTATCTATCGGGGGTCTTGAAAACCACTGGGGCTTGGTCGGATGAAGGAATATATAAATTAATATGTTAGGAACGGAGGCTTCATACCTTGATCTTACAGTCCATGGAGGAGGAGAGAAGCAGGTGGCCAGAGGTAGGGAAAAGCCTGATTGCACTGACCCCCTGGAGAGAGTAAACGAGTGGAGCGTCGGGTTAAAAGTACTTCACAGAGTATGGGCAAAAATTCATTATTCCTTTTCTAAGCTGCCAAACTGTTTTCATTCATAATAATTTCTATGTCAGAGAAGTAGGTGGACCAAAGAATAAATAATATACTGTAATTTGTGTGTGTGTGTGTGTGTGAGTGTGTGCGCGCGCGCGCTGCCGGTCATAATCATCCTCCAGTCCAGGGGAGTTTGTTAACACACCCTCAGAAGCCCTCAGGCAATACTAACCCCCTATGTGTTTTCATACCATTTCTGTGTGTGTAGTGTATCAGGGAGAGAATACATTTCAGCCTGTATCACAACTGTCAAGCCATCTCCAGTTCAGTTCCCTAACGCTACACAGTATAATAGTGGGAGAGGATAGAAACTTACTCTAGTATGGCACACATTGCAGCTATGAAGTGATCACAGTGCTAAACCATTAATCCATCTATCCAACCCTTTTGAAACTTTCTTTGAAAAATGTGCTTACATTTTTGTAGTGTGTTACCGTAAGAGATGTGTCAGGGACAAGTTGTTCCCTGGGGTTAAATATCCTTGCAGAAAGGGGTTTGATAGGAACGCAAATGTCTTTCCCTGGTTTCAGAATAAGGCATTGATTTCAACTGAGCCATTCATCGTTCTTAGACTCTACATTACAAAGACCCCCCCCCCCCCACACACACACACACACACACACACACACACACACACACACACACACACACCTTGGTGTGACCAGTCCAGACGTGGATCTGTTTTTTGGGCAGGTAGCACTTGTCTGGGATGTCTGCGGTGCGCAGGTTGATTCCAACATCCTGCGGGATATGGAGGTAGGATCGCCCCTGGTAGTCGTACGCATCTTTGACTGAACAGAACAGAAAAAACCTGTGATAGTTGGTTCAATTTGGTCTCTATTCTGTACAAACATTTTGGTCAAGATTTTAAACAATGTTTCCTGTTCACAGTGTATGCCTCAGACTTTAGCAACACCAGAGACATGCCATTTGCAGAAATTCTGACAACACGACTATTGCGGGGTGTATCAGAGGAGGAGGAGAAGAGGAGTACAGAGTGGAGTGCTTAGTTGAGTGAAGTAGTAAAAACAAATTCCCATCTGAACATCAGCAAAACTAGAGAGATGGTGGAGGACTTCAGAAGGGCCAAGGTACCTACCCCTCTAACCTTATTCTGGAGGTGGACAAGGAGGTTGCTGAATCCTAAAAGAACCTGGGGGTTCATCTTGACAACAGGTTGGAGTGGGACACCAACAACAGTGTCCTTTATAAGAAGACAGAGTTGACTACTTCCTGAGGAGGCTCAGGTTCTATGGTGTATTCAGGACATTGCTGAGGATGTCCTACCAGTCTGTGTTAGCAGGTACTGCCTTCAATGCGGATGTATGTTGGGGAAGTGGCACAGGCGCTGGTGACACCAACAAGCTGATTAGGGAGGCTGGATCTGTCATTGGAGCTAACTAGGACATTCTGGAGATGGTGGTAAAGCGCAGGTCACATGCCAAACTCCTGACCATAACGGACTATGCTTCACACCCTCTACATACCATTGTGGCAAAATAGATGAGCACATTCAGCAATAGACTGGTTCAACTGCGCTGCTCCAAGGAACGCTATCAGAGGCTTTCCTGTCAACTGAAATAAGACTATACACTAGTCCTGGGTTTGACCCTAGTGATCTCAGTCAGTGTGATGTCTGGCACAATTAAAACGGCACTGTTAATTGGCACGTCAATTAACTATTTTGACTACTTCGCCAGCAGCATTAGCACCCTGCATCCCACCTCTGGATTGCCTCTGAAGCTAAGCAGGGTTTGTCCTGGTTTGTCCTTGAATGGGAGACCAGTTGCTGCTGGAAGTGGTGTTGGTCGACCAGTTGGGGTCTCTCTACCCTCTGGTCTGTGGCAGCCCAGGACAGTGACAGGGACATTGTCCTGTACAGACGTCTTTTGGTTGGGACAAGGTGTCCTGACACTCTGTGGTCACTAAAGATCCCATGGCACTTCTCGAGTAGGAGGCAACACCGGTGTCCTAGCTAAATTCCCACTCTGGAACGATATCCATCATGGCCACCTAACCCTGCCTTCAGCTCTCAATTGGCTATTATATTCCCTATTCTACCCCTTGTGTTAAAATATTTTAAATAGATATGGTTTTATTTCTAATTTATATGTCTTTACTGACTGGTCATGCAAACCCCACAGTTTCCCATTTAAACAACCTCCTTTATGTGGATAGCCGTATTCGCATTGTTATCTAGTGTTGTTCATATACATACTGATCTATTGTAACACAGACATTTTCCTCGGGGTGAATACAGTCACATCTATACATCTATCTGAACAGCAGAGCATTGGAGTGGTATGAGAAATAACAGAGTTTTATAGATTTTGTCACTGTAACAGCTGAAAGGAGATAGTTACCATGGAGAATAGTCTTCTCCTCTGCTGGCGCCTCTTCCTCGTTCCTTCCCTTCTTCTGCCTCTTGGCCGTTATCTCGTCCAGCTCCTTCTGCTCCTCCTGTGGTCCAATAACACAGCAACAATCACAGTAAGACGTTGATGCATGTGTGAGGTTAGCAGGTCACACCACTTTCTTGCAAAACATTATCAAAAGGGGTTGGTATTTAAAGCAAATGAGAACTACAAATGCGTATTACACTGAGGGATTAAACACAGCATGATGCCACTGAACCATACCTCTGTGGGTTTGGCCCCCTCCTTCTCATCTGTAAACTTGGCCCAGGGTCCTAGGAAGTTGTCTATCTCACCCGCGTCTCCGCCCTTCACCTTTTTCCTCTTCTCTGCCTTCTTTGGACAAACCTCAAACACAGTGAGCCCTGGAACAGAGACACCGAAAGAGATGGTTATAACCCCTTTTTGACTTCCCTAATGATATCACAATTCCTTTGGAATAACAATAATAATAAACTTTAGCTTTATGATCGGACTGTACTATAGGTCATGATATTTTATATACATGTCTGTGTATTGCCCTTTCAACATGAATTCGTGGACGTGCATTTTCTGGTGTCACGTATTTCTTGCAATTAATCTCTGCTAAACCACATTTAACAATGGAAATGTCATTTGTTTGTTGTGGAAAAAAGACTTGGGTGCATAGATCATGCTTATGATGGACAAATGTAAGTGTTTTCATTGATGTTTATTATTTTGAACTGATATTCTCAATTTATTTTCACCTTTATCATATAATCAATGAAGTGACTGTAAAGCAAATAGCCCTACAGGAGGCGTATTACAGAAACTTCCTAATTTGCCGACCCTATCTTAACTGTATAGTAACCATGGTAATTAGGGTTAGGACCTAATTAAGGAAAAATGCCATTACAGATGAACAGTTCCTAAGTCAATATTCCTATCTTAACATAAGATAGTAAAAGTGTATTACACAAGGGTCCTAACTTCCCAAATTCTTAAATAAACTATCCTAACTTTAGGATAACCGCTAAGCAGTCCTAACTTTCACTTTTCCGTCAAGTATGCGAGTGTTAGTTTAGGCTAACGTTACTTGTTTAATCTGTACGGCTGCTCTATTAGTGTATTCACAAATCCAAGAAAATGCCGACAACAGGCAGAACTTATTCTTCTTTTATCTCCCGAGTTAGCGTTGACGTATATTTCCCGAAATGAACATCTTTTAATTTTTATACAGATGTTACCAACACCTCTAACTCATCTGTCTTGAAGTTAAATGTCCGTCATTGGTTTGGCTCCATTTCTGTTACAACAGTAACAAAGTTGTTTAGCTTCGCGAGAAGAGAAAAGTAGCGTTGGTTGCTAGGTAACAGACATAAATGCTGATAAACGATGTTGGATTGAGTATTTAGGATTTCCTAAACTGAGATACGATAGGATAAAGCAAAATAAGGTAGGACTCCTAAAGTCAGTTAGGATTTGCTTCTGCAATATAAACACAAGAACAAAACTTAACTTGCTTTAGTGACTGGCTATGAAACACCTCTCTGAAAAAAATGATTTACAAATGCAGATTAATTACAACAAAAATAAACTGAAAACACAAGCAAAATGTGTGCATGCGCATGCCTGTCTACACAACAAATGATGCACATAATTGAATACACTACGATGTACTTTTATTTGTGGCTAAATAATCAAGTATGACCTCTGGCTGGCAGTCCTCCCAGCCACTCATCCTGCCATCCCTAATTAGTGTGTTCATGGGCACCACGTTTGCCATTTTTGGGTGTGTAGGATACCAGTCGGTATCACAAAATTGAAAGAATGGACTCGCCTGTTCTTTACATTTAGAAGCTGAGGTGGGGGCACTGTATAATTTTTTCTAATTATTCCAACCATTGTCAAGCTTTCTTTTGAGAGGCGCTACAGCTCTTTAACTATCTCTGTGTGTCAGTGAATGGTCTCTCTCTCGGTCTCTATGTGTGTGTGCCGGTTTCTCTGTGTAAGTTCCAAGACTTTGAGCAGACAGCTTCTTAATGCTTGGATTGTAATAATGTAGCACGTATGTCTGTGTATCTCTCTCTCTCTCTGTGTGTGTGTGTGTGTGTGTGTGTGTGTGTGTGTGTGTGTGTGTGTGTGTGTGTGTGTGTGTGTGTGTGTGTGTGTGTGTGTGTGTGTGAAAAGAAAAAGTACAGTTGTTTGCATGTGTGCAATGTGTATTGATTTTTGGTATAATTGGTCTAAGAAAGACACATATCGCTGCAATTTTCGAAATTACCCCGGTGGCAGCTTCTGGTATTACCACGTATCAACTAACGCTTAAAATCAACTTGTCCTACCGTTCAACCAATCTTCATGCAAATTGGTAAGCAGCATCTGTAGATATAGAGCTTCAAAAGTCATACAAGAAACGTTTGTATCTCAAACAAGATGGCTGCCATAAGCTATTGAACATACAACTTTGGTTGGAGTGGAATACAGTGCCCCGTTTAAAAAAATGTTTCAGATGTTACCTTTACTCACCCATGTAGCGATGTCTAACAAGTTTCATTACTAGCATAAACGGCTCATGAGATACAAATGTGTGATTTGTAGAGCCCCTTTACGACTATGCGGTTATGGCTTGACAAGCTGACCATTTGTAGTGTTATGAATGATCGTATTCATTTTTAGCTTCATAACTGCAACTTTGACAGATTTATTAGATTTTTAGTTAGAATACACAAAAATTTGCAATTTCATTGGTCCCTGGCGATCATCTTGTTTGAGATACAGACTTCTCCTTTCATACTACGAAAGCTCTATCAAAAAATATGCTGTGTACACATTTTCGTGAGGATCGGTCCAACGGTCTACGAGGAAAGTGGCTGAAAATCCATCAAGGCAGACTTCAAGGGTTCTTGAGGCAAATTTGTTCACCTTTGTACCAAATTTCAGGTCAAAATATGACACAGGCTGCGGGGCGTGGCCTTTTCACTTTGGTTGCCTTGTATAGAGCTCCCTTTGGGCCAATTGGTATGGCACTTGTATGGCACTTGTATGGCAGAGTAATGGATATGGCTCTCTATGCTCATGCAAAGTTACATCTTTCTGTGACTATTCATCTCACGGGAATTTACACTTGTCAGGAAGAATAAGAATGACCGAGAGCAAATACAATCGGGTTCTATGCAGTTACACTGCATAGACCCCTAATAATACACAAATTGGCATTAGTTAAGTGAAAGCTGTCTCACAAAAGTGACTTTTAAGAATAGATTTAAAAGAGGATACCAAGTTTGCCTGCCTGAGATCACAAGCTGGGAGTTCCACAGCTTAGGTGCCTGAACTGCAAAGGCCCGGTCACCTTTACTGCAGAGTTGGAATATTGAAACCATTAAAAGGGCCCTGCTGGAAGATCTCAGGCAGCGATCAGGGTTGTAGAGAGTTAGGAGATCCCAGATATAACCTGGGGGCCAGGGGCCTGACCACTCAGGCTTTAAAAACTAGCAGTAAAACCTTAAAATCAGGTAACCAATAAATGGCCGTAAAGGATTGATTTCATATGGTCACTTCTCCTAGCATGTGTTAAAAACCTGGCAAGCAGCATTTTGGATCAACTGCAATCTTCGGATATTTCGCTTGCTGACACCAGAATAAAGTGCATTACAGTAATCAAGTCTGGAGGAGATGAAAGCATGAATGACATTTTCTAAGTCTGCAGACGTTGGGCAAAGTAGGGCCGCAGCACATTGGCCACCTGAGCATCAAAGGACAACTCGAGTAAAAAATTTGACTTGGTTGCGTGCCTCTTTGCGAACATTATTGATAGTGCGCCCAGACTAAAGCAGAGACGGTTAATGTTGCTAGTGCTATTTTTATAAGAGTCGTTTAGCTGCAAGACATTTTGGACATCCAACTTTTTTTATTTCAGCAAGGCCGGACAAAATACAGGAAACATCTGTGGTGCCAGGTAGTAAGAGGATAAGACATATCCACAATTATAAGCACAGAGAAAGAACAGGCATGCACACTCACCTCAAGTCCACTTAATATAAATATCCCTATTGGAAACAAAGCCGCTCCTAGGCTGCCAGGAAACATGAAACATTAGCTACCTTTCTTTTTCTCAGCCTCGTCCACTGCTCCAATGTAGCTGTTACCAGACATCTGACTAGTGGTATCTACTGATGGATCCAGAGCATAACCTGTAAACCAGTGGAAAGTGTGAGTGAGATGACTTTGAAGAAGGGTATTTTCTCAAGTGAAAAGCCTCCAATATGCTCACCAAATGTATGAAATGTCCTCCTTTGCTGCTCGAACATGAAATCGTTGACGTGGGCAGCTTCTGCAAAACCAGATAGCATGTTTCTGGGGGCAGCCATCTGCTGGGTTCTGAATGGGTTGACTGGGCCAAACTTAGGGAGGACATAAAACAAAGAGCTAGATATGAAGCAGAGTAATCAGTAGAACTGCCAATCACTGTAGTTCAGAATAAATTATTCCTCATAAAAGAGGGGGTACTTACTTCAGGTGCAAACATGGTTTCAAATGTGGGGTTATAGTTGACCTCCTTGAGTGAGGGATCCAAGTGGGTGCCTGTCTCAACAGCTTCCTATTGGATTGATTAGTTTTATCAGCATTGACTGTTCATTCCATCACACACAAGATCAATATCCGGTGTATGTTAATTTCAAAACATAGATCTAATCTAGACCACTAGTCAGTAAAAGTATGCACGTCTCTTTGTCCATTCTTGCTGCCCACAGCGCTATTTTAGCAATAGATAGGCCCACATAATGTTCTGTATAAGCAGTGCAAACTTCCGCGGTGCTGCCAAAAAAATATCATGCATTCTATTTGTTTAATGCGAAAGCTTCAGTAACCGTGGCATTTTCATTGACATATCATAAATTAAGTAAACGCAAGTTGGATCTTATATTTAACCGCTTGACATTGAGTGTCGAGGCCGCACATAACTAGCTAGGCTAGCCCTGCTCATCATTCAATGTTTGATGTCTTGCTTCTTTGTTTCTTCTTTTACATACACTGGCTCATGACTGCATCACTATCAGTTAACTGATTTATTAAACAACTTAAGCTTACATTTTAACGTATACCACATTAGCTTAGCTATATCTTATTTAGCGCTATCGTTAACTAGGTTAGCATAACATCGTTTGCCTTATAATAACTTTACCTTTACCGCGACTTCAGGGGCCGAATCAAGCATAGCTAAGGATATCGTCGGTGCAGATTTTAATGGGAGAAGATGAGCCACGGCATCAGAGTCAAGCTTATCGGAGCTTCCATCAGATTTAAATTCATTATCGGAATCGGAATCACTGCCATATGAAACGAGGGATCCTACGCTGGCAGACATTTTGGATGTTGTGAGAGAATGACGACGATAGACCGGAAAGGGAGGTGCTTCGCTTAAACGTTTGATCTGTAACGTTATGTATGCATACAATTTTAAACAGTTTTTCAATCAGTAATTTTATTTTAAAAAAAAATTAAAAAAAAATCATGGTCATAAAATATTGATACTGTTTTATTCTGGGTTGTTTTGAGTCTTTTTTAATAACTGAATGGACAACGCTACATAATGATTGGCCATAGTTTACACATGCTTTTAAGTGCAGTAATATGCGAGAACAACGTTTGTATAATGCTTGTCAGCAAAATGATTAGGTCTAAATTAACGAGATAAAATAACTTAAGGGACAAAAAAAATCAATGAAGGTTGCGATAATCAAACTACTGATATCCTCTTTGCCATTGATTGGACATCACAATACGGCTGGGAGGGATAGTAGGTAACTAGCCAATCAGACCTTCACGTTTTCTCCTGGGCCCCTCACGCAGTTGCTTCACTTGCAGTCTCCAACAATAGAATGCGGTACGTACCATCACTGCTTATATTAGAAGGTGAATTTGCTTTCATATTAATGTGATCATATAGTCTTTGTCGCGGAGAAATTGAGTTGACTTACTCCTGGCTAAAACAAAATTATATTTTTGTTGCTAAAATCAGTGCACAACTCGACTGCACGAAGTTTAGGCTAACGTTCTGTCTATCACTGTATTCCATCCTTCGTGCAGAGTGCCTTTACTCTTCGCTGCTCCTTGTTCTTGCGGGTCTGCACCGTTTTGTTTTTTGCGGAGGTTGTTCTTCTTGCAGTATGGACCGAAGCTAAATATTTGGATTGGAAAAGGTAGTGGCATGCGGTGTGTCGTAGTTGGGATGGCAAGAAAATAGGAGGAACTGAAGAAGCGTTTCAGGTAATGTTCTAATAAGTGAGTGTATTAAAAAGCAATGAAATTATTAGATTCACTGTCGTATTACCTACGGATGTCAATGTTTGCTTTGTTTTACTGCCAATGTTAGCTATTTTTCTAGCCACGGTTAGAAATGCAACATTCTAGATTTACGTGCTGGAAAATGGAAATCAACAACTGTAACATTACTCACGGGTGATATTAGGTTTTAGACAGTCATTTCAAGGTTGATTCACTATGTTGCTGCACACCGCGGGTTTCATTTAATGTTTGTTAAATTGTTGGGGAAAACAACACATCTGCACGCGCACGCGTCAGTTGCACCAAATTGACGTTTTGAATTGTGAGAAAATTGTCAAAAATTCCTTCGTTTCCAAGTCTTGGAACCATTTGGGTAAACATCCAGTCATTACCATGCACTATACCACTTTTCTATTAGCAGAAATAGAGGTACGGTGTTATTTGATTTTCCCATTGAGCAACACTAGTATGCACTGCCAAAGAGATGAGGGTCTGGGGTCGTGTTCGAGCTTCTTTGCAGCCTACTTTCCTGATTGGGGGATGGTAGCCCCTTGCCCGGCGAAAATTATGCTCTGTGAAATTCTATACCCACTTTATTGGACTTCATTTGCAGCCACTAAGAAGTTTTACACTTTCAATGGACAACTGTTTTGGTTAGACAGTAATGATAAGCTTGTAAGAGACCATCACTGGTTACAGATAAGCACATGCAGGTCTGTGCTTGTATTTAGTCTCTGCAGTTTAATAGTAGTTCTCACTGTACAACTGCTGTCAAATCTGGAGGAAGAGGTTCAATTGCACACATTGTTCTGATAAAATTCAGTGCCACCCTAAGTATTTAGACTGACCTGTCTTGTTCTTTTGGGTCTCTTGTCCCACACTTTTGACTGGAAATGGGAGAAAAAAATCCTATTTGGTGAATTGTGTGTGTAATTAATGGATGGCGATAACATTTTGCACTGTAACATCTCATTCATGGTTTACTTTTTAATCCAACACGCTTGAGTACAGAGACACTTGGTTACCATGTCTCTTAAGGTGCGTTGCATCATGGTAAATTCAATGATATTGAAAGATTTTATTTGGAGCTACAGTGCAAAGCTCATCAAGGTCACAAAGGTTATGTTTAGTTTATGCTAGCCAGAGACATGAGCACGACAGTTTTAACAGTACAGGGACAACCACTGGGATCTTCTATTGATCCATTAGTAATGTCTTTTGATATATTAGAAAATTGTCTAACTTATGGCAGGCATAGAAGATTGGCTATCGCTGTTTAGAATACCCTGACACAAACCGTGATTATCTTAGATACATTGAATAATTGCACTGAGGTAATCTTGTCAAAGCCAAACTAGTGTGAAGATTCATCAACTGGATTAGTTTTAGGACCACACTGCCACTGATACCGATTTTATTTCCTGTTGCCTTGGGCTAAATGTTGCCTTCAATTGTCTTATCAGATTAACACAGTCTTAGTTAAAATCTTTACTTAAGGCAGTTTGGAAGTAGGTTTCCTCTTTGTCCGGGGAATCCGACCCACAGTGTTGCAGCTGCCCTGCGGGATGAAAACAGTGGACAGGCTCCTTTACCAGCTAACTAGGCCGAGGCCTTTCGCAGCTGTTCAGGGGATCAGTCTGCTGCAAGGTCATCGAAAACATCACATGAGATAAACTATAAGTTCTCGTGCAGTGTAAAATTGCCTCTGCACATGGATTTTCATATTGTACACACACACACGTTGCCCTCGCATAAGGGAATTGGAATTTCTTTTGATTTACCTCCACGTTATCTGCATAGGAATGTAGATAAGATTATAGTTACCTCGGCATAACCTGGTGAAGGTGCATACAAACCAATCACTGCTATCTTCAGCCCCAAACTTCTATCCTTGTTATCTTTAAAGTGTGCCCCTCTATGAATGAGGGTTCCCTGTCTCCTGGGCTTTTTTATTTTATCTCTGCGCTCTGCACTTCAAGGGAACCCTAACAAGCACACAGGTGCAAAGTGGTGAGGCAGAGGGTCCTGTGACCTATTGTTTTATACATGACCACAACGTTATCTAACTGGCTAATGGGCCTGGGGTGCCGAAAGGGGTGTGCCGGAAATATAACAAGCCATGTTTCACTGTTTTGCAAGGTTTGAATTTGCTGCTACAAGGGACGAGTTTTCCAGCCCTAGGTTTGCATTTTCCTCCGCTTTTTACACTCACCAATCCGAGAAGGGCTTTGGCACTCCTACTGCTCATACTTTTGGACCCTGAGTATTTTTTCATCCTTTGCCAGTCCCCCTCTTTCTCAGGCTAAAGGATTTCTCTATCTTGGTCTCTCTCTCACTCTCCTGTTTTCTCATAGCCCTCCAAAGGAGGATAAGATATGGAATGGGTAGAGGGCATAAAGGGGGCATTGGAGGAGAAGGCACCGAGAAGATAACTAGGACAGCAAACAAAACAAGTTGTAGGCATGGGGTTTCTGAGAAAAGCAGACATGATTTGATGAAGATAGATTAATTGATTGTGTGTGCGTGCGTGTGTGTGTGTGTGTGTGTTACGTAGACTCTCTTCCCTTCCTCTATCTCTCTCAGCTGTGACGATTCTCCTGGGTCAGGCTACACACTGGGGCCATTGTTTCTGTCTCTCTACCCAGGCTCAGGACCCTATAATACGGCCTCTGTCTCTGCCAGAGAGCCAGGGCTTAGTTCAGCCAGTCTCACTGGTGTGCCTTGTGTCTCAACACTGGCACGCCTGGTCTGTCACTTTACTGTCTTCTGTCTTTCTCTCCCAAGCACCGTCTCTATTTTCCCTCCCTTTCCTGCTTTCTATATCCCCATCCTCCCTCTGACACGTTTTTCTCGAGTCTGTTGCTTACTTTTCACACAATTACTCTCATGGCTTCTCGCTCTCCCTCTTGGTATCTCTCTTTCTCGATTTGTCCTTCCGTCCCTCACTCACATACATTGCTTTCTCTTCATCCACCTTCTCTGGGCAGAGGGGGGAGTGCCAGGGTCACTCGGACACACTGAGTCAAGGCGATGCATCTGAAATCGTCCATGTCTGGCTGCTTGTCTCAAACTACCTCTGTCACCACCTGGGCCAAAAAACGAGTGGTTACTGTGAGGGGAGCTGGAGTGTTCCAAACTAACAACGGCCTATTCTCATCATCATACTCTCCTATTACACTCTCATTTGTGCACGGCCTATTTAAGAGAAGCTGCTTCGGAATAGCCAGTGAAGCTGCAGATAGAAAACAAGATTGTGCTTGAAAAACGTGTTTGGGGAATACATTTCTAAGCATATTATTAAGTAGTATTTTGCACTCTAAATAACCCAAATAATAACAGTAAATCTACATTTTCTGAACCGGTGACTTTTTAAAAAATTGGCCTTTTACGTCTGCATTCCGTGATACCGACAGTTTTGGGGTGTTTTCATGGTCATGTTTTCTGTCATTTTCCAATTCAGTTGCAGTGGCTTGTCATCAAAGTGATTAGATTTGCATTTTTCCTTCATTTTGTATTTACGCAGATTTGAAACTGTTCTGCAAACTTAGCAATTCTGTAGTGATGAAACCGAATCTGTCTTTCTACTTCCTCTCCCTTACTTCCTCTGTTAGTCTTTCAAATCGCTTTTCTGCCTCTGTTCTTGATGGGCCTCACTTTTTCTCCCTACAATTCACCCCCCATTTGCCTACTCCACTCCATCACTGATTGATAGTTCCTGAGCTGGAACAGCCTGATGTGCTGGTATCTGTAGATATGCTTGTTGATGGATGGGGGTTTCAAGGTGGAGGTGTTAATTTGTCACTTCAGTCGATAGAGTCCCTAATGTTGCAAGACTCAACAATATTAATTTACAGCAGTGCTCCCACAAAGCTCATTAGCTCATTAAGTAGCCATTTTTCTTGTAGTTGTTTGGGGAAGCAAGGTAAAACAGAGGATTGAGTGAAAGAGATAGGAAGAGTAGGAATGAGGATGGAATCAAGACCAAGCGTAAACAATTGGGTCAAGGAAGAGGTGCAGAGTTTGAATGAAAAAAGTACTGAGAGAAAATGAAAAGGAGGATTGGAAAGTCAAGCCACTTCTTGGAAGCTCAATGGGTTTATCTCCCATATACCAGGAGGGACGCCTGAGCACACAGACAACTGCTGTTTCCAATTAGAAGCCAATATTTGGCTGTTAATTATGGCTCACAGCATGAAGCCAGCGCACGTTTAGATTTGCGTGGTGTCCGTGCCTGAGCACTGTCTGATTTGACTTGGAACGGGCCCAGAACATACCCTCTGTAGATACTTTGCATCCTAGATAGAAAGATCAGAAGCAGATGCACAGTTGGCTTCCTTTTGTTTTCTGTCTCAAGCAGGAAATGCCTTTCTGGAAAAGCCTTTGGTTGGAAACATTCCGTAATCAGCAATCATCAGTAAATCAATGTTGTCTATGCATATAGGGTACAGACCTTTCCTCAAAGTGTTCTCACAGGATGAGGACTGAGTTCACAAAAAAGCCATGAGTTCCACTTAGAATGTATTAGTCAGAACTAATCCCAATCAGTGCAAAGGGCGAATAAACGACAGAAACATGACAAATGCATCTGAAGAACTTGGTGCCATTTTCTTTCAGCCGTAGCTATAGGGGTGGTGTTGTTTTTTAATTGTATTTTTTTCCTGCCGTGGTGAAAACAGGAACACACTGCCCCTTTTCTTCCATGGGAAAGAAAAATGTGTTTCCCCAGTGAAAGAAGTCATAGTTATTATAAAATAGTTATTGTTTTAAGCACAATCTATCGTGTCTCTTCACTGCCTTCAATTCATTAAAGGGATAAACAAAATTGTAGCATATCAATGCTAATTTGTTGTGAATTTACAGTAAAAATATTCCATTATGAAAAACAAAGTTTCTTTAGTTTTTTTTGTTTTTTAGGCATTTCATTCTTTTTTAATGACACACTCCTTTTTTCAAGACAAAATTGTATTCGAATTAATATTATTGATTGGAACCTTATTTTTGCTGCAGGAAAAAGACTTGAATCCTTGCAAAACAACATTTGAAAAAATCTAAATCCAATGTTATTGTTGGACACTTTTTATTGTGGCGCTAGGCTTGATAATAAGTCTGTTATGAAAGAGGGAGGAATAGCATGCATCGAAAGACACAGCAGACCGTTAACAAATTGGGCTTATGCAAGATTGTTCCATTGATAGACCCCTGCCCACAGTTGTGTTGAGTGTCTACTATTACATAAGAGTCTCCTTGACTCCTCTATTGGACCCTACTTGACCACAAAGATGGTGGAGGTGTGAATTTGATTCATGAGCTGTGAGGCCTTTGGTTGGCCAGCCAGCATCACTCTACACCACGTTTCCCGTGAAGTTGTGGTGGTCCTAGAAAACCTACGTAGTTGCAGTTTGTTTCACTGTGTAGCCATAAATTAAGAATCTTCATTCTTCAAATGGTTATACAGTACTGTACATACATGAGACAAAGAACACTGCCATTCTCTTTAAGCCTAGGCCTTTGTGGGATAAAATGAGAACTGAGATGTCAGAGCCCTGAGCCTCACCTTGTGATATGGCCCTTGCCTGCAAATGCACTCTTTCTCACATACAGTGTGCTTTGAACTGTGAAAGCAGTGGAGCCTGTGAAGACTGCAGATGGGTGAGCGTATTAAATAGACGGCGGCTCTGCAGGTCATTTTCTTCAGGGGCAAATGCAGTTCCTAGAGCAAAGTAAAGGAGCAAGTGAAAAAGAGAGCAAGAGGGAAGAGAGATGGAGGAGAGTTGAAACCTGCCATCCGTTAATTAGGTGAGTGCTCCCGATTGATCTCGCTTCTTTCCCTCCGTGAATTTTGGAATTCCACAATGGGATGCAGATGACTGTGACTATTTGCTCCATACCACATGACAGTGTCCTGCAAGAGACAAATAGAAAGTCATCAGAAGACCTTGTCTCAATGAGTGTAAAAAGAAGGTGTGTGTGTGTGTGTGTGTGTGTGTGTGTGTGTGTGTGTGGTGGGTGGGTGGGTGGGTGGGTGGCGGGCGGTTATTGCTTCTTTCCTCCTCAAGCTGTCCCTTTTTTAAATATAATCCAAAGTCTCCAAATGGGGAAAACATCGTCACAGTACACTATGTGTTAGCCGAAAATTGGCTTCCAACAGAAAAGGGATTTTAATGAACCTGGAGTGTTATGCCTGAAGCAAAACTGCCCCTCCTTTGGTTAATTAGGTTCACAAATGCTCATCCTGTGGTGGTCTCAGGTCATAAGTCAGGGAGTTGCATGTGCTTTATGTTTGGGGGGGAGCAGCGTGCACTCGTTGTAAGGGCTCAGCCTCTGGAGGGCTTATGGGTCCTGACAGACAGGATAGGACCGTTCCAACCACTTCTGCTGCAAGAGTCCTGCCAGGTCTAACCCTCGCTTTGTCTACCTGTCTTTCTCTCTTTCTTTCTCTCTTTTTCCACTCTTTTATCCTGTCTATATCTCTCTGGTTACAAGCTCGCTCATTGTCTTTTAGTTCCTCTCCCCTGCCTCTCTTCCACCATTCCGCCCCTTGGTCTGCTTTTGCAGTGGCAATAGCTGCAGAGTCGGTGCTGACTCTGTCCCCTTCCTTGACGAGAGGCTGTTTGGACAACCCCTCTATGTTCTATTTGTGAGAAATAGACTCTAATGGTTTGAAAAGAGTTTGTAGAGGAAGCAGTGAGCTGGTGCGAGTGTTATGGTCAAATGGAGAAAGAGAGAAAGAAACCCCAAACCGTTGTTAGCCTACTGCCAGCCCCAGAGGTTCCTTAGAAAGCTTTTTCTGATCGTGTCATGGATCAACGCTCAGACCTTACGAGTTCATCATGGTAGGGATCCATTCACGGCATTCTCTCCAATTCATCGGTCTCTTTCTCAAAGTCAGTGGGTGACTTAAGTGGGAGCTTTTAATGGCGGTTGGAAGGAATAGAGTCCAGACTTGGAGCAAACGGTTTCTAAATTCAGTCATTATTTTAAAGCTAATCAGTTCCACATTTCGTCTATCATTTGTCTCCATTTCTATTCAGAAACATCTAACCACCCTCTTAGCACTACTGAGACAGAAAATTAAGCTTGGGATGAAGAAGACAGTGCTGATATTTGGAGCTACAACAGGAATGCTGTATCAGCACAGATTCTGCTCAAACTGGGCTTACAAAGGCCTAGTGCTGAGTCAGCGTTCCAGGTGTTTACACACTTGGGGGCTATGTCGGCAGGGGGGAGACGACACCTGCCTGATGTTGTCCACAGGGAAATGTACGACAACCGAGGGGGGTTTAACAGAAATCGTGTGGGACTATAAGTAAAAGCAGAAGTAACATTGCTACACCACCACCACCACCACCACCACAAATCAAGTGTGCTGATACGTATTCTCCCTGTGTATTTGTCTCTCTCTTCCAAAATAAGAAGTACACAAACACAGACATTGCAACACAGATGTTCAATCTAAGTTAATTGAAGAGATGCCTTAATTAACAGTCACACTGACTGTTGGGAAATCTCATCTGGCATCCTGACCGAACAGCCTGGCTGTGAAATGTAGAAAACGCTGCTGTTATCAGTATTCAACATAGTAAGGAGCTGAGGCCTTAACCTTGAGTCAATCTTCCAGAAAGCAAAGAGAGTGCAAGATAGTTACTCTTCCTTATTGCGCTGTATTTCATCCCTATATTTCAATTCGTTGGTCCTCCCATAGTCATCTCCATATGCATGCCGAGAATGTCTCCCCACCATTTTGCATGCCAGTGTGATTCTAGTGCCTAGCTATCAAGTGGGGGCTTCAGTTGTCAGGAGACACGGGTCACATGATGCCCACTGGACCGACCCTTTGACCCCTGGCTTGGAATAAATGAACATGGCATTTCTAAAGACAGAATTCAGCTTCAACCCCTACGCCTTGTACACAGTGCCCACTGCTCTTGTCCCATTTCAAAAGAGTTGCTGTGTTAGTGTGAATATCTGTGTGTGCTTTCCGTGTGTTTCCCAGAAAGAAAATGGCCAAAAAGGGGTAAAAACGAAAGTTTACTGAAGTCCAATGGAGATGTCCTTCAACTTTTCTTCATGTCCAGTATAGTCCATTCTAATGAGATGTGCCCAGTCTTGTTCCCGTACTTTACCAGCCATTCTGTGCCTGCGGGCACTGCCAACTGGAGCCGTCAGCGCTTGCCAGCGTTGTGCAACCAGAATCATCCCATTCACACGAGTATGAGGTACAAAATGGCTACCGCTCACACACAGAAGGACGAGAGCCAGCTCCCAACCAGCCTGTCAGGCTGCCATGGCCCCTGCTTGTCACAGCCAATTCCTCTGCAAATCCTCTCAACTTGCTCATGCCCCTCTCAAGCCTTTCCGCAGAGCTAAGGAATCTGCTAAACTCCCTCAAATTAAGAGTATGCCTTGTTGTTGGTGATTGAGACATGATTGACCATGCTCTAACATCTTTGTTTGCCTCTGTAGTGGATCGACTTGGGCCCTGCTGCGCTGTTCTTGATAGGAGGGTAGGCTTCTGTCTTGTAAACGCACTTTGGCTAGTCAAATCAGAGTTGTACTTTTTTGAGGTTTTGATCAACGCGCTTTTATAAGAACAAGCAGGCTTGGGTGCAGTGACTTTCCAGGTATTTCCTTTTCAAGAGACTCAGGTGAGGTTGCATTACAAAAAGGCTTTTAAGGTGTTCCTCTTTTTGTTTACCCAGCCTTCCTTTGTTCTTAAGTCCTTAATATGGACTCGGGCATTGATTTTAGTCAGTCAGTGATGTCCTCTTTCATCATTTTTTCTCTATATTACTCTTTCTTTCTTTATCCTCCCTAACCTTTCCATTGTACTGTCGACTTTCTTCCTCTTGCAGTCCCTCAGGCTTTGTCTCTCTCTCTCTCTCTCTCTCTCTCTCTCTCTCTCTCGGCTTTGATATTTCGTCCTAGCTCAGGGCAACCCCTTGCTCAGCTCGGGAGCATTGAACAAAGTTAGTTCCATGACTTTCCTTTCTTCTACGGGGAGAAATTTAAAATTGACAAATTCAAAACACACACATGCAAATACAAACCCTTGTCAGAACATCCCCAAGTGGGAAAAAAAGTATACGGAAAGTAGAATCAATCGCTATACTTGTGTGCTTACAAAGTGTGTTTGTACATGAAATATATGAAATGTACTTTATTTGTGTTATTGTGTGTTACTTAAAGAATGTTTACAAAGCAACTCTTAAGTAGATTTTACGAGACAGCAATGTAATAACACTTCGGGTACAGTTTAAGTATACTTATATTATGAAATGAGTGCCTAAATAGGTTATTATAAATAGAATAAAAACACTTTCATCACACATTAACTACACTTGAAATATATTTAACTTAGTAACTGTAATAATTACACATTTAAAATGTATTTTACACCCTATATCATCAGCTATTATTCAACCATAAATACACTTCATATTATGAATGTGTTATTTATTATACAAAAATATCATAAGCTGTGAGGGGAACACTACAGGAGTACACGTCAAATTCCAAACAGAGCCCATCTAACTGCACCGTTTTGTCGATTTTGATGCAAGAAGGAAGCAGGCTGAAGATTAAGGTTAAAGTTATGGCAGATAGACAGTTCATATTTAGACAGTACTAAGGTGCTTTTGAATACCAAAGTTCTAGCAATAAAGTTAAACATGTAAATACCACATCCCAGCGAACATTTTTCAGTTGAATAGACGTTCAAAAAACGATCACTTTTGAACCTGTTTTGAACATCTTTTCACCGGTTCGTTGTTTGAACGTCTTTTCAACGGAAAAATGCTTTCTTGGTCATAAGTTAATTTCAAACAACTTTTGCTTACTTACGTGCTCAATAAAATGAAACTAAAAGTAGTTCTGGCTGTAGGATGACAACTAGCCAATCACCAGCACATTACAATTTACATAGGCTAGGGCTACTAACACACTAAAATCATTGACACCGGCTACAATGTGCCTACATTTGTATTTATTAAGCAACAATTGACATAACATTAACAACATTCTTTACATAGCCTACAATGAAATATAAAAATAAATAATGAATGCAAGCCAAATGAAAACCAAAATAAGTGAGTGAAAAAAATCTCCCTTCCAATCTTTAAATATTTTTTTGACAAACCCCGCCACTGTTTTTTAGAATATTAGGGAAATAGCAAAGTCTATTATATTATATTACATTACATCACGAAATGAGAGACTTTACTGTACAATCACCCATTAAATACTTAACTCCCTCCCACACCCGATCTCTATGGAGCCCCCAATATGTTTGCTGTTGGTCTTTGCTGCAACGCTACCAGCTGCATACCAGAACGAGCAGTCAAGCCCACATTATGAGCAGGATAAAATAAAACTACTAGTGCTGAACTCTTTTTTGGTTTGCTTTATTGAAGAACAGTAGTAACAAATACTTTCAAATTGTGAATGTGTATTCCACAGCTCACCTCGCTCCATAAGTCCCAGTCTTTAAAGTGTTCAAAGCTTAACGTGACCTGCTGCCTCCAAACTGATGGCTTAATTTAACCGAAGTACTTGCGCGTTACAGTAGAACAAGCAATTTCTTGTTTAATATTGATGTAGGCGTATGGGCGATCTCTATTTATGTTTAAAAAAAGTAAAAAATAGGGTGACTAGAACTGCTCCCGTTAAGATGTCCTGGGATCTTCTTGTTGGCAGCAGCCGCAGCACACCCTATAGTGATATATTTAGGACATTTTAGATGAAAGATTGTAGCCTATGGTTGAAATTACATCTTCATGTAGACCACATTTCGCCCACCAGTTCACTGTGACATTGGAGAAATACCTATACACTAATCAATATTATCTCTCTTTCAAGCTGCAAAACGGAACGGATTAGACATTGAATTATTACTAATTTGGGTTTTGTGACACATTGATGTTGTAACCGCATTTTAGCTGGTTGAAAAGAGGTTCAGACCTAATCACCCAGTTTCCCTCTAGAAATCAACGTTGAAATCCGGGTTGTGCTCACTGGGATGGCTCATTTGAAAATGAAATCTATCTGCTCTTTCATCAAGTATAATCATTTCAGTATATTAAATGTAAATAGACTAAGGACATATTACACTTTCAATTATATTTAAATAGAATTGAAAGGACATTACATTTAAGTACACTTTCAATAAGTATACTGAATTACAAATCAGGGTAACAGGGTAAAAAATATAAGTACACTATAAAGAAGTGTACTGAAAAACAAATGAGGGGACATGAAGTCCAAGTTTACTTGAAACAAGTATACTGAATCACTAATGAGAGAAAAAGCAATGTAAGTACACTTTTCAAAGCATACTGAATTGCAATTGCGGGGACATGAAAAGTAAGTGTACTTGGAAAAAAAGAATACTGAATTACAAATTAGGGTAACAAAAAGTGTAAGTTCATTATAAATAAATATACTGAAGTACAAATGAGGGGACATGGAATTTAAGTGTACTTGAACCAAGTATACTGAATTACAAATGAAGGAACAAGCAGTGTAAGTATACTTTTCAAAAGTATACTGAATTGCAATTGAGGGGATATGAAATTGAAGTGTACTTGAAACAAGTATATTGAAGTACAAATGAGGGGACATGAAAAGTAAATAAACAGTGCTAATGTCTCGTTTGAACAGCATACATGTCAGTGTAATTATTTGAGGGATTCTTCTTTTACAGGAGGCTGGCTAACAAAGCACATCTTCTTCGGGTGTAGGTTTTATCTCTGGGGTTGTGTGCGTGCTTGCGTTAAACCAACGGGTGAGTTGCCAGGGCAGTTAACTTTTGTGTGTCCTTCTCTCTCTGACTGACTAACACGGGGGATAATAAAATGACGTTTCCCCCACGGTCAACAAGTGCTGCTGATCAGCTTGAGTGTCCAGTCATTTATTATTGAGGGCTGGCTGTTCATTATTGATATATCTGGCCTTCTGTACTCAGCAGATAATGTAATGTAAAGGATGCAGAATTGTTCAAAGAACAAAATCTTTCATATGAATAAATGGAATTACCAGGAATTAATGGGAAATGTGCAAACTGCACAGCCTGCTTCTGCCTTGTCGTGCAGCCGCTGTGCTCGCTGTTGAAATACAGTTATGAAGAGACGGTGTAAGAGATGGTATAATTCTGTTTATGTCGGTCAAATTTAAATACCATTACGTGTACCTGTTGAGATCAGGTTAAGTTTCATGCTTAAGCTTACATAAGTCATTGATCAAACTTGTCCCCCCCACACACACACACACACACACACACACACACACACACACACACACACACACACACACACACACACATCTACACGCACCCCAAACCCCACCCCTTTTGACTGACGCCCAGAGTTATTACAACCCAGCAGCCAAGCCAAGGCGACACTGCCTGTTCTCCTTGTTACGTGTCCCAGTCCGTGTGTCTCATCCTAATTTTTGTCAGTCAGAAACAAAGGTCGACGGGGATAGAGGTCTGTTGAAGGGTTTATATGAGTTGTGCTGGAATCGACCAGAGCAAAGGTTATGGTTTGGGACAACCCTGAACTAAAAGACTGCAGGCATGTAAAGCTGCTTGCATTCCAACCTGAATTCCTCCTCCTCCCAATGCGCCAACTTGATTCTTACTTCAGTTTTTTTGTGAATTTACTTGCTAACCTGGACAATGGTGTTCCGAATTAAACATCTGCAGAGCTTCCCAATGGTTTCGAACTATAGGCATGTGGGGGGAGGGTATTTTTAACCTGACAATAATAACAAGGTATCTTTAGTTTTGGAACTTCCCTGTTGAGGGTTTGTGAGGTGTCATCTCACCGCCAAAGGAGGGGGGACTTTCTCGTGCCAAATTTTAATTGGCAGGCAGCCACACAGCATGTCAAACGCGCTCTTCAAATTAGAGGAGAACAGGTCGCAGAGAGGAAGATCTAGGCAAGATTAGGGTGTGTGCGGAGGTGAAGGGGAATGTTCTTCTCAGAGGCTTTAAGGATTCTGGAAACGTGAGGTGGGATTATGAGATGTGGAGTTGGGGCTCTCTCCAAGTGTGTGTGTAGGCCTTTGCGTATGTGTGGAAGCCATGCTCCATAGAACCCCCTTTCTGAGCTCCTGGGCTGTCTCCAGTCTAGTGACTCAAACTCTGACAGCCCCCCATCCTTAGTGCCAGCCGCATATTGCGGGCTGCTCCACCCCGGCAGGGGGCCGTCAAGGCAGGTGCGGTGTCTGATAAGATTCATGCTCCCCTGGGAATGAAGGCATTCCGGTATTGTTTCTGCCTTACTTTCATTTGACATCTGGATAGTTCCCCACATCAGTGTCTCTTTCAACTTTCCTCACGGACAGACGGACGGGTTTGATTCAATTGGAGTAAAGCAGAGAGGCTAGCACACAAAGTAGATTATCTGGAAGAAAGATCAACTGATAATGTATGCTTTTGGGGGGGGAAATAAATTGCAAATTTTCCCAGAGAGTAGCATCAGAAACAAATAGCTTTTCATATTCTTTATTACTGTAACAAAAGGCGTTCGTGAGACAGTTTGATGGGGGGGGGGGGGGGGGGGGGCTTTTAGAATCCTTGACTTGGAATAGCTGTATTCACAGTGTTCACTTGTTTGATGTGTGACCCCCCTTGCTTTGCTATTGGCTGCTGCTGTGCAGATGTACTCTTACGTGGTTGCCTGCTGTGATTATAGAGTTGTGATTTGCTGCTGGTAGTTCAAATCAGAAGACAACCGAGATAACCAAGCTACATCAGTTTTGTTTTTGCTAGCTAGGCCATTGCTCCACAGAAGAGGGACAGAAAATCTATAAATCCGACCAAGGTATGATAGCAAGAATGTGTGCAAGTGTGCGTCACCGGTTCCCCAGAATTTCATCACAAGAGACCTAGACCTACTGACTGCTTGACTTGGGCGGTTGTCTACTGCAGGAAAAAAAGAGCTTGAGCGTTCACCAATACACCAATTCTTAATTCTATCGATATTCCAAATATGAATATTTACATTTATGTAAAGCCCCCCAGGAGACACAGCTCAGCTCTCTGTACCCTAAAGGGCTGTTGACCGGATCCCCAGCGAGGGGTCCCTCAGTCCCATTGTGTGGCTCTGAGAGGCACTAAACGCTCCTTAGTATTCATTTAGGACCTCCACTTGGGCCCCATTGTGCCTAGCGTAGTGAGCTGCCTGAGAGGGGAACCTCAGTGATCCACAGGCACGTGCCGTCACTCTTTGTGCATGGTGCCCCCTGACAATGGACGAGGAAAGTGTTGGATCTCCCACTCGCTGTCAATTATTCTGTCTCTACTTCGTTGAATTCCACTATGCTCTCTATGGATCCCTCCTAACTTCTGTTTGAATCATGATCCATTAGCTTTTCCACCCCTCCATTTTCCTATTTATTTTCCTCTCTCTCCCGGGGTGAAGTGACCAGTGCCATCCCGCTGTAGGGGGGGGGGGGGGGGCACGTCCAAGTCAATAATAAAAAATAGACATGGGAGAGTCAAGAATGAGATGGAAGGAAACAATTGCACACTTGCACAAATGTCAATATATGCCCTTATTCAGACCTTCTTTTCCCTCCACGCTCTGGACGAACTGAAATCTAAACGCTGGCAGTCCTTATGATGTCTTTTCATCCTCACCTTTGGGCCCACTCATTGTGAACATATAGTTTGGTATATTGGAGCTTTGGCTGTATTAAACCCCCTGAGATTATTCAGATTGCATATTAGTCAGAGCTTCGTGTCCCTTATCAGGATTTGTCACAGTTTTGTGTCATAATTGCAAAGGTACATTTTTTCTTCATCTTAGTGTTTGGCCGGTGTTGTTCACCGTTTTGATTAGCTTGATTTAGCCTACTGTCCACTTGTTAAGCACTTCTCATTAATGCCCCGCTCACATGCTGGCGACTTCCTTGTTAAGTTTTGGGGTCAAGAAGCAGGTTACATGGATAGCCTGTTAGCTCTTCATTTACTAATAGCACCTAGGTAAGTCCTGTGGCGTTGCTATGGCATTGTCTCAGTAGGCGACTTCCGTTTGTGGTGTCCCAGATGGCTTTCACCTCATTTGGTGACCTTAGAAACGAGGGACTCCTCTTTAAGATCATCTAAGTTTCTTCAACCAAGATTTCCTATCTCAGACTTTCTTGAATCGCCATTTCTCTTGTCCCTTCCTATCGTATTTTTCTAATCTCCTTTACTCCTCTCAGTCGGGAGTTACAGGACAGTTTTGGCTTCTCCCAAGCCCACCGTAGCCATAGGGTTTCAGCGTTGTGGGCAGGATGTGGTGCAGCGATAGCCTGGACCTTGGCATGTAGGTGTTCCAAATAGGGCTCACTTGGACCATAACATAGAAGGCTGGATGTTTACAGAAAAGTGGAAAATAACAAGTATTTGAGGGTTTCAAAAATATACAATTTTAACCATAGATTACGCTAATGCTCCACCAATTAGTAGCTCAGGGTGTACCCAGGCGTTGTTTTTGGTGTTCATTAGGATGCTAGCTCTGACCTGTCTGCCAGTTGAGTTCAGCACCGTCTGACAGTTGTGTCATCAGCAAGTGGGACGTAGCGTCTTGAAAACCCTTGGCGGTGCTCCAAGACGTTTCTCTCTGCTGACTGGTTTCATCTCTCCTCTCCCACATTCTCACCCTCTCTTACACTCTCTCTGGGGACAGTAAGGAAAATGTTATACTGTCAACCCTTGACAATGATTTCAATTGTGGTATCGTTCCTAGAGTACACAGGTGACGCCAAAATAGTTTTGGTGTCTGTGTGGTTGTGGTAAGCTTCTTGATTTGGTGCATGTGTGTTTACCACCCAGTTGTGTGACAAAGGAGACTAATGCAGTTTGTTCTCCGTCCATAGGCAACATTAGACTCATGTCCAATGGCAATCACCAATCACATACACAAATAGGGACACACACACACACTTCCCTGGGCACTCATTGCTTTGCTGTAACCATTAGGGACCAGAGCATCTCAGAGCATCTCCATCCATCTTTCTCTCTCTGTCTCTCGAAGCGAGCTCAAAGGAAACCTCCTCCTAAGTGTTCCTACCCAACCCCCGCATCCTGAATTGTCTGAAAGCTGTTATCTCACTCTTTATGTCCGCCCGCCGTCTCCCACACTCCCTATCTGAGAACATTTATTTCAGCCGGCACCCGCTTTTTTGTCCTTTCTTTTCAGAAAGGAAAAGGCCCGCTCTCCGTCACCATCGTCAGGAATTGCTTGGTTGACTCTGACTAGGTGGGAGGGAAGTAGCTACACAGACCACACAGTCTCTTTCTCTCTCCTGGATGAAAGACGGGAAGAAGGCGAGGGGGAAAGAAGACAAGATGGCAAAATGTAAACATAACCTTGTCCAAATTATTTATCAGGCTGTTCATTGATTATTATGGTGTGTGCATTAATAAACGTGTGTGCATAGCCAACATGCATGGAATGAAAGCAGTGTGCGGTTTCTCTACCCTAGTGTTTGTGCTGCTCCTGTTGCCGTGAGAGTTATAGACGCGTCGGCCGCAGAGCCAGCCACATATGTCGGTGGGCGGCCAAGCAGCAAATTACCTCTCTCCTCCACAGTCGATACTGAAAGCCCAGGGGTTCACCTCCATCTCTGCAGAGAAAGGTCACCGCTAGAAGGGTCAATGGGTGGTGTGTGTGTGTGTGTGTGTGTGTGTGTGTTTAAAAGAAAACAAGTGCCAGTGTATGTCTGACTTTTGCTGTGTAACTCTCAGCGTGTGTGTGTGTGTGTGTGTGTGTGTGTGTGTGTGTGTGTGTGTAGGAGGGGGGTAAGGGAACGAATTATATGTCTCTGTGCACGTGTGTTTGTGACATTCAGGATTAATGGCAGCACAAAGGAAGTGGGAGTGTCAATACTTCAGAACTGGGTTAGAGATTTGGTCCAGACCTGTGTTGTTTAGACTCAGCTTGCCCACATTGCCCTATTAAAAGCTACTTCAATTAGGCAAGCTAAATACAAAGGGAGCACTAAGCGTTATAAAGAGACAAATGTCCCATTAAGGGCGATAATAAAAGCCTTTCTTAAAGGAAGGGACACCAGAAAAAACCTGGTACCTGCGTCCAAGTCCATATCACAATACCTTTGGCTGTCCCGCAACTCAGGGGTTTTAGTGTGTTTTATTCTGCTGTGACTAATACTCCACTGCCAATGAAGCAGGATATTGTGCCAGCCTTCGAATTAAAAGTCAAATTCAAGTGTTTGTTAACGAGTCAGCTGCAGCCCAGTCAATCAGTCATCATACCTGTTCTGCACACGCCATCAAACACGCCGGCTCTGATTACTGTCGGGATTCATTAGCTCTTACGACGCCTTGCCTTGTTAAAGTGATTAACTGTCATTGCCTTGGGAAGTGTGTACTGTTCTGTTCTCCGGTAGCCTGCTTTTTCAAAGTTAGGTCTGACCTTTCTGTGGCAGGATTCCGCACCACTTTTTTTCGCACCACACGTAGCAAATTTCAACCCAAGTCTCCTCCATATTTCTTCTTTTCCTGCTTCCCCATTGGTTCTGGCCCAGTGGACATGTCTCTGGCCAAGGTGTGGATGGGGGTGAAGTGGGGCTAAGTATCTAGCTCTTCAGACTTAATGCCATTAGCATGGCTGGGTGGGCAGGCAGGCAGAGCGCTAAGACATTAGCCAACCTCTAGGCTGGACTGTGCATCACAATGAGGAGGGGGACGACAAAGTGATAACTCAGGGTAAACAATTAGCAATTTCTTTAAAGAAATCATAGGTTGACCTTTAAATAATGCCAAGGTATCTCTTATTTTTCCTTACCACTCTTAAACCTCTGGCCCTCTACTTTATACCTGTGATGTGAAATAGGCCTACATGTCAATCTTGTCTGTTTCTAGTTAAGTGTCCACTGTAACAACCTCCAATTTCTCCTTTTGCCTCTGTATCCTTTATTTATTGAAATTCCACTCTTCCCTTGAACTTTTTTCCGTATATTGGGTTGAATTGCTCAGTGGGCCAGCAAAGTGTCTGATTACTATTGTGTTGATGATAAGTCCTATTAATAAAGGGTTTTCCATCTCTTCCAGGTCTGGTAGCTGTGCGTAGTGGTAGTTATGCCGTTGGTCAAGCGGAGCATCGAGCCGCGGCACTTGTGCCACACAGTGTTGCCACGCAACATCAAGAATGAGCTGGAGTGCGTGACCAACGTGTCTCTGGCCAACGTCATCCGCCAGCTCAGCAGCCTCAGTGAGTGACACACCACACACACAGACTCTTTACATCTTCAATTTGTCATTATTTCTCTCAAGCTCTCTTCCTGTCTCATGCACTACACTCACGCACACAGGTATAATGGCAAGTTAATTTAAAGTTAGGAGTGGAAGTATCAGTGGCAGTACATTTTTCAGCTACTAGAACAGTGTGACATATACCTACGCATCTCCTCCCTCTTTTTTTTCACATTGCTTCTGCACTTTATCTTTTTACCGCACTTTCAAGATAAGTTACATTATCACTTGTACATTAAGTCTCTAATTTCTGTGTGTGTGTGTATGTGTGTGTGTGTAGGCAAATATGCAGAGGACCTGTTTGGGGAGCTCTTCAACGAGGCCCACTCTTTCTCCTTCAGGGTCAACACTCTGCAGGAGCGCGTCGACCGCCTCTCCATCAGTGTCACGCAGCTCGACCCCAAAGAGGAAGAGCGTAAGTACACACATGCAAATACTTAAACATTAGAAGTGAGTGGGGTTGAAAGGCAAATTTTGTCTTTGTCTTATTGAAGCAAAACAAAACACCGGTTTGTGCCTTTTTCCATCTCTCCCAAACTGAGAAGTGCGAGTGCAGATTGCACGCTCTTACGCTCTACACCACCCACACACCACTGCCATCATCCCCATGATTCGTTTTCATCGCCTGGTTTTCTCATTCCATTTTTGTCTCCCCCCCATTTCTCCTTTCCTCCCTCTATCCAGTTTTAATGGCCTTATCAGATCAACGAAGCTGCCATGAGATCATGAGCATCATTTTTCATTATCCCCCACCCCCCTCTTCAGCAGTTCCTGCAAAACAAACCTGAAAGTCCTGTCTCGCTTCAATAAGCTCCAATTATAACCAGTGGTCAGGGTTTCACTGTCTTTTTCCTCTGTAGCCTGTCTTTGCAAGAGTGTCACTCTTACCGAAAGATTGAATACATCTGAAGCGGTAATCAAAAGAGGAAGTGGGGCCGGGGGAATCAAGTAATAAAGAATCTGAAATATAAGTGGATAAAAGGGACTTTGTGGCGAGGAAAGAGAAAAGATTGGATGGAGAGGGAGGAGTAGCGTTACGGGTAGAAGAGGACATTTGGCGAGGAGACTGGAGGGGGGGGGGGGAGAGGGAGAGAGAAGAGAGAGAGACCACGCTCTGTAGCTTCTCATCGAGTTTTCCCTCAGGCCAGTGGGAATGTTGTTGGCGGTGCGACGCTAAGCACTGAGCCCCCTCCTCCACCGAGACCAAGACATCGAGGCAATAAAACAACTGGCTGAGACACGACCCTCTTATGGTCTGGCTCGGCTGTGGATTTGGTTTAAAAGGGCCGTAAAACCCAAAGGGAAAGGATGGGAAGACACTGGTCGGAATAACAGCAGGCAAAGTTTGAAGTACTTAGGCTTTGGTAAATGTCACTTTTATGGGACTTCTCCTGGCTTTCCTTTTTCTATTTCATTTCTTCCTTTTCTATCATTTCTCTTAGTTTTGTTCTCATCCCCTTTCCCCCTTTCTTTCTCTTTTTGGAGGTTTCTCTTTTTTCTTGTCTCTGAGCTTTCTACCCGTTTCTTCCACCCCCCCTCTCTTTCTTCTACCCTCTCCTCCACATAGCTCTGCTAATGTAATGATGGCCTGTGATCTAATAGTAAAGGTCCTGCTGGGTTGCCAAGCAGCCTAATTTTCTCCTGTCCTGTCTCTCAGTGACTCTTAACTGTCTAGTGCTGAAGGAAATCCAACACACTTTCACTCACACACACAGACACATTCATAAGGTTCAGTCCTGAAGACGCACACATTCTGTCTCGGCGCCCAAAACAACTAGACAGACAGACACAGACACACAGACAGACAGATACGCAATAAAACACCAACGCAACCCCCCGGTAGCTCGTATATTTTGCAGAGTTCAGGAAGCTAGTACCAACGCTCTCTTAATAGCATACAATACCTACCCAAGGGAAGTGGGACGACAAAGACGGGCTCTGTAGAGCTTCCTGCAAAGCTAGGCTAGTCCATCTTTCGTACATATTAGGTGTGTGTGTGCGCCTGCGCGTTTGCGCATGCACATGCCTGGCTACATCCGTCTTTCTTGATAGTAGTACAGGAAAAAGAAGAGAATAAGTATTAGCTCTGTAGCGGTTTTAGCGGGGGGGGGGGGGGGGGGGGGGGGGGGGGGGGGCGGCTCGAGGAGGGAGGGAGGGAGGGAGGAAGGGAGGGAGGGAGGAAGGGACAGACAGACGGGTGCTTAATACAGACCACTGTAAGAAAAGCAGCCTAGTGTAAAGGTTTTGTATAGCCAAAGGCTCTGGCCCAGGTTAAAATGACTCCAGACTGAGTTAATGCTAAACCAGTCTTGGTTATTGGCTAGGCTCTCTTTTATTCAATGGGACCAACACAAACTGACGTCATCTGCTCAACCGACTCTAACCAATCTATTTTCTATTAAACTTTGTTTATCTATGTATTTTAAGAAACTGTAAGAACTTTCCGTTGAATAAAAATAACTCTGACTTCGCTACCATTGACTTGACCTTAATTTACTGTACTTCACTCGTTTGAACTGCAAACTGAATTTTACTAGCGTCGACTCCTCGGTGGTACACATGGTGAAATATTAACTTCAGTTATGGTAAAAAAAAATATTCGTTCTAACATTGTTTTTTAAATTGGTTTTGAAAAACTAAGGTTACGTTACCTACTTATGAGTGTTAAATAGGGACAGCGAAATTCAAAATGGGGTGTCAATCACAAGTTAGCCACACCCTGAAGCATACCCTTCTATATCATCTCTTTTACTCCAAATCATCATTAACCAAAAAATCATGCTGTATTGAAAAATACTTGAAACTAGCGATTGAGACCATAAACGATTTTCGCAACGAAAATGTTTTCTGGTGTAAT
Organism: Aplochiton taeniatus; assembly: GCA_017639675.1. Taxonomy (NCBI): domain Eukaryota; kingdom Metazoa; phylum Chordata; class Actinopteri; order Galaxiiformes; family Galaxiidae; genus Aplochiton; species Aplochiton taeniatus. The sequence continues at coordinate 7,293,617 of CM030185.1, read as the reverse complement.
AAAGTAGGGTAATTTTCTCATAGACTTCCATACAATCGCAATACCTTTTGCAACCAGTGGACGTGCCCCCTGCTGGCTATTAGAAGGAATGCAGGTTTAAGGCACTTCCACATAGGCTTCACTTTTCAGAGCCGGAACTTCACCCTTGGTAGCAACAGAACGCGAGTTCTGTTGCAGTTCAGTTTGTGTAATAGATATAAAGGTCAGATTTGAATAGGAAAGCCCATGCTGCTAATTCTCTGGCACGGAGTAGGGGTAAGGTAGTGGTTAAACATAGGATTATACAGTATGTATTGGAACCCCACCCATTTAAGCAGCTGAAATGGGCCTATCACAAATATAGTGTGGGCGGGGGAAAACTTTTTTTATAAATGTTTTATTTAACCATACGAGTCCAATTGAGATGGATATCTCTTTTACAATTCAGCCCTGGCTAGGGCTGGGCGATATATAGATTGTTTTACGTTATATCGATATAATTTCAAACGAGATATAGGATTAGACAATACCATTTATATCGATATAGTTTGATGTTGAATTAATTTTAAATACATAACCCGCTTCTTGCGTAAAGCCGTGCCAGTGTTTGCATCGCTCCTCTCACACTCTCTGCGCAGCCCTGCCCCGCCCCCACCCCCACCCCCACCCTACCTCTGCGTGCAAACTTGGCCACACTCGCTCTCAAATTATAATACTAGGCAGGTCAAACGTTTGAATGTAGTCAATACAAGAGCTTCCACGCTTAGCCCTATTGAAAATTGCCCTGCTTAGTGTCTTAAAACTGTTTAAATGAACAAACATATCATTTTTGTTGGTCTGAATCACTTAAGTCATTCAAAAGTAATACCTACTTTCACAATATATTAGTGTTGATATGCATACAGCGCTTGCTAATTCATAGTTAGCTTCCAAAGAGCGTAGGTTTTGTTCTTACTTGACCAAAACTTCCAACTTTTGGCAAACTCCAAGCGGGCTGTCATGTGCTTTTTACTAAGGAGTGGCTTCCGTCTGGCCACTCTACCATAAAGGCCTGATTGGTGGAGTGCTGCCTTGATGGTTGATCTTCTGAAAGGTTCTCCCATCTCCACAAGGATACGCTGGAGCTCTGTCAGAGTGACCCTCGGGTTCCTGCTCACCTCCCTGGCCAAGGCCCGTCCTCCCCGATTGCTCAGTTTGGCCGGGCGGCCAGGTCTAGGGCGATTCTTGGTGGTTCCAAACTTCTTCCATTTACAAATGATGGTGGCCACTGTGCTCTTTGGGACCTGTAAAGCTGCTGACATTTTTCCGTGCCCTACTCCAGATCTATGCCTTGGCACAATCCTGTTTCTGAGGTCTGCAGATAATTCCTTTGACCCCATGGCTTGGAGTTTGCTCTGACATGCACTGTCAACTGTGGGACCTTATATAGGCAGGGGTTGGCAATCCCCAATCATGTCCAATCAATTTAATTTACCACAGGTGGACTCCAATTAAGTTGTAGAAACATCTCAAGCAGTATCATTGGAAACAAAAAGCACCTCAGCTCACTTTTGGGTGTCATATCAAAGCGTGTGCACCCTTGTGTACATATATTTTTTTATAAATTAGCACAAATGTCTAAAAACCTGCTTTCACTTTGTCATTATGGACTATTGTGTGTAGCTGTTTGAGGCAAAAAATGAACTCAATCTACTGTAGAATAAGTCTGTAATGTAATGAAACGTGGAGAAGGTGAAAGGGGTGTGCAGACTTTCCGGCTTGACTGTAATTCATTTTTTGCTGAGGCATTATTTTAGATACAGCGATATGTCACGAATACTATTGCGAGCAGACTTTGGTCCCGCGGGACCGCATCCTAAAAAAGCTTAAGCTGTTTGACACGTTAGCGGTTTTCAGAGTACAAGTTTCAACATCGTACACTTTATTTGGGTAAACAATTATATCAAATGTATTGGTAATTAGTTTCTTAAGGTATCTATTGTGAAATATCTATTAAAACTCTCACAATTAAGAAGTACAATAACAAAGTGGGTCGTAGGATGTTCATGCTTCTAGACCCAGCGTGTCTAAACGGAAGTAATATCCCAGTAAATCAAAAAAAAAATTTTCAACAATAAAACTCACTTTTAGGTAAACTGACAATTTATTACTTTTGTTTTTATTTATAAACGTTTACTAAATAACAACAAATTGGAAGATAAGACTATCTAATCACTTAATTTTTAAAAAGTGAAAACGAGTTTGACCTGCCTAATAATTCAGCAATATGGAGGAAGACAGAGCGCCGGTCCACACTGCCGAAGACGACTTGGTTTGCAAAAAGAAAAATAATGGTTCAATTATTTGGAAGTGGTTCGGATTTAAAAGATCAGATGAGCAACAGAACCATGTCATCTGTAGAGAATGCCATAAACCAGTTGTATCCAAAAGTGGAAGCACTACTAATCTATTCCACCATTTACAACAGCGCCATAAACTGCAATACGAAGAGTCTGTTAAACTTCGTGCTGCTGCTGCTGCAACCCCGGCCACGAAGCCTTCGCAACCTTCTGCCCCGAAACAAAGCACGTTGCAAGCTTAATTTACCCGTAGTGTGCCTTATGAAAATAATAGTACCAAGTGGCGCGAAATAACTAAGGCGGTGGCCTACCACATCGCCAAAGATATGGTCCCTGTTGCAACAGTGGAACAGGAAGGCTTTAAAAAGCTGCCAAAAACCATTGATCCCAGATACCAGTTGCCCAGTCGCAATTACTTAGCAAGAGAAGTACTGCCAAAAATGTACACAGAAATAAGACAGAACCTTACTGACCGGCTTGCTAAAGTGACAAATTTTGCGCTGACAACCGATATGTGGTCAAGCAGATGCAATCCCTGCAAGATGCCCTAACAAACTGGAAGCTCGACCTAAAGGGACTGGTTGCTATAACAACCGACAATGGGCGCAACATCGTAAAAGCAGTGCAACTGAAGAAGTGGCTGAGGATGCAGTGCCTTGGTCACCGACTTCATTTGGCCATTGGTGAGTGCAATATTTAATATTAAATAATAATAAATAAATAAATAAATATGAAAAAGATTTTAAACCTATTCTTTTATTATTATATTACAGGACATGAGATGGATGACAACCACGTCACCCGGGCCATTTCTCTGTGTAAGAGAATTTCCCCCAGTTTCTCCTACAGCTGGAAGAAAAGAAGAGAGGAAGTCCAGATTCAGCTGGGTCTGCCGGCTCACCAGCTCATCACAGAGTCAGCCACACGCTGTGGATCAAGACAGCAAAAGATGTAGAGGGTCCTGGAGCAGGAGAGAGCGGTCACAAAAGTCCTGTCCACTGACAAAAAGTCCAGGCATCTTGTCCCTACATGGCAGGACTTATAGGTCCTGGAGGCAGTCCAGAAGGTTCTGAAACCCCTTTAGGACTTCACGATGCCCTGTCAGCTGAGGAGTAGTCACCCTTTCATATGTCAGACCTGTACTACACCTTTTCAACACTAGTCTCCTGGCACATGAAGAGGGTGACAGTGAGCTGTGCAAATCGATCAAGACCTACACTGTGGATTACCTCAATGCCAAGTATGCAGACCCAGCCACTAGTAACTTGTTGGACATCGCCTCACTTGAGGATCCACGGTTCAGGGCCAGATACATCCCAAGTGAAAAGATCGATGCGCTGAAACACAAAGCTGTCTTGGAGGTGGTGTCTCTGCTGGCTGATCAGGGCAGCTGTCAGCCTGACGCAGCTGTGCCCACTGTGCCCGAGACTGCAGACCAAGAAGCAGCAATCCCACCAAAATAAGATGAAGTCACTGGCAAGCTTCTTCAAGCAGAGCACAGCCACCAGTACCGCACTGACTGGAAGCAATAAAAATGTAACTTTCAAGCTACTTGCAGTCAGTTAGTGTAGAGAGTGATACAGATCCTATCAAATGGTGGAAGGAACATGGAATTGTGTTTCCAGCACTGAGCCACCTGGCAAAGAAGTATCTTTGCGTTCCAGCAACTAGTTCCCCTTCCAAAAGAGTTTTCAGTTGCAGTGGTAACATTGTAACCTGCCAAAGGGCATCTCTAAAGCCTGAGGCTGTTGATAGGCTAGTTTTCCTTGCACAAAACCTGTAAGAGAACTGACTACCTCATTAGAAAACTTAATTACTTTATCAGAGCAAGTAGGCCTGTTGTTTTTGTTCTGTTTACATTTTCATTGTTATTTGCACAGCTGTGTATTTTGTTAAGCAGGAGAGAAACACCTGTAATTGTACTCTATTTTAATCAGTCTGTTATTGTTGTTGAAAACAACTGAAGGAGCACTGTCACAGATAGGCCTATTTTTATTTAATGTGGGCTATTTATTTTATATAATTATTCAATTACATGTTGAAATGGACAGAGAATAGGGTGAAGAGCACTAGCTCAATGCTGCAGGGAGAATAGGGGTCATCACAGGGATGTATGGGAGAGGAAGTAACAGACCAGTGTAGGGCTTTATCTTGTTATCTAGGGAGTTTGCACATTTGGCTGTTCACCCTGTGACACACCTACTCTCTCTCTCTCACACGCACACGCCCTGCCCAGTAGCGTCTTCCAGGTCACCAGAGGAATGTCCTTCTAGCTACCCTTAAATCCCACCTCGCCTCCACCCCCACCCTCAAGCCCCTCCTCACCTCTGTCGTTGTCTGACCTCTCAGATTGAGGGCTGCTTTCCCTCCATCTTGTGTGGGGATAACATCCAGCTCCCTGCCACCGCCTCCCTGTCCCATCACTGTGGCCAACCAGACTAATGGCCTGTATCGACGGCTTAATGGCCACATTAGATCACCGCGCAGAGGCCGGGCCTACCACCGACCCTGGTGAGAGTCCCTCTGGGACTCGGCCCCTCACACTCCCTCTATTCTGCTTTCCTTTTCTCTCGCTCTCTTTAGTCTCCCGTTCCCAGGACTCAATCTGTTCTCGTCTCAATCTCTACAGCTCTAGAGTCTCACTAAAGTTTCTTGTCTAGAACAAGCAACCCCTATCCCTCTTCCCACCTCCAATCTCTCTTTCTCCATCTCTCTCACTCATTTTATTTGTTCCATGACAGGGCTGGGTGTTTTCTACCAATCCATCTTCAATTTCCCCGTCTCTTAAGCGGATGGAGCCGGCAAGTGCTTCGCGCTTTGAGGGATAACACAGGGACCGTTTTGTTCCCCTTCCCTCTCGTTCTCTCTTTCTCGACTGTGCTTTAGATGGCAATGGCTGGGGTAATGGAGTAGGACCACAGGGACTGGCTTTCTAAGCTACTAAGCACTGCTGCTTTTGAAAGCCACTTTCATTGCTCAACACGAAAGCTTACAGACACACGCTCTCAAAAATGTGTGCACTTTACCCAGATGTCAGAGAGGTGCAGGATAAAACATGGAGACACATTGGTAGACATGCAATGTAAAAACAAAAGAACTGTAATATATTAGTATATTCATTTAGCATGTGCTTGTGTACCTGCACATGTTTTCTATGTGTCTGTTTGTGCATTTTGTACAACCTGGCTGTTTCCTATCTAGTGGCATGAAGTAGTATTAGTAGTATAGTGGCTGGGCCGAAGGCAAGGCCTCTGAAGGCATTGTAGATAAAGGCCAGCCAGAAGATGTGAGGAGCGCTGTGATCAAAGGCCTCTGCTGCCCCCTTCTAGGGCCTTGCACTGTGTGTGTACCTGCATGGGCGCCTCTGTCCCTGTGCCCAGGAGACGAGCAGAGATAAGGGGCTAGGAGGGCTAGAAGCAGGGGAAACGGCAATGTAGCATGCCAACCCATGCCAAGGGGCGTATCAAACATACACACAAGCATGTGTACACAAGTGTACACTACCCTCACACCCTACAGGAGTCCTGAGCTTTCTGCCATTATTTGTCTATGCATGCACAACCTTTCTCAGGAAATAAATTATCTTACCACTTGTGCCACTATAGGTGAGCAGGTAGACAAAGAGATCACTAGCAGCACCAGCCATGCCTTGTTAATGATTTTCTGATGCTACAAGAGCAGAGTAGAAGAGAGGTGTGTGTGTGTGTGTGTGTCGACGCAAAGACACAGAATGGGAGAGTTGGGCTTTTGAAAGGGAGAGAAAGGTAATAAGAGGGACTCAAAGAAGAAAGGGAAACGGTCTGTGATGAAAGGAGAGAGCAGAAAAGTGGAGAGCGAGCGGGCTGGGGGAAGGGTAGTACAGATAGCAAAAAGGATAAAAAATATTTACAAGCCAGAAAGAGAGAAAGATGCAAGCAGGTGGAATGCGGAGACAAAATAGATGTTGCCAGGAAGAAAGAGTGGAGTGAGGCAGAACAGGAAATACAAAGCCTGGGGAGGCAGACGTAAGATGGAAAGGTGCCGGAGATATGCAATATAGGGCATCATTTGCATAGTGAAGAAAGTGCAAAATGGGTCTACAGGCGTGCAGTACTATCATTTGAGAGCGGGAATGTGTGGGTGGGTGGGGGGGGGGGGGGGGAGGGGGTTGGTGTGTTCCTCACTTGGGACTATAAGAGGGTAGATTGGCTTGATGCGGTTGTAATAACACATTTCTAATATCTTTGAGGCATAGAGATGAACTCTAGAGAAATGTAGAGATTAGGGGCTACTGTAGAACCTCCTACTGCAACACACACTCTCTCTCTCTCACACACACACGCCATTGCAAAGCCCAATTGACTCCATATGCCCTCAGATTGGAACAGTCTGCTTTCAAGATTGGTGTAATTAGTTGTTTTGCTGCATCAGGAGATTCATAGCCATAATGTAGAGTGTGTGTGTGTGTGTGTGTGTGTGTGTGTTCTGCTGCAGTTGTGCACTACATGTTGGCGGTGTGCACTACGGTTCTTTAAATGCATGATGAACACGTGAATGCCAGCACGTGTGTGTGTGTGTGTGTGTGTGTGTGTAAGCAGCCATCCCGGGGCCAGTGAAGCTTGGCAGAGATGCCGACCGCCTCATTCCACATCAAATGCATCTCGACACCAACTGCTGCGTTGCATCTCCCTGCTGTCGATCACCTTTCGCGCCCAAGCCCACCGCAATCTGACAGCCCTCTGCTCTCCCACAACATCGTGTGTTGCTCTCCGGTGCTGGCCCCCGGCCCAAAAGGAAGCCACGTCATATAGCCCAGCTGCCGTTTCCCTCCGAGGACTATCCGTTCTCTGATAGGTTATCGGTTTATATACTTTGGCTTTGGCCAATTTAGTTTGCTCTAGCTCTGTAAGAAAGTACTGTAAGTTAAATTCCCTGGGCAAATAGACTTTTATCACCATCTCTTCCGTTCTAGCACTGTAATGGAAATGTTCAGGTTTGTGCAGAAAACAACCCATTAAAGGAGGTGAGGATATATGCAACAATCAAAGTACAATTTTATTAATGACTACAGAGTGGTTGTCTGTACACAGAGAACTTACAACAGTGAGTTCACTCTAACAACATAGTAAGTTCTAATTTGTTGGCAAGGTGGAAACGAGTATATCGGTCTAAACTAAACATATCATTCATTGGTCAAGGGAGGAACACGTGTTACTTCCCAGTATTGAAAAGGACACGTATGCCAACTCGTATTGTGATGGCTACGAACAGGCAACACTAGCCATCAGTGTCTCACATGTTATCTCTTTGGTGCTTTGGCCTTCACTCGGAACCTTACCTCACATCTGAACCACAGCTCAGACTTGAACGTCCGCTAGGATGCCCAAATTTGGCCCTGCATTCCTCCCATTGAGAATATAAAAATCTCATAATCAATAACGCAAGACAAATTTGCATGGACAATAGGTGTCGTGTCACAGGGTCTAGTAACCACATGAAGGGAGAGGTCACACCGGCCGATGGTCCGTGAGTGTAGGATCATGGTGGCAGCACTTTGACCAGAAAACCGAACTCGCATAGTTAAAGAAAGAAATAAGGAATCAAGAAACAAGTAAGCCAGCTGCACTATCAATCATGAAATGCAATTACACTAAGTTAATCATTTAAATGAGAATCAATCAACCTACAACCCTAATAATTACATAGCAAACAATAAAGAAGAAACAAAAAAACTAAAAGGGAATGACATTTGAACCATAGCATTCACAAACCGAGGGGGCAGCAAAAACCCTTTATCTTTTGGGGTGAAAATGCAAAACCCGACCTCTAATTATAGGCGATCTTGACAATGTCAACTAGGCGTAGTATACTAGGCACAAAAAGCATAGCATACCAGTTATTGATATGTCAAAACCAACAGACCAAGATGGGTGAATCCCATTCCCAAATGCTGGATCCTCGTTATCAGGGAGAATAATAGTTGCCTGAACTGCTGTCCCTGCTAGGTGGCCATCAGCCATCAGTCAGACATAGCAGAGGAGACCTACGGCTAGCACAAAGCAAATGGCATTTGCATATGGGTGTATTATTATCAGGTAAATGATAACATTTCTGTAATACACAATGAAAAAAATCTAGAAGAAAAAATGCAATGGCACAAGATTCCTTCTTGCAAAAAAAGAACGTGTCCCTCATCAACATCAAGAACCTGTTGCCATGAGATTTTCTCTTTAATCGTGCATGTCCTGGCCTTCGCTTGATTGTGTCTGGTACAGTCTCTCTGTGTATGTTGGGACTACTCAGTGATTGTGGTTGGGTCACAGTCATGAGGTGTGTGGGATTGTGTGTGTGAATGGTAGTAAAGGGCCTCTTTAAACAGACGCCACTGCAACGTACTGTAAAGGACAGCCACCCCATTGACCGGAATCTCTCCGTTTTCTCAGAGATGAACCGGTCGTTATCTTTTAGCCATCGTCTCAAGAACAGCTGCATCAACCAGCGGCAGTGGTATCTTATGGCTCCCAGACACCGCCTACATGAGAGAGGTCTCTTCTGGAATCAGAGAACAGGGATGAAAAACACAGGACACTTTCTAGATAGCGATTACCCGTCTCAGTCCTCGTGGTGGGGGCCCACAGAAGCCCCTTGTGTCTCTGTCGTCTAGCCTTCTGTATTGGTTGTCAATAGGACCTGGGATGGTCCCGTCCATCTCAGAGCACCCCGTTTGCGCTGGAAGTGCTTCTCCCAGTCCCAATAGTTTGATGTTTGTGCCACTGATGTTCTCTGCTTCTGCCTCAAGCCTGGGAATGGAAAATCTTGGAGTAGAAATCCAACATTTCAACATAGTCTCATCCACGCCCCTGGCCAGTATGCTCGCAGAATAATACAGTCCTGGATCTCCAGGGTTGATCAATTCCCCATGGAAAACAAAAAACAGACATTAGTCACATGTAACAAACTTTTGGTTATTCTCATCAATATATATTTGTAGTTATTCTCATCAATATATATTCGTAGTAAGACCACAGTTCAGTTTTACAGGAAAATAAAATCTAGTTATCACTGAACGCAACCTCATCAACTCATGGGCAGGGTGTTTCCCTATCAAAGAAAAACGAAACAATATATGTAGTGTAGTGTTCAAACAAACCAAAAGACAACTCTGTCACTATTAAACTAAATCAGTATGACCGAGAAATAATTCCCCAAAATGTCTAAACATAACAAATAGTTTAAAACGAATTGAAAATGTAATGAAACCTCAAGCAAATAGCATTAGTTTTGCGCCAATTCTAAGTTTGGTCAGCTTTTAATATTTAGATTTGACAATTAAAACTGTCTTGGATTGGATGGGCTCTACCAATGTTATGGCTGTCGCCCCCGGAACAGGTTTAGGAATTTGCTGAGTAGTCAACACTCTATCAGTAGTTAAGACTGCACCCCTCCTGGGTCAATATATGACCTAGATATGTGACCTTTTGTCTTACCAGCTAGAGTTTGGACTTTGCTGCCTTGTCTCCTTTATCTGCAAGATAGTTTAGCAAAGACACAGTATCTGTACACCAAGACTCCTCATTTTAACCACAGATGTAATATATCATTCAGACATACTGGATCAAAGTGCTACTTTTGTCAATCATACATATCCCTCGCCAGGTAGCATAGAGATGGCCTGTTCCTCCATTGTTAGAGCAAGGGGGAGAGGCCTACGGTGTGGGCTTTTAAGAAGTTGTCAGGCTGCCACTGCGCACAGGGGCTATCTTTGTTTTCAATTCGAAATACAACATTGAGCTGAAAGAGAAAATCTTGCCCCTCTGCTTTTTCCAATCCTGTACATTTTGAATTCTTCTCATATGAAATACACAGCACGTTGTGTTGGAGTCAGAGTAACCTCTATTTTAACATATATTTTTAGCCAAATCAACATTTCTTCCTGACCTGTCTGTCTTGTCTGCCAATTTTTTTTTAGCGGGCCCCATTTCACTTTAAAGGCTAACAGTGCATAGTTTCTACAGGGATTATGAGATAACCATCCTTAGCTAATTTTATCATTAACTATTCTCCGTATCTCTGACTCAATCTTGGTCTCTATTGTCTTGAAACATTGCAAAGTTAGCGTCCAGCATGTCTATACATGAGGACCGCATTTCATGATCTTACACAGTAAATCACGGCCTAGCAGATTAACAAGACAGTACGTGAAGGAAATTAATGTGTTTTTCTCTTATCGCAATGGTTTTTATGCTTATTTCATTACTCTTCCTTCCTTAGGTAAAAAAATACTGGAATCCACGTATGTGTTTGCAAGGTGTTATACAAATTAAATGTTATCTACTTTAGATTTGTTTCATTGTAACTCACCTAGAGAGTCTGCATTTTTCTTGGAGGGGGACACCATCAGTGGTAGATCAGTTGAGCGGAGCACGGAGAGTTGGTATTGGTACAAAGATGGACTGTGTCCCAATTTGAATGCCGGATTTTGGTTGACCTATCGTGGTTCTGGGCTGGTGCTCCGCTCCCCCTCCTCAGCTCCTCCTGGGTCAAGATAAAGGGGAGGGACAAAGGGATACAGCCTATCTCTTGCCTCCCTGCGTCTCGCTTTCATTTTTCTTAAATATCTACATTCGTGTAGTTTCAACACACTGCATGTTCCTGTGTGAAGAAAACTCTCCTCGCGTTAACATTAACTTTAATATCTGAGTTACTCAATGTTGCTCTCACCCCACATCTGTACCACCAGCAAAATAGAACCAGTCTGCACGCTTTCCATGGATCTCTGTTGTTTCAACCTGGGGACTTTATCACAGTGCAAGTTTAACAGTCAATCACACACATTCACGCAGTGGTATAAGTATGCCAACAAATCTTCAAATAATTTTACTCGAATTGGAAAAATCACATTGATTGGCTACATCTGAGTTTGATTGGCTCTGTGTTAATCTACTCATCCTGGTGGCACTATAATCACAGAGACAAGCTTTGAATCTGAATGTGTCAAGTTGAATTTGAAAACTTAATCTGAATGCATCTCAGACTTTGAATGAATAATGTATTCTTACTATTGAATTTAAAGCTTGAGAACCAACTGTAAGTGCTATTACTGTGAAGTGGAAGCGTCTAGGAGTAACAACAGCTCAGCCACGAAGCGGTAGACCATGCACACTCACAAAGCGGGACCGCTGAGTGCGGAAGTGTGTATAAAAATCGCCTATCCTCTGTTGCATCACTCACTACAGAGTTCCAAACTGCCTCTGGAAGCAACATCAGCTCAAGAACTGTGCGTCGGGAGCTTCATGAAATTGGTTTCCATGGCCGAGCAGCTGCACACCAGCCTAAGATCACTGCAATGCCAAGCGTCCGCTGGAGTGGTGTAAAGCTCACCACCGCTGAACTCTGGGGGGGGGGGGGGGATCTGTGTTTATCTACTCCTCCTTATCACTTCCAGGATCAGACACGTTTTGAATCTGAATTTGTTGAGTTGAATTTGAAAACTGAATCTGAATGCATCTCAGACTTTTAATAAATAATGTATTGTTACTATTGAATTTAAAGCTTGTGAACCTGATCCATTGGAAATTAATTTCATAATTAGCATTTGAAAATGAATAAAACATATTTGAAATTGAATTAGAAGACAACGTTGAAACTGAATGTAGGAATTCAGTTTCAGTGTATGACATTCAATGTCAAGAGGTCGAATATGCATTACATTTTTTAATTCAAAATGAGTATCTCGTTTTCAATTAAATGTAATTCAAGTTCAAACTCTGGCGGCACTCTGGTGGTATCACCATATAAGAGCTTCTTGTGAGAGTGAGTGTCTGTGCGCATTCATGCAGGGCGGTCTGAAGAAGTCCTGTTAGAAACTGATATGAGCTGTGTGGGAAGAAGGGGCTTCACTGTGAAAACTGTTTGCTCTGACTACAGCAGGCACAGATCTTAGCGGGGGACCAGCCTCTCCTCTCATCCGCACTCTTTCTTGCTCTCTCCCTCATTCTTCATCCCGGTCTTTCTCACTGTCCCATCTGTCTAATCCTCAGGTCGTCTATCACTAGCAGGCTCCTTCTTGGGCTCCAGTGGACTGTTTGTTATTTGTCCCAGACCCCCCCCCCCCCAGCCACGCAATCCCATCGCTTCACTGCAGCTCATAGGGAGTCATTAGCTTTACCTCTCGTCTCCAGGCAAACTGTGTGTGATGTCTATAATGAAACAGATTGACTGATAATATTGCTCAGCATCAATTTAAAATGGAGGATGTGGGGGACTTGGATGGCTACAGAATGTTCTCCCTGTGCTGGGGGAAGGCAGAGTTAAAGATGGGGCTACGATGGGGATGTAAAACGGTGCAGGGCTGTTGCCATGTCTGTCTGCGCCCCGTGAATCAGTCAATCCCATCTTTTGAAAAGTATACTTTCAATTCGTCTCACGGGGAGCCAGGGAGTATCTCCACTTGTCATTCCTTAATGCATTATTCAAAATGCAATTGATACCAACTCTCTCTCTTTCCACCCACGTTTTTTCAGCTCTGGCAATATTGAGTCAAGCGAGTACATCTTATCTCTTTTCTCCCAACCTCAGCAATTTCTCAAGGCCGTTTTTCTTGAAGCTTTAGTGGCGCGGCATTGATTTTCTCCCCTGTATTACTTCCCCACAACTCCAAATGTCAAAGGGGTTTGCTATTAAAGAAGAGAAATTATTTGCTTGGCCTAAGAAAAACTTGAGCTTTACTTAGCTGAACCCATACTTTTTATAGACTATTTTTCTCTTACTAGCTACATTTAACCGGTGTAATTTGAATTTTAGGTTATGTTACTATAACTAATTTGGTAAACCTACAGTGTTTAACATAAAAGCATAACAGATGCTATTAATACAGCATATAACCACTTTATTGCTGAGGTTGCGCACACCCTGGAATCTCTTCAAGGATCCCTTGAGAACCATTTGCTTAGACTACCTGCTCTGTGACGTTTTGCTTTGAATTTAAAGCAGCGTTAGCCAACTAGGACTAATTGCAGTAAGAGAATAGCCTGTAGGTGACACTGTGTTATGATGGGGTTGACATTTCCCGGCTCTAATTGCTGCTACTTTAGTGGTGGTGATGAGGAGGATGTCAATGGTGATCATTATTAGCGTTAGGGTTATTGTAATGGTCCACAGCGTGTGTGTGTATGTGTGTGAGTGTAGAAATTACACAAACACACACTCCCATGTTGGACCACTCAAACAATCCCAGTACTAATCATGATCAGCTATGACATCCTCCTCATCACAAACACATACATGTCTAAACATCTAACTTTTCTGACAAAGCTGAACTTGCCAATCATCCCTCACCCACCACTTCTCCTCTTCTCCAGTGTCTCTGCAGGACATCACCATGCGTAAGGCGTTCCGTAGCTCCACCATCCAGGACCAGCAGCTGTTTGACCGCCAGTCGCTGCCGGTGCCCCTGCAGGAGACCTTTGACATCTGCGAGCAGCCTCCACCCCTCAATATCCTCACTCCCTACAGGTTAGTTCCCTACTACATGCCCACGTGTGAACCCCAGGTCGCTGGTGGGCCGGGCCTCGAGCAGCAAGGGGTTGAAAAGGGTGGTGGTTGGCAAGGAGCATGATGGGTGGTGACCTGTGGAAGTGTTGAAACTACGCCTCTTCACTCCCTGTTCTGTTAGGCCTCCAATGAGTGTGAAGTGGATATTTCATTGGCTACTAAAACACCAGTTTTATAGAGGTGTGAAATTTTGTCATTATTAGGGGTGTAAGTATACATCGTGACACGATACATTGCAGTGCAAAAATGTGACGATGTGCATCGTGGAGATGGCCGATAACACGTGCGTTCTGTCAATTATACCATCTAATGCAATTGCATTGTTTGAACACCGGAGGGCGCAATCAATTTGACCCACATCAGCACATCATACGTCATACGTCATACACCACAATCTTTAGCGTCGTTAGTAGCCTTGCGGCTTTTTCCGCTCTCCAATGGAAACTGGTGAAGGTGGATTTGAGATTGAGGATGCTCCGTCGTGTTTTAAATCCGAGGTGTGGAAACATTTTGGTTTCCCCGTTCCCCGAAACAAAAACGGAGACAGGGTAACTGACAAAAACAAAACAATTCGCAAATATTGCAAGAAAACCATGGCCTTTATAGGGCTAACACAATAAATATGATGCAGCATTTACAGCGCAATCACAATGAAAAGCACCAGCCACTGCCTGCAAGGAATATAGTGCTCAAAGGCCTAACAATTTAAGGTATGGTGAAGCTACAATAGAACAGTAATTTCTTTTAATTGCAGGGGACTATTTTTTATTATTAATTTATACAAGGAAATTGCATTGTTTTGCATTGTTTACACTTCAGAAATAAAAAAGGAATGTCTTTCATAATTTTTCTTCATACATTTTTTTTGTAAAATATCGTAAGAAAATTGAATCGTGAACTCAGTATTGTAAATCGAATTGAATCTTAAGCAGAGTGTATCATACACCCATGTCATTATCTGTTATTCTAACATTTGAGAGGAAAGAGATACGCCCATAAACGAGTGATCAGGTATTTTATAGGCCAATAGACCATCACAGTGGTGGTTAGTCTTTAGATGCAAATGAAAATATTGTGATAGTATATTGGCAACTGCTTTAGTCTGTCTGAACACACACCAAAGGATACAAATAAAAGGCATTATAGTACTGTACAAATTGTGTGCGAGTGCTGACACACGCCTGTTTGTACATGCGCTCGTCTGCTTATCAATATGTTTGTGTCTCCACACACCCCACTGTCTCTCCTGGCTGTTAGCTCAAGTTTCATGACTGGGCGTGTGGGTAGAGGGAGCGGAGGAAAAGAGAGAGAGAGCTTCTGCCAGGTGTAAATAATCCATGAAAGCACCCTGAGCCTGTGCACTTGCCTTTTATTGGGCTGCCTTTGCACTACGTTTTTTTTTTTTCTCGCTCCCTTTGTTTTTCCTTTTCCCGTCTTCTTTTTTTTTCTTTTCAATATGGATGACCTGACCTGGATGGAAGGGCTGGTTAAAGGCGAAAGGAGATCCCCTGTTTGTGGGTGTGTGTTTGTTTCGCCTTTTATTCTTTGCACACATCTTTTGCTCTTTGTCAAAGCACACTGCTGCAGGTGTAGATTGCAGCTTGGTACCAGCTTGCTGTTAGTGTGTTTAATGCACCTTCCATGTGTAAGGCTGGCAGAGTTGGTACATGTATGTGTGTGTGGCAGGTTGGCTGGTAAAAGTACTTGAGGGTTCTGGGGGAGTGTTTATGGGGTCAATGTCGATTTGGGTGGGGTTAACAACTACTGTGTTGTCATCTCCTGTTGATATATTGTATGTTGTAGTACTTCATCAAGTGATTCCTCCTTCTCTTTGTTTTTGTTTCTCTCTATCTTTCTTTTTTTTCTCCATCCGAGTTGCCCCTCCTCATTCTAATTTCCTTCTCACATTTCGTCATCACACCAGGAGGCTATTTGGGACCCCTCAGGCTGTTCTGCCTCAGATTCCTTAACACAGCTGCCACCCTCTACACACGCACACATTCACGCACATAAACAGAGACACAGAATTAAATACATAAAAAAGTCTTAGACACACTCACATGTTCACAAACTGGCAGGCACAAGCATGTACATGTGCACACACACACACACACACACACACACCCACACACACTCCTTCACCACCCTCATCTCTCGTTATAACACTGTTAGATTCATTCCCATGCTTGTCGTTGCATACCATTAAGTGTCTTCCCGTTCTCCGTTTGATGTTCTGTCCTTTTCATGTTCCGTCTCCTCCTCTCATCAACCTGTTGCCATCACCTCCCGCTGCCCTCCTCCACGGGGGTGTCGATGTGAGTTCAACCACCACCCTACGTGAACTGTGAAGGCATTAACATCTTTTTGCATTGTCAAAGTATCAGCATTCTGAATTGTGAAGTATTTGATTTGTTTCACTCTTCTTTTTTTTCCTTTATATTTTTTTGTTTATTTGTAGTTTGCCTTGTCAAGATCAGCATCGCCTTCATCCACCAAGATGGTTTTCCTTTTTATAAGAATTTAACTTGGTGATCTTGCATTTTGTGGATGACAGTAACATATGTAATGTTGGGCATCAATTAAATACAAAAAGAAAATAAAGGATTAGCTGTCAGTCCTACATTGACATGATTTGACATTTCATGACAGTGTTTGCAGGTATATGTGTGTGTGTGGTAATTGATTTCCTTCTTGGTAGGGTGCTTTGAAGTGATAACTACCTCTTTCCTCTCCAGTGGTACCGCCCACACGCACTCACTGCCAGTCCCCCAGGACTTGACTAGGCCGCAAAACAGAAGGACACATCTGCAGAGGAAGAGAGCAGATAGCGGGTTAGAAAGAGACCGATGCTGAAGGAACAGCAGAGAATTCGAGGTGTTGTGAGGGCAGACGTTAGGATGGGTGACGTGGCTGAACAGATTGTGTTCGGAAAAAAAACAAAGTCACATCTATCTAGGCGTTGGTGGTCATGAGGCCGTGTTCTCGTTACTTCTCTACCTCAAGGAGAGTATACAAGCGCGCCAAGCAGTGGTATGGAGACGCAACCTTTTTTCTTCTCTCCCCACAGGGACGACAGGAAAGAGGGCCTCAAGTTCTACACTAACCCTTCCTACTTTTTTGAACTGTGGAGGGAGAAGATGCTGGAGGACACAGATAACAAGAGGAAGGAAAGACGGAAACAGAAAGTAAGACAGGAGCGAGCCGTGGGCTCTTGGCCCTGGCCAACATGTGTATGTCAGGTTTGGTCATTGGAGGGTGGAGTGTGGTCTCATCAGCTTGGTCTCATCAGAGGGGTTGGTTTTTAGTGGGTTTGTGGTTAGGTTAGGTTAGGGCTGGGTGATTTGGCCAAAAAAAGAAATCACGTTTTGTTTCTAAGTTATGGACGATTTCGATTATAATCTCGATTTTTCTTGTATATTCTGCAAACTTGTTGAAAATTAACTGTGTTTATAACAAGTCTAGGCATATTCATGTGCACTGAAACTGACAATCCTGATATCACTCCTATTCAAAATTGCAGCTAAATGGGAAAATGTAATTACTCCAAAACGTTGGAAATACAATGAATCGTATTTACTACTATCTACTATTACATTTTTTTTTTTTTTATCTCCCTTCTTTCAATCGCTTGTGCAGCGATAGTTGTATACCTAATGATGATGTGATGAAAATGTGAGGTGAGCAATCAGAGATGACCTCGAGAGATAATAACCTCTTTTACTCGTGTACACACACACACACACACACCCTCAAAGTCAACATAGCCCACTGACACACATGCCCAATTTTCATGTGCACAGATGCAGTGTTTCGCCCACTGCAGCCTACAATTGTCTCCGGCTTATTACATTAAATGAATGGGAGCGTCTGTCCTTTTCCTGCCCGCATGATGCACAAGGGTGCCCTGTGGATCATATCTTTTAGGCGCGGGCTCACACATACACACAGCAACTCATCAAGAAGGTCTCTGTATTTTCCCAAATGTCCTTTTGCTTAATCAACACACACACACACACAGGCTGGTGTACATTAGGGAGCTTTGCTGTGTCCATAGAGAGCCTCGCTCTCCCTACTGACCCCAAATTACTAAGCCCCCTGCACAGATGGAAGGTTCTCCCACCCTCAGAGCCAGGGCCACCACAGGGCTTTAATCAGTACCAGCTTGTGTCTCCACACTGGAGTAGGCAACTGCTCGCATCCTCTGTACATAGCCAATAGAAACTTGCAGCACTCGCAGAGATACCACAAACAAAACCAGCCAATAAATAGTAGTCCTCAGTGATTTCTGACAATTTTGTTTTCAGAATATGATAAATGGTTGTCAGGAGCTTTCAATGGTATTGGGTTGTAACTAGAATTACAGGGAGAAGAACCAAAGAGGGAACTGATTTGGAATGAAGAGCAAATATATTGAGAATTGTTACGGCAAAGAATACTTCTGACTGGTTTTTGAAGTTGATCAAATAGATTATTATATTCAATTCCAATATACAGACTGGTGAGAAATTAAAAGAAAAACCAACACAATGTGTCTTAATAAGGTGTTGCACCCCCACGTGCCACCAGAACAGCTTCAATGCTTCAACTCTGGAACTCTACTGGCGGGTGGGATGGCGCACAATTCTTCAAAAAGATATTCCCTCATTTGGTGTTTTAATTATGGTGGTGGAGAGCGCTGTCCAACACATTGGTCCAAAATCCCTCGTAGGTGTTCAATTGGGTTGAGATTTGGTGTCTGCGAATACAATAGCATATGATTCACATCATTTTCATACTCATCAAACCATTCAGGGACCCCTTGTGCCCTATGGATGGGGGCATTCAAATCCTGTAGTCCTCTCCCATCAGGATAGAAAGGTTTCATCATAGGATAAAGGTGATCACTCAGAAAATCTTTCTAGCGATTAGCAGTGACTAGGGGTGTCCCCGACTAAGAATTTGCATTGTCAAATCTGATTCGACCATTCTTACCTATAGTCAACTCATCGTCGAATCACGTTTCTTTTTGTTCTTTTCTTTTTTTTTAAAGATTTAATTAAAGCCGAGCTAAGATTCTGGTCCAATGGGTTCGCAGAATTGGATGGTGCAACTTAGTCTGTATAGTGATTCATTGACTCACACTAAGGAGAATAAAAAATAATAATAAAAAAGACGAGTTATTTTCAAATTGTTAATTACAGTATTAATAATGTAAACAATATGAGAGTGGTCTGTAGCAAATTTAGTGCGGATAACGGAATGAGCTCACATAAGTCACTTACGTGCATACACACACAACGGAGATCAGCATAAGCTAGACTGAACGGACCTTGCTGCAAGCTGCCCCCCCCCCCCTAAACTGCCATACATACACAGTCACATGGGGTGAATTCCGCACAAATACAGTGATACAGTGGGGCCAAAAAGTATTTAGTCAGCCACTGATTGTGCAAGTTCTCCTACTTAGAAAGATGAGAGAGGTCTGTAATTTTCATCATAGGTACACTTCAACTATGAGAGACAAAAATGAGAAAAAAAATCCAGGAACTCACATTGTAGGATTTTTAAAGAATTTATTTGTAAATGATGGTGGAAAATAAGTATTTGGTCAATAACAAAAGTTCAACTCAATACTTTGTAACATAACCTTTGTTGGCAATGACAGAGGTCAAACGTTTCCTGTAAGTATTCACCAGGTTTGCACACACTGTAGCTGGTATTTTGGCCCATTGCTCCATGCAGATCTCCTCTAGAGCAGTCATGTTTTGGGGCTGTCGCTGGGCAACACGGACTTTCAACTCCCTACACAAATGTTCTATAGAGTTGAGGTCTGGAGACTGGCTAGGCCACTCCAGGACCTTGAAATGCTTTTTTACGGAGCCACTCCTTCGTTGCCCGAGCGGTGTGTTTGGGATCATTGTCATGCTGGAAGACCCAGCCATGTTCCATCTTCAATGCTCTCACTAATGGAAGGAGGTTTTGGCTTAAAATCTCACAATACATGGCCCCGTTCATTCTTCCCTTAACACGGATCAGTCGTCCTGTCCCCTTTGCACTAAAACAGCCCCAAAGCATGATGTTTCCACCCCCATGCTTCACAGTAGGTATGGTGTTCTTGGGATGCAACTCAGCATTCTTCTTCCTCCAAACACGACGAGTTGAGTTTTGACCAAAAAGTTCTATTTTGGTTTCATCTGACCACATGATATTCTCCCCAATCCTCTTCTGGATCATCCATATGCTCTCTGGCAAACTTCATACAGGCCTGGACATGTACTGGCTTAAGCAGGGGGACACGCCTGGCACTGCAGGATTTCAGTCCCTCTCGGCGTAGTGTGTTACTGACGGTAGCCTTTGTTACTTTGGTCCCAGCTCTCTGCAGGTCATTCATCGGGTCCCTCCGTGTAGTTCTGGGATTTTTGCTCACCGTTCTCATGATCATTTTGACCCCACGGGATGAGATCTTGCGTGGGGCCCCAGATCGAGGGAGATTATCAATGGTCTTTTATGTCTTACATTTTCTTACAACCTGGTGAAGACTTACAGGAAACGTTTGACCTCTGTCATTGCCAACAAAGGTTATGTTACAAAGTATTGAGTTGAACTTTTGTTATTGACCAAATACTTATTTTCCACCATCATTTACAAATTAATTCTTTAAAAATCCTACAATGTGATTTCCTGGATTTTTTTTCTCATTTTTGTCTCTCATAGTTGAAGTGTACCTATGATGAAAATTACAGACCTCTCTCATCTTTCTAAGTAGGAGAACTTGCACAATCAGTGGCTGACTAAATACTTTTTGGCCCCACTGTATAACCAAAATAGACTATTTGTCATAATTCATTGGGAGAAACCAAGCAATTCAGTGTAAAAGAAGAAATTCAGCACCCCCCATGTAGCCAGAAGGGAAGGATCCTGTTTTCATAACCACATTTTGCTACGATTCAACTATGAAATTGGCCGTCGCATCAGGCTCCTTGGACCAAATCATTTAATTGTCAACTATTTGGGATCAGTATTTGGGACCTGCATTGACATTCTCAGTCATCTGAGGAAGAGTTGGTCTTCGATTTTTCCTTACATATTGCTTCAATGCACTATGGAAATGTGCGCTGTTGACCACAATGTCCGACCCTATTTACTGATGTATTTCCCATAGATCTAAATGTAGATGTCACTTTAGTCAAAGCTGCTATTTAACCAGTAGACAGTTGAGCAGTCTTTGTGAATAACGCTCCTGCCATCTGTGACCCAACAATTAACCCTCTTTTAAAGTCACTTAGAACTTTTCCTCTTGCCATCTTGATACTAAATCAGAATCAACTGGGCCGAATACAAACATGATTTGATGTTAATTTCTTAATTGTACCATGCAGTACACCTGTGTGGAAGCATGTGCATTCACATGTTTTTTCAGTCAATTATCCAGGTGTTTTTTTTTTTTTTCATTTGTCACCCGTCTGTATATACTGTAGGTTTTGAGGTTTTTTCCACTTTTTCTTTTCAGCAAGAACATTTCTCATCTTGCAAAAGAAACAGGCCTCTTTAGCTTACTTTGGGCAATGCAGGGCTGCCTTTTGTTGTTGGTTTACCAGCAGCAGCCTTTGTGGCCTGGTAGCGCTCCAGCAGGTCCTCAGCCCTTTATCCATTAAATCAGGGAGACCACAGCATGTGGACGGTCTTGATGTTTTCAAGCTCATGCAGGATCCCTGCTATTCTCCTGGCTACGGAGGGTGTGGAGGTTCTACATTAGGGCAAAAAGCTGGTCATCTGGTCATGTAAGGTTTCCATAACAGCAGGAATCAGTAGCTTCAGTTGGGGCTTTCGTGGCTTGGCTGTCCAAGCTAGTTTTGCTGGGTTATTTACCATGCTATGGGGTTACCTGCAGTATACTGAGCTTTTCTACCACCAGGTTGGTGGTAAGGACATTCGTTTTCAACATATAGGCTGTAGTGTCAAAAGCAAAGGCTTGGAGGTTGGAGCCATCTATGTTGCATTCAAGTAATTGTTGATTGTTTTTGTTCCCTGAACCGCCAACTCATTTAGGGCTGCCGCTGTTCTTTGGACTGGTGCCACCACTAGGGCCTGATGCCCACAGCATGCCCATTTATTTTGATGAAGGCGTTTTATGCCCCCCTCAATGGCAGCAAATGTGACAAATCCAAAGCCTATTGTTAGCCATGGAATGAGAGATTGACAGAGAGCTGTTCCATTTGCGTGTAGAATAGTTAAAGGTTATTTAATGTGTCATATTCAGGAGTGTTCTTACATGTTATATGAAAGGAACATGGTAGTTGGGTATGCCGGCCCAAAACAAATCTAGGAGTGACGAAGACGGGGAGGGTACCTTCACCCTCAGCGCCCCCTGCTCCAAATATCTTCCCTCGGCTATGTTGCAGTTAGTCAACTTGTTTACTTTATTATCACCTACACTTCGATATAGTCAAAAATATGACCAAATATGCTTAACACACCAGGCCACAAGGGCGTGCGTGCACACATACACACTCACAGCAGTGGGATATTTAGATGTCAAATTGACATATTTAAACAAAAGATTTCAGAAAACTTGTAATACAAAAAATAATTTACTTAATGTACAGTGGGGCCAAAAAGTATTTAGTCAGCCACTGATTGTGCAAGTTCTCCTACTTAGAAAGATGAGAGAGGTCTGTAATTTTCATCATAGGTACACTTCAACTATGAGAGACAAAAATGAGAAAAAAAATCCAGGAAATCACATTGTAGGATTTTTAAAGAATTTATTTGTAAATGATGGTGGAAAATAAGTATTTGGTCAATAACAAAAGTTCAACTCAATACTTTGTAACATAACCTTTGTTGGCAATGACAGAGGTCAAACGTTTCCTGTAAGTCTTCACCAGGTTTGCACACACTGTAGCTGGTATCTTGGCCCATTCCTCCATGCAGATCTCCTCTAGAGCAGTCATGTTTTGGGGCTGTCGCTGGGCAACACAGACTTTCAACTCCCTCCACAAATTTTCTATGGGGTTGAGGTCTGGAGACTGGCTAGGCCACTCCAGGACCTTGAAATGCTTTTTACGGAGCCACTCCTTCCGTGCCCGAGCGGTTGTGTTTTGGGATCATTGTCATGCTGGAAGACCCAGCCACGTTCCATCTTCAATGCTCACTGATGGAAGGAGGTTTTGGCTTAAAATCTCACGATACATGGCCCCGTTCATTCTTCCCTTGACACGGATCAGTCGTCCTTTCCCGTTTGCAGTAAAACAGCCCCAAAGCATGATGTTTCCACCCCCATGCTTCACAGTAGGTATGGTGTTCTTGGGATGCAACTCAGCATTCTTCTTCCTCCAAACACGACGAGTTGAGTTTTGACCAAAAAGTTCTATTTTGGTTTCATCTGCCCACATGATATCTCTCCCAATCCTCTTCTGATCATCCATATGCTCTCTGGCAAACTTCATACGGGCCCTGGACATGTACTGGCTTAAGCAGGGGGACACGCCTGGCACTGCAGGATTTCAGTCCCTCTCGGCGTAGTGTGTTACTGACGGTAGCCTTTGTTACTTTGGTCCCAGCTCTCTGCAGGTCATTCATCAGGTCCCTCCGTGTAGTTCTGGGATTTTTGCTCACCGTTCTCATGATCATTTTGACCCCACGGGATGAGATCTTGCGTGGGGCCCCAGATCGAGGGAGATTATCAATGGTCTTGTATGTCTTCCATTTTCTTACAATTGCTCCCACAGTTGATCTATTCACACCAACCTGCTTTCCTATTGCAGATTCACTCTTCCCAGCCTGGTGCAGGTCTACAATTTTCTTCCTGGTGTCCTTCGACAGCTCTTTGGTCTTGGCCATGGTTGAGTTTGGAGTCTGACTGTTTGAGGCTGTGGACAGGTGTCTTTTATACAGATAACGAGGTCAAACAGGTTCCATTAATACAGGTAACGTGTGGAGGACGGAAGAGCTTCTTAAAGAAGAAGTTACAGGTCTGTGAGAGACAGAAATCTTGCTTGTTTGTGGGTGACCAAATACTTATTTTCTACCATAATTTACAAATAAATTCTTTAAAAATCCTACAATGTGATTTCCTGGATTTTTTTTCTCATTTTTGTCTCTCATAGTTGAAGTGTACCTATGATGAAAATTACAGGCCTCTCTCATCTGTCTAAGTAGGAGAACTTGCACAATCAGTGGCTGCCTAAATACTTTTTGGCCCCACTGTATATGTGTGTGTGTGTGTGTGTGTCTGTGTATACATATATATACATACCTTTCTATATATATTTATATTTTTTGTTTCCTGTAAATAACAACTTTAATGTTTATTCTTGTAGAGCTTGTTGTCCTTGTTTTTAGCTATATGTTTGTCTATTTCCGTGTTAGTACTTGAGCAAAGAAAGACCGGAGTCAAATTCCTTGTATGTGTACGCATACTTGGTCAATAAAGCTGATTCTGATTCTGATCCTGATTCTGAAATGGCCATGAGGTCATGGTAGGTACAGATGAGGGATTCTTTCCCAGGCAAAATTACTCAAAATACCATGTCGGCCATAGAAGGTTTCTCTTCCAGTCTGAACATGGCGTTCCCAATTAGGCTGTTGGATGTACTGACATTGAATTATGCAAAACTAACTGGCAGAGATTAGAGAGAAAGCTATCCTCATAGAGCATACACAAAGTGACCGCCCATCTCAAAAATGGCCATAACCCAGCCCCAGATATTTTAAACCGGTGGCTCCATATGAAACATGTACAGGCCTAAAGTCACTTAAAACCCACTTACTTGATTCTGGAAGATTTTAGGTTTCAAATGAAATTGACTGGCCTTCATAACACATTATTTTGAACATTTTCACAGATAAACATTCCATATCAAAACTTAAAAGGTCTGTATAAATAGCGTTGTTGGAATGGTATTATGTGTTATTGCCAGGTCTTCTGTTGGAATAAGAGAAAGTCAGTATCCATAGACAAACATATCAACACACATCATATAGCCAAGAAGAACATCCAACCTCTAAGTGAGTACATTATATTTTGTTGTTAGCATAATTTAATCATACATTTTTACTAAATGGATATTATTAAAATTAAAGCTGCAAGCAGCATTTGACGGGTCATAGCCATATGGCTAGTCTTAGTGTGTAGCATGGCTTTTATACATACCCACAAGGCCAATTATAGGTGTAATCACAATTATTTGGGAGTCATTGACTTATCCTCTCCCCTAGAGCACTTATTTATGAGGTTTCGTGCTATTTGGACATTTACATAAGGTGATATAAAGATGTGCGCATTTATAGCACCCCCTAAAGGCGGATGTGAAAATGGTTTTGCTGGTATGATCAATTAAGCCCCTAGAGGCAGTGTACCAAGTTGTATGACATTTGGACTTAGTTTGGAGTTATTACCAAATTTGTGATCAGCCACTCCCGTTGCAAGTTTCATTAGCTTGTAGCGGTCACGCGTTTTGGCCAGGAGGTCTGTTTTATAAACCATTTAAGTCTCTTGGTTCATTGATGCTACATACCAAATTTGGTACAGATTGGTCGAACAAATCAGAAGTTCTACAGGTTTAAGTGTTTCTCACAAAATTCAAAATGGCAGAAAATCCATCATGGCGGGCGTCAGGTTCCAATGGCTTTTTTGGCCAACTTGGGGAGAGATGGAGGTAGGGACCAAATTTCTTGACTCTAGGTCATACAGTGTATGAGATATGGCCTTTCAAATTGCAATTTGAGTCACTCATCAAAGCACCACCATGAGGGCGATGTGGTTTATCTTTGGTTTGGGACTAGCAGGTAGGCATATCTAACAGCATGCAAAGTTGCAAGTCTCTAATTATGCCACTTGCTGACTATTTGTCATTTTCACATAAATACATATCAATATGTGGCCATTATAGCGCCCCTAAAAAGTGAAAATGGCTCTAGAGGATGTGTTTCATGAGGATTTCACTAAGATTGGCAAATATCTGAAGTTTCATAGAATTTGGATAGTAATATCAAGAGATATCAAAATTTTACATTCATAGCACCCCCAAAAGGCAGATTTGAAAATGGGTTTGCTGACATGATCCATGGAGCCCCTCGATGCAGTGTCGAAAGTTTAATGAGGATTGGACTGAGTTTGACTGAGTTATAACCAATGTTGTGATAAGCCACGCTTGTTGCAAATGTCATTGGCTTGTAGTGGTCACGTGTTTCGGCCAGGCAGTCTGGCTGATACAACGTTTGTACATCATGAGCCAATGATGCTACATACTACATTTGGTGTGGATTGAACAAACATCAAAAGTCCTATTCATATAATTTTTTTTTAATAAAATTCAAAATGGCGGGAAAATGTCCCAGGTGCACCTTGAGCTCCCAAGAGGCTTTATTGTTCATCATGTGGAGATAAACCTAGGAGCAACATTTGGTGAGTCATATGGTGTAGGGGATATGGCCTTCCAAATTGACCACTTGATATAGCACCATCATGAGGTAAATTTGGGTCATCTTTGGTTTGGGAGTAGCGGTTACCGGTATGGAACAGCATGCAAAGTTTCAAGTCCGTAGCATAAAGCAGCTCACGGCAAATTGAGCGAAGGCAGAACAACTTAAAGAAATGACGAAGAATAAAGCGGTACAATAACTAGAAGGGTATAGCCTTCGGGCTATGACCCTTAACTATCAAAACAACAATAGTTGTGGTCAAGAGAGAAAAGTTGGTTTATAAGTTGTAAAGCAATGCAATTAATGTAGGCTACTGCTTGT
>CM030185.1:7140887-7266941 GCA_017639675.1 Aplochiton taeniatus | reverse complement strand
ACAGACTGGATGACTTCCACTATGGTTTCCGAACATACCTCTGCCTATTAGGATGGAGCACAGCATATTCTAAACAATGGCATGCAGAAAGACATTTTATTTAGCCACAAGCTGAAGCTCAGCAAATGGCTCTTATCCTACACACAAACATTTTAAAATAGTTTCTCGTATTGTTCACATCTCAAAAATAACAATATCAACTTCAGTCTTCAAAACACTTTGACCATAAGCATCATGTTTCCCCAGTCCCAGATGTAAGTTTCACTGGCGAGTCCAATTTGAGCCAAGTCCAATCTAAGACAAAAACAAACTAGTTTCCAGCCCCCCCAAAATTAGAACCACAGGCATGTCCACCAGCTAAATGTAGTATTCAGAAAAATCTGCTATGTCCAATGGAACACAAGTTTTTTCCTGTTGCAGTATAATCTTTCCTTGAAACACCTTGACCTAAATGTGCAGTATGTGTCCGCTGAAGAGGAAATAATTGTATTTGTATTGTCTGCATTGCTGAACAGTTACATAGAACTTCCTCTCCCGCTACAGTGTCTTTCCATCTCATTTATCTTGCATGCAGGAGAACGACAGAATTGGAAGTGTCCCAATGAATCCTCCATGATGAAGTGATCAAATCTCCCATCATGCACCTCAGATATGTGTGTGTCTTGGAGTGAATATTTATAGGGAGAGAATAGGCGAGACAGAATGGGAGTATAGAAAATGTGTCACTAAGTGGTGCAGAAAATGCAGAGGGTCAATGGTTTGTGTTTGTGATAACAAGCAAGTGTGTGTAATTGTGTATGTAAGAGAGCAAGACAGGAAAGTAAGTGCATATGGTGCATTCAATTACCATGTAAACTAGCAGTACCAACTTGGCTCTAAATGGTTCATATGATACAAGTGGTCAACACAATCGTAACTAGCACATTTAACACATTTCATGTGTTAGGACCATCGAGGAAAGAGCATGGAGTTGCCTTGGACAGGTCAAGTAGTAGCAGAAAGAAATGTTATAGGGCTTCACCTGTGAGGCATCTTTTGAGAAGACAGCATCAAAGGCAAACGTCTTTGGGACGGAGGCTGAGGACCGTCCATGGCTGACATTAGAATGGCTATTAGGTGTTTTGTGGAGTATAAGCTGCTTCTTGTTGGCATCCACCTTGAGAAAGGATGTGGACTCAGAGTTGCTGTTGTTCTGGACAGAACATATTCGCACCATTATTTTGACCTGCGGAAATAGAATATAGAGATAATTTGTTAAACTCAGTCACAATTGGAGTTAGTATCTACTAGTGGACCAGGTGTAATTTTACGACTGGCCGACAGAACCTTTTGCAAAACAAGTGAAACCAAGGAAGCTGACCACGGTTAAGGCAAGCTAGCTTGCCAAAGTGTGAGTAAGTTTAAAGGCAATATGAAAAATATACGTGAACGTTAGCGGGCTCAGTGATTCATAGTAACCGACACGCTTTTATAATCTTCTTAAGTTTAATTAATGTGCTGGGCAGTGTTCGTGATACCATGTTGAATAAGCACCGGTAATACTGTAGCTTCAGTTCAGATCTGTGCAGTGCTGCATCCACGCAAATATACATGCCAGCTGCATACAGCATGTTAAAGGCTATAAATTGAGCGATAGCAGGCTATTGTTAAACGCTGTGTACATCCCCCACAAGTTAATTATAAGGTAGGCCTAGCACTTAGCAGTACAGTGTGCCATCAGCAGACAACAGCCCAAACATCCGGACAATTTCTTTATCATAAGGGGTGATTTCAACCGTACTTATCTTAGGTTTATATTAACTGAATTTTGGCCTGGGTGATTTGGCCTAATAAAGAAATCACGTTTTTTTAAAGCTGTTATGGACGGTTTCGATTATAATCTAAATTTTCTTGTTTTTCTGTAACAAACTCAAAAATAGCAAGAAGTGTTTTAAGAAGTATTTTCTTTATTTATGAAATGAAAAATTTGATAGTGTTACTGGTCTAGGCATATTCATGTGCACTAAAACTGACACTCCTGCTAGCTATAGATTTCTATTTAAAATTGCAGCTAAATGGGAAAATGGAATTACTCAAAAACGGTGGAAATGCAATGGATGTTACAACTATCTGGACGCGTTGGAACATGTAGGCGAGACGTGGAAATAAGCAAACTATACAAAAAAAATATTCCTATAAACTATTGCTTTATCATGTTGTTACGCGACTCTCCCTCCCTGCTTTCAATCGATCGCTTTCAATGTGGCGATAGTGGTACCTAATTTGAAACCGAACGGAACTAACATATCCGTTTGACTTTATGCAGCAAACGTGTAATTTTCATAATTTATTCATTTATACAGGGTAACTGACTGAGAATAGGTCTCTTTTCCAGCAGTACCCTGTTAAAGGCAGAAAAATTTATTAAAACAACTAAACAATAATGAATGAAATAAAATGTATACAAACAAATAAATAAATAAAGTTAATGAATACGAAATAAACAAAAATTCTAGATGATAAAACTTACAATATTTACAATGGAATACAACATCTTCAGCAGAAATATTGATATACAAAGTTTCAACCAAAACAAGTAACACTCTTCAACCTCCCATATCATCTAATAGAACTTTTAATTGTTCAACTGAAACAAACTGCACTAATTACAAAACCTGTTGAACCTTGTTAGAACGTAGAAGCCATTTATTTTTCTGATCCTAGGATCTCAAACTTCCGTCAGCTATCTTGAAACACTTGGTACTTTTTCTAACCTGCTTTGATTTCTTAAGATTTATCTGTGGCAAATTTTCCAAGTTCTGTTTTCACATTGGGGCTTTCAAGGATGATAAAGTCCTATGATTACTGGATTTGTGCTTTAAAAGGGATGTAAGGTAAAAAGGCAACTTGCCCAACAATGCCTTGTAAACCAAAAAGAGAATGTTTTTCTCTCCTTTCACTGAGAAGACCATCCTACTTTCTTATATAATGTACAGTGATGGGTTTCTAAATCCATCCCCAGTTACAAAGCTCAAAGCACCTGTGATAAACTGCATCAAGGGACTTTAAAAATAGTTGGGGCTGCATGCACAATATCACCATAGTCCATAACTGACCAGAGGGTTGATATTACAATTGTCATTCTGTTTTCAAAGAAAAGCACGATCTTATCCTCTATAGAGCTCCAAGTCTGCTCTTCACCTTCTTTGTGAGTTCATGCAGGAGTCTTAAATGACAACTTTTCATCTGGGGAAAATCCCAAGTATTTGTAAACGGCAACATGCTCTATTTGGGCTCCAAAAGCCTATATTTAGTCTTTGACTCATTAAGGATTAATCTCAGATCTCTAAGGGATTTCTGTACACAATTAAATGCCCTTGAAAAGTCTGACATTGCCTGCTCCATGGACGGTGCTCAAGAATAAAGAATGGTATCATCTGCATACAAATTTACTTTAGAGTCTTCTATAGAGATTTTAGTGGCCTACCTAATATTATGCATCATGAATGAGACTTGCGTTGCACAATAGCTAGCAAGACCCAATGCCTGTGGTAGCTTGTAACTTGGAGAGGGCGCAGGGTATAGGCCTGATACATCAGTGTATGATAGCGTGCGGCGATAAAAGCACAGCAACACTGATCACAAAATTGTAGGTTATTTGTTACACAAAGGCCTACCCCCCCTTCCCCTGTGAACAGCAGACAAGTATTCTCTTAAAGCAACATGTTCCGTTGGCGTTCATAGAATTAACTCGTTTTGATAAATCAAATAAGATCAGTTGTGCCACGCACCTTTTTAAAATCTCGATTTAGACTTTTTACACGTCTTGCTAACTCCAAATTCAAATTAGTCCATTTAATCGTAAAATTGCCCATCCCTGCCCTAGACCCTAGAACTTTCTTTTTTGAGGCTCTCTGGGCTTTTTCCTCTTCCTATTCTGCCCTTCACCTCGACTCTCTTCGGAGAGCTCATCCAGAAGATGGCTACGGCCCCTCTTCATCACATTTTATATTCTTTCCAAAAGAATATCTGACCAGGTGCCTTTTTTTGTACAGGCCTTCCAAAAGACTTCTAAAATATCCTACCACGCGCCTGTTTCAGACAGACCTGCTACCAACAAAGAACACGCAATTACCCGCCTGTCAATCGAACACTCGGAAAGCAACTCCTTGATAGCCGAGTTCTGTGCAAGGACACACCTACTCCACGAACAAGGGATTCTCCACATGGCCTTTCACCTTACCTATCCCACATCTGCTTCTAAAATCCAGTTACTAAATTGGTAACATTTGCAGTAAGCCACATCGATAATTCATACCACCGTTCATGCCTTGTCATATAACCGTTCCTATATCACCTCAAGTGTATTCAATGTATATATGCATTGTATATTCCAGCATTTACTCGGTTTAGACTAGAAATAAAGATTATCGTTCGCAAAAACTTGTGTTGTGTGTGAGATCAGTCTTTTTCACATAACTTAGAATTGACGACACTTCACAGAATTGAGATTGAGTTAACTTTTCAACATTTTATACTAAACCTTACTAATAA
Organism: Aplochiton taeniatus; assembly: GCA_017639675.1. Classification (NCBI taxonomy): domain Eukaryota; kingdom Metazoa; phylum Chordata; class Actinopteri; order Galaxiiformes; family Galaxiidae; genus Aplochiton; species Aplochiton taeniatus. The sequence goes on along the minus strand of CM030185.1, from coordinate 7,262,408 downwards.
AGCCTAATTAGAGGTGGTGCCTTGTTTAAATAGTTGAATATAACTAATCAAGTTGATCGATTAAAATATTAATTCAGGAATTAATTGATCATCTATAATATTGATAAACTGTCTATTAAAACCCAAAACAAGTGTAGTCTATAAGCCCATTTACCCTACACAATTTTAAAGGTGTGATTATTCAGTGTTTGTAAACAAATATTTGTGTATTGTTCTTAGCAGACTTGGACCAAAGATGTACTGTAAGTGAGTTTTTTTTAAAACACTCCCCCAAATGTTGGTGCTGCTATTATAAAAAAAGAGTTTGGAGAACTCCACATAGAATAGTCATGTTGTATAACAATAACAATAAACCTTTGGTTGCAACCACAATAAAACCCCAATTTAATATATATTAAAAAAACACAAACATTAAGAACGATAAGAACAAACGATACACCAAGGTTAAATTAACTCTCCGTGCAATGGAACAATATATACATATTTTTTAATTCTCTATAGCAATATGTTCTCATATATTTCTCCATCCTTTGTCTTGGAGAGAGAGCTGCGGCACCTGGTCTGGGAGATGGGGTCAGCCATCAGGACCTTAGAGGACAGGTCTCGCATGGTCGGTGAACACAGGTGAAAACCAAGAAGTGAAAAAGTGGAGTAGTCAACAATAGCCACATGGTAAGTGTTTAGCTAGAATTTTAATATTGATTTTCCACATTTACCTGATGAGCAGGGCAAATTGCTTTTGTTGTCTGAAAGAAAAAAACAAAAACACAATTGAAACATGAGTTTTAAGAAGTATAGTATAGTGTATGGGTCTTTACAATTGATTATCATCTATTGTTTAAATGTGTTTTCAAATACACACAATGGGAAGCAACAATATCTATTTTACAAGAAATATAGGTGCGCTGGCATTTGAGTTGAGAGCAGATATGTCATTGGGGTTTTCAAGTGGGCATCTTCCTCAGAGCCATATTCTGTGTACCCTCTTCAGCATGACTCAACGTCTTATTGACCTTTAATACCAATGTGTCCCATCTCTCCCTACTCTATTCCTGCTAGCTTTTGTTATGTTGTATGCTTGGAATTAACACACAAACATTCCTTTTAAGATTCCCTTTGCGGTCTTCATTGGTATCCTCCTAAACAAAGAATATATTTATAGGAAATTACAGACGTGTTACGGACGTGTTACGGACGTCTCAATAAGAATGCTTAAAAATGATTTTGCTCACAATTCTTCAAATTATATTTAAAATCAACATACTTTCTTTCTTAGAGAATCTCTCCGCCTCCTCATCTGAATACTCATCCTTAACAGAGAGATAGGCCAGTTAGTAACAATCAAAATGATGTTGATACTATTTAACATCAGCTAATGTTGCATAAATTCTAAGTATTTTTGGATAAAAAATACTTTGATCCGAAATTACGGCTACCATTGTAATGTGGATAGTTCTGTAAACCGTATAAAGGACTAACATAGAACATTTAAAATGCCTATTTTTCAAGGTTAGGTTAATGTAAAACCTGAACCCCTGCTTTGACAGCTAAGCTGAGTATGGCCAAATTCACCACTTTCTTTACATAAGTCCATGTACTGCAATTTAATTAACTTTTTTTAACAAGCCAAGAAATAGGATATCAATATGTGTGTTTGTGTTGTAATAATAATAATAATAATAATACATTTTTGATTAATGTTAAGTATGTGCGAGGAGCGGAGCACCACATACTGTGTTGTTTCTGTGGTGTTTTCAGACTCCCTCCTTAGAAACCTCAGGAGGACCTGAATCTGGACATGACCAGCCCAACGTTCTGAATGGACAACCATACAAAAAGTCTTACCCTCTGCCATCGCTGGCCCGATAATCTATCTTGTGATAACCCAGCGACCCCATGACCTGGTCAGGATGCACCAAAGGTTTCTTGCACGATGTATTCATAGCATAGATCATGTGATTCTAAAGTTATGTCAAGAGATACGATGCTGTTGTCATCCCTGAATGTTCGAAAATTATTATTATTTATTTATTTATACAGGGTAACATGTTTGGGTTTTAGCCAGTTCTCCTTGTGTACAGTCATAAGCATTAGCATCCATGAAACATCACGTTGCTTGGTGAGGATTTTTTCCATAAAATGGATAGGAATATAATACATGGTTGTGTTAAGATGTTTACCTACAAGGCGACTTTAAAAAATGTATATTATATTATATTAGGTTTCTAAGGCAATTGCGACTAAATTATCCTTGTTTCACAATCCAAGATTTGGTTTATTTAATTGCTACACAATTTGAGCATTGATGAAGCAGGAAAAGGTGGAATGCTATTTTGGAAGAGGTGAGCAAAGCTAAGATACAAATTGTGTTGGTTTCATTTTATACTACCCTTATCTGGTGGGCTTGAAAAAAAAAAGCATGCCCAACAGGGTTTGCATTATAAACTGGACATTACACTACCCTAATCCTGGCACTTACCTGTGGGTCAACACTAGACCTTACCCAGTCGGCATCTTTTCTCTTGAGCCAAAGCAACTGGCTGTTTCAGGCCTTATACCCATCTTAACACACATTGTTACAAATGATATATAGCAAGTTCTAGAAGAAGAGTTTGATTTTCAATTTCTTTACTGTTTTGTGCAATAGTTTTAATGAAAATGGACAAACTATACTTGTTTAGCCATCAGTCAACACACATACTTAAAATTTAATTTAGATATGAACTTGAAATCAACAAAGGGTCTGAATAAAGAACTAATCTGTGGCTTTTATTTGGTATGTCTTGGTGCACAATTAAGGAATTCTATTTTCTAGGTTTAGAATTACCTTTTGTCCATGTTGTTTCCAACAGGCTTTTGGAACAAAAACGTTGATCCACTTTTCATTCAGTCTTCAACAACGGCATAGAATCCATTTTTTTTGTGACATTTTAAATAATGCTGCTCCAGATTGTAGGTTTCTTGTTTTGTTGACTTCATGTAGATGAACAGGAGGAGCTGGGCGAACTAGAGAAACACATGAGCACCTGGAGAGGTATCAGAGCAATCACTCAGAGGTCTCTATAGGTATGTCCTCTAATAGACTAGTTCGTGAACAACACCAACATGAATAATCAAACTAAAGAAATGCAACAAAGATCCCATTATCCTTCCCAAGACTATATATTGTACACTGAGCTTGGAGATTGTTTATAACTCTTATTAGGCCACTTTATTAGGTACACCATGAATCATCCATTCTTTGTCGATGGAACAAGATGCGCGTGGTGGTGTAATGTGTGGGTAATGTCATCTTGGCACATATTAGGCCCCTTAAAACCAAATGAGCATTATTTGTATGCCATAGCATACTTGAGCATTGTTGCTGACCATGTGCATCCCTTTTTGGCTACATTCGACCTCATCATCTCAAGCTGGTTCTGCAAACACAAATTACTTCAGTGTACTCTAATAACTGTCCCCAGAAATGCCATTCTTTCTGCTGCCTAAAAGTCTCTACAAAACATACCTGTTTTGTTTAGCTTTTGAATGAACTAACTGAACTGATTTTAGCTGACTGTTGGTCGAGTGTCGTTCTCTCCAAGTGTGGGCTTCTGAAGATTCCCGATAAACAGTATCATGTATTTTCCGACACATCAAACCATGACTTGCATCGTAAAAGACAAAACAATACACATTCTATCAAATGCAATATCAGGCCAGTTCTCACACACACACACACACACACACACACACACATTGAGTGCATGTCTAACCATGTGCAAGGCAACATAACTCTTGTGCAAGTGAAGGGAATAGTAGTAGTGTAGTGGGACAAATGTCCTGTTCTGTTTGGTGGCTGGTTTCTCCTGTACAATAATAATACTTTTATTGGCAATATCTTGCACAAATACATCCTGCAACCAACACACCAATACAACCAACTATTTTAAACAAAAGCTTCGAGAGATGAAGTCCTCGCTAGAATTATATCCAAATCACTGACATGTATGTTCTCTCAGCCCTATGTATAATGCTCGTATGTCATAGGGGCTGAGGGAACATGGGGATGACCTCCTTTGTGGGGAAACACACAGCGGATTGGACTCACCTCTCGTGATGTCCCAGTCAAGTTTGGTGTCCCCTTCACCTTGCGCGGTTGACCTTTGCGTGGTGCCTTTCCAAGTAATTGGTTGAAATCCAAGCGGCAATTCAAAACGGTGGTTAAAATAACTGGTTTAACCCGGCCAACAACAAACACTTTCTGTCACTCCAAAGCTTTCAACACTGACAAGAGTGAACTAACCTTACAGCAACCAATGTTGCTGTCAGAACGAATAACTTGGCTTGATGACAGATGCGACGTGGCCGTTCGAAACGCACTCTTCACCGGCCAATGTAGCAGGTTAGACTCGGTCAACAACGCACACGATATAACTTCTTTAGGAGGATATGAGGAGAAACTGGTTAACTGGCTCGTGGATTTTGATTGAAATAGGCCAATCTAGCTAACTAAAAAATAAACAATTTAACAAGGTAACCCCTTTGCAATCAGCCACTCACGTTAAACGTTAGCTAGCAAATCATGGGAGAAGGAAGAGAACAGGGCTAGATCGCAAACAAGGAAAATGCCTATTTTAAATTGATATACACAAATATATATATATGATGACTGCAACCAATTAGAGCTAGCAACATACAGTATGTGGTTAAACCAGAATTATAGAAAACGTGACTTTCTGCTCATAGTAGTAGACTATAGCACCTCACTGTATTGACTGACTTTTGACCACTGAGAGAGTGGCCTTTGGGCTGAAAGAATTTAGCCCAAATAATCCACAAATCAAGGGGGCGTGCCACGAGACCTGTCACTCACTTAACACTACGAAGATGATTGTAATTTAATGCTACTGTGGTTGGGCTGTAAAAAAATAAGCCCATTTAGATATATCCTGTGTTTTTGTGACTATTTGGTGCTGTTGCTGCTCTAGGTTCCACCCAAATTAAAAACAATCTGTTCTAAGGCTTTTTAACAATAATTTCTTCATCTTTATTGTAAAAGATAGGGAGGGCTTAGCCCATTTATACCAGCCGTCCCTGAATAAGGCTATTAAAAAAGCTATGGAAAAAGGCGCCTGAAATAGAAAAGGTTAGAGACTTGCAGGAGTTTAAATCAGGGGTTGGCATCCGTGGCATGTGTGCCACCCCTGGCACACGGCAGCGTAATCATTGACACACTGCCGATAAGTGTGCGAGAGACAATTATTATTATTATTATTTTATTTTTTACAGAAATGCACCATGTCCCCTCTCAGCTGCATGCCAAATCACCTCTTGAACAGCCACTGGCTGTTGCGCGGCCATTCTTTAGCTTGAAAGACTGCCTCCTTCTTACAATCGCAGTGCAACAGTTTGGTAAATGGAGGCAGCCCCGCTAGCTAAGAATGCTAAAGTAAAGTTTTGTGCATTCCAATCCTTATGAACAGAAGAGTGTGGTTTTGTTTTTCAAAAGGACTGTGCTGTGTGAACTTTGTTTTGAAAATGTTGTTTGCCAAACGTCGAGTGTTAAGTGACATTTTGAGAAAAAGCATGAGGAAACTTTCAAAGATCTGGCAGAACAGGCAGAATCCATCAAACGTGCAGTGTCCAATTATGGGGAGCAAGCTAAAACCATCAAAATCTTTGCCACTGCTAGAAAACATGCTATTGAAGCAAGCTATTGCATTGTGAAATGTGGAAAGCCATTCACTGATGGCAAATATATTAAGGAGGCATTTCTAGGGGTTCTGTATGAAGGCTTACCAAACAAAAGAGGTCTAGTTCAGGGTGATTATAAATGGTTGCGAGCTATACATTTTTTTGCTCAGTATCACGAGCGAGAGACATGTTCACTAGGCCTAGACTATACTTCCTGCTGTTTCTGCCCACTTCTTAGAAAGTCTGCATGCATCTTTGTGGCTGTATGGGTTTTCTAGTTTAAAATATATAGGCCTACCTTTTTTAAATTATTATTATTGTGATTAGTGCCCATGCGCTGCTCTGGTGCACTCCCCCTCCACTCCACCCCTGTTAGACATTTCAAGGAGATGCAAGTGAATAAACTCATTGGAGAAATGTATAGAATACAGCAGCATTTTTTGTCTTTTTTCTTACTTTTCCCATCCCAGGGGTGTCCTTGACCTTTGACCCAGCCCTTAGTAGGCATGGTGGCACAGCGGGAGGAGACAGCTGCAGGGCGCCCCCAAAGCCGCCAGAGTACACCAGGGGCTCTGTGGACTTGGGTGGCGAATGAAGCGGAGGCAGCTGCGACTTCTTCCACTTGGAGGAGAGGCATAACTTCTGAGCAGCCCTAAAGATAATGAATGAAAAAAGGATGAAAATGGTGCAATATAAGATAAAGAGGAAGAATTGAGGATTAAAGGATGTACTGTTTCTTAAAGATGTTTGATACACAACAGGATCCGGTTTCATCAATAAATTGTCTTTTTGAGAGGTCACTGCAATAAGAGACAAAGATTTATACCCACAAAATCTTTTAAAATGTGTTATTTTGATATTAAAAGCTGCAACAAAAAGTGCATCTAATGGTAAAATCACAATACCTCACAGATGGAAGTACAAATGTGCACACAAACACATTACTATACGTAGGCAAATTATGTAATTAAAATCGAATTATTCATAAAAGCAGAAGTAATAATAAAAAATAGTAATACAGAGTTCTCATTTTAGCAGTTATTCTAACTCGGGTCGGCAACCTTTTTGACATGAAGTGCTAGTTTGAAATGTTCTTGTTGATTAGTGTGCCATATCGACATTAAGTTTATTATTAGCATTTGCCCAAGTTTAATTATGACACCACATCAAAAACATTTCCGAAAGACCTGGAATTTCCTTCCATTCATAAGCTACAGCAGTGTTGGGCAAGCTAATTTTACTTGGAAAGTGTAGTGAGCTAAACTAGTACTGGTCAGTTACTCAACATTACCCCAGAGAAATGTAGCTCAGCTAAGCTACAGCAACATGGCAAAGGTAGTTTACTATGGGGATATCTTTGCCAGTATATGGCGCTAGGGGGACACAACTCAAAAGCTAAAGCTTTACGCTCGTTTGCGATTGCATTTCCTGACTGCCACGCGTTTTTTGGGACAAAACTCAAATTAATTTGCAATCCCATTTGAACTTTCGTTTTCGGAATCAACACTTATGCCTGTCGATCACCCCTGTGGGTGGGACGTCACCATGTTAAACCAATGACAGTACACGAGGGAGAAGAGTACGGAAGTAACGTTGAACCGTAACAGCAATGCACCTCTTCCAAAAGAAATAAAGGTTATAGAGGTCAAACCTTCCATCGTTTCCCCAAAGATCCTGTACTTCGAAGTGAATGGATTCCTAAAAGTAGAAGAGATCCTGGTCGCCCATTTCAAGGTAAGATGTTAGCTAGGTTATTACTGTACGAACTAGGCTAGCCATATTGACGTTATATAGGCGGACGTTAGCATAGTCAGAGCTATCTAGCTACAGTAGGGTGGTTAAAGAAAAAACAGGGGCTGACCATCGGCTGCTGAGGGCCAGAGACAAAGCCTTCAGAGCCGGGGATAGAATTGGCCTGAGAACAGCAAGAGCCAGCCTGTCCCGTGGTATCAGAAAAGCAAAACAGGACTACTCAAAAAAGATGATCAGCCACTTTAATGACAGCAGAGACACGTGCAGCCTGTGGCAGGGCATCCAGGCCATAACGGATTACAAGCCTGCATCACAGACCTGCGACGACGACATCTCTCTGCTCAATGACTTCAACAGCTTCTTTGCACGATTCGAAGCAACAAACACAAGCCCACAGAACCCCCCCCCCCCCCCCCCCCCCCCCGACCAGGCTCTGTGCCTGTCTGCTGAAAGCGTGAAGAGGGCACTCTCCACCATCAACCCCCGCAAAGCAACAGGCCCAGACAACATCCCAGGACGTGTACTGAGGGACTGCGCAGAGGAGCTTACGGATATCTTCACCATTATATTCAACACTTCTCTGAGTCAAGCTGCTGTTCCATCACACTTTAAGTCCTCCACCATCATACCTGTACCAAAGAAACCGGCTCCATCCTGCTTCAATGACTAACGCCCTGTGGCACTGACCCCCATTATTATGAAGTGCTTTGAAAGGCTAGTCATGTCTCACATCAAGTCCATCCTCCCCCCCACCCTGGACCCCTTTCAGTTTGCATACAGAGCAAAACGTTCCACAGAGGATGCAATCTGCTCTGCTCTCCACCCAGCCCTCACCCACCTGGAAAAAGCAGACTCATACGTGAGAATGCTTTTCATAGACTTTAGTTCAGCTTTCAATACCATAATCCCACAACAACTTATCTGTAAACTGGACCAGCTGGGGCTCAACACCTCCCTTTGCAATTGGGTACTGGACTTCCTCAGTGACAGATCACAAGCTGTACGAGTCGGCAACAACACCTCGAGCCTCATCAAACTTAGCACTGGGGCCCCACAAGGTTGTGTGCTCAGTCCCCTGCTCTTCACCCTGCTGACTCACGACTGCACACCAACCTACAGCACCAATCACATGGTGAAGTTTGCAGACGACACAACTCTGGTGGGTCTCATCACCAAGAACGACGAGACCCACTACAGGAAGGAGGTCAACCTTCTGACCACGTGGTGCAGAGACAACAATCTCCTGCTGAATGTCAGTAAAACAAAGGAGATTGTGGTTGACTTCAGGAAAAGCCACACTGAACACCCGCCACTGACCATCGATGGTGCTGCTGTGGAGCGAGTGAGCAGCACCAAATTCCTGGGGGTGCACATCAGTGAGGACCTCTCCTGGGCCACCAACTCTGCAGCACTGGCGAAGAAAGCCCAGCGGTGCCTCTACTTCCTCCGTAAGCTCAAGAAAGCGAAAGTCACCAGACCGATTCTGAACACTTTCTACCGGGGCACCATTGAAAGCATCCTGTCCAGCTGCATCACTGTGTGGGGAGGTAGCTGCACTGCACACAGCAGGAAAGCGCTGCAACGCATTGTGAACACAGCTGGAAAGATCATTGGTGCCCCACTCCCCTCCCTGCAAGACACATACATCACCCGCCTCACCCGGAAAGCTACCTCTATTGCGAACGACACCAGCCACCCAGCACACAGTCTGTTCAGCCTCCTGCCCTCTGGAAGAAGATACAGAAGCCTCCGTTGCCGCACTGCCAGACTCAGAAACAGCTTCATACATCAAGCTGTCAGGAAACTGAATTCTCTCCCATCACTCCCCCCAGCCAGATCCTCCAGACTGACAGGAAGCTGAAATCCCCATCTGCCCCCCCCACAAACACAAAAACACTCAGGACTCTGCAACAAACTGTATCCTGCACTTTTATCACTTTATTATGTTCGCCATTTACCGAACTGACTGGAAATTGGCTGTCCTTACTGTCCTACTTGCACTGTCTGCCTGTACACATCATACTGGATGTTTTTGCTGCCTTTAACATATTGCCGTTTTGCACTGGTAGTTCTGCACTACCACAACCATAACTTATACATCAACTTATGCTGCTAACCTAACTTATACATAACTTATACATACTACAACCAAACTTACAGTAACATATGCTGCTACCCCTAGCAATACATTGTAGACTATACATTTCTGCATATTTTTTATATATAATTTTATTGGCCATCTTTTAGCTTTAGTATATATGTCTTATCTGTGTTTTGAATGTGCACTTTCTATGTTCACCGCAAGAGTGTGGGAAACGTCTTTTCGATTCCTTTGTATGTCTCGACATGTGAAGAAATTGACAATAAAGCTACTTTGATAACACATACAAGGGAGAGAGCGTCTCAAACAACTGTGGAAATAAAAACATTTCTTCAAGTTGTTGAGGCAAACAGGAAGGCTATCCCCACTGAGGCAACAAAGAAGGCTTTTATGGACACTATGTTGAATATGTAAAATGTCAACCTTCCTTTTATCCGGATATACATTTTGCTGACCCATCTCAAACTTTTTGTTCTGGTCATGCAGAGTTGTGCTGTAACAGCAAACACAAAATGTTGTAATTTTTTTTGCTTTTATATTTTGTTCTCCGTCCTCTCTGTGAACGCTATATACAAAAAATGAAAGGGTCGTTGAGCACCATCTTCCTGATGGAAGCTGAAATTGTGCCAGAATAATACAATTAGTAAGTGTAAAAAAATAAGGGGGCGCCCTAGCACAAACTTTTTTTTTACCATATAGTCCTGGACCTAAGCTACAGTCGGGCTAAAAAGCTCTGGCTTCATTAGCGCCGAATGGGTCCTTCTCTCGTTTTATCGGTAATGTTGGAACAAGCCAGGCTTGAGACAGATGTTTTGCTTGCAGTTGGGGGGACCGATGTATACCCCATTTTTTGTGTGCAAGTTCATGGGCAATTGTGTAGAGCAGTCCTGTCGGGTGATTGTGATTACAGCTTTACGAGTTGGTGCTAGGCAATGTTAGCATATCTCCATACTGTTTTCTGTGTAATGGGCTTGCGTAAATAGGTGTTAAGTTCGTAAGTTAATTTAGAGACATGTATGTGTTGCTCAGTCGAAAGACCGGTGTTAGAAGGGTTAACGAAGGTACTCTTCAAAAAGGCTAATAGACCTATAACTTGATTTACTTATGTAAATGTGAATCTGTTCTCAAACCTGTTTGATTACTCTTATAGGTGGAGCTGTCCCTTCAACAGTCATTCATCGGAAAGACAACATGCACCTGCAAAGCTGGCCTGGGAATGCTCTACACAACTTCCTACTACAATAAAAAATGGGGTTTACATTGGTGCCCCCCAACTGCAAGCAAAACATCTCAGCCTCAAGCATGGCATGTTTCATCAAGGACATTAGGACTCAGCCCAAGAGCAATTAGCTAGAGTATATTTCAGAGTTGAGAACTTTTAAGCTAGGTCTCTGCACATGTATTTCTGTAGTCTAATTTAACTCTTGTATGTGGGAAAGTGCTTTCAAAACAAGGAGGCATAAGCTAGTTTGCAATTTCTCTTGAAGGCCATATTGGAATTAATCCTAACATAAAATACAGGTAGTTCAGCATAATCATGATCAGGGTGTGGAGGGGCCGTCTCTTCAATGTAAGTGCAAGGTAAAGAATTGATTGATGGATGCAGTTTTAGATTAAATTAGATTCAACTTTATTGTCACACAAACGTATAGCAGTAAATAGTGATATGAACAGGAAGGTAATAATACAGTGGATATGAATACGGTGTGTAAACTATAGATTAGATATACAGTATGGACTGTATGAATAATATAGTATACTGTAACAATATAGGTATGATGTGTACAGTATTGACAGTAGTATAGTACTGTAAATAATAAATTAATATATAGTATAGGTAAGTGAATAAAGAGCACGTGCGGTGGGGATATGGGGGTGTGGAGGCTGGGGTGTTCCCCATTCCTCTCCTTGATTTCTCCATCAGGCCGCTTCCCGCGACATGTCCTCCAGTAAGGGCTAGGGATGGACGAAACCAAACTTTTTGAATTCAATACGATACAGATACTTTTTGTTAAAATTAAATGATACCGATCATATCTTATACAGACAGTGCTCCTAGGTGTTTCAGCACCTAGAAACTCGATTCATATAATCATTGGTATGTACATTTTTTTTTTCAAAACTATGTTAATTTAAATTTCAAAAAAGACAATTGCGCTCAAAGGCAAATCACACGGCACATACTGGCTATTGATAACAAATGTAGTACTTAAGCAAATATGAGTACAATTAAATCAAATTGTTTGTGCTGAACATACTTTTGTGTCCATGTGGATCTGTAACGTTGGATACAAAATGTATGTAAACTGTTTTAGAGTTATGCATAAGTCTAGTTAGACTAATAGTGTACACTAGATGTAGCCAAGCAATGGTTATAAACAGGCCACGGTCCCCTCATTTTCTTTGTTTTAAGACTAGGATAGCCGAGAACATAAGATCGCTTAATGTTACCTCCGAACAGCCCCTCGCTCGTTTTAACGTTAAAACGAGAGCAGGACCCATTCGGAGCTAATGAAGCCAGAGCTTTTTAACCCGACTATGTGTAGTTAAATAGCTCTGACTACGCTAACGTCCGCCTATATTACGTCAATATGGGTAGCCCAGTTCGTACAGTAATAACCTAGCTATCATCTTACCTTGAAATGGGCGACCAGGATCTCTTATTTCGTGAATCCATTCACTTCGCAGTACGGTGGAAGGTTTGACATCTAAAATTATTTCCTTTGGAAGAAATACATTGCTGTTACGGTTCAACGTTACTTCCTTACTCTTCTCCCTCGTGTGCTGTCGTGTACCATTGGTTTAACATGGTGACATCCCACCCACAGGGGTGATCGACAGGCATAAGTGTTGACTTCGACAATGAAAGTTCAAATGGGATTGCGAATTAATTTGAGTTTTGTCCCAAAAAACACGTGGCAGTCAGGAAATGCAATCGCAAACGAGCGTAAAGCTTTAGCTTTTGAGTTGTGTCCCTCTAGCGCCATATGTTGGCAAAGAGATCATCAATATCATTGTCGCATTGTGGTTTAGACATTGACAGTATATAGGTTTTAGAAAGATTTTTGTCACAAATAACGCAATTACAACGAGCAAATGAAATGCCAAACTGAACATGGATTATTCATTTTCAATGTGGCATGTTTATTGCATACAAGACATGTCAAATTAAGTCAAATGGACATTGCGATTTCATTTTAGATTTGGCATGTATCAAAATCAACATGAAAATGCAATCTCCATTTTTGCATTTGGATTTGAATTATGACCCAGATTATGCACACACGATTTGAAATCGGAATTCCAATCCCGTTATCGCATTATAATTTGACTTCATTTGAATTTTGACCGCTTTAGACTTCCGTAGATTAGTGCCACTAGGACGCGTAGATGAACACGGATCCAATCAAACTCAGATGTAGCCAATCAGAATGTGGCATAAGAACAGCTGTGATAACAGAGAACTACACAAGACTCGGGGGCATGCTCCATTGGGAGATTTATTTGTACCTTTTGACAACCAAATACATCTGCTGCAATTTAAATTTTATATTGAATGTTTAGGAGTTACTAATATTAAGGAAATACGTTTTGTAAATAATATCAACCATCTGCTATTGACCTCTTGGTGGTGGAGACAAACCCCTGAAAGCTCCCATACATGGTAATTTTGTCTTTGATAGAAGTTAATTGTAGGCCTACTTGTATTTCAATACCCAAATTGAGGTTTGATACGTTACTTTTGTAACTGCACAACAGATCCATCTGCAGATATTCCTATGACTCTTCTGCCTGATTAAATCAATAAAATAAAAGCACAGCTAATACAGTGTTGTATAGCTTACCCCTGTTGTCTCTCTCCACCATCTGTTCTCATCTGCTGCAGTCAGCATCTTTCTCTCTCACTCCTCTTTTCCTCTCTCCTGTCCCGTTTCGGCCTCTCTCTCCTCTGCCCTCATCTCTCTTATCCATGCAGAAAAAGGGTAGATAAAGTAAATCGTATATTGGGAGCTGTTTTGATAGGCATTTAAACTCTTACACACCCTACACAGTTATCTTTCTTTAGGTAGTTTGAACAAAAACAAAATAAAACACAGCCATGTCATAGTTGATGCCCTGTAGTGTGCACAGCTCACCTCTCTATTGTGTCTCTATCATCTGCCCTCATCTGTTTCTGTCAGGGTCTTGTGTCTTTCACCCTTTTCATCCTTCTCTTCTCTCATTGATGTCCATTTTGTCTTTCTCTCCTCCACTCCTCTCTTCTTTAATTGCAGTCTTTGCTTAGTTTAGTTTTTCTCTCCTCTAGTTGCAGATTGCACGCAGGTATTTTGACCTAAAACCTAGAAAACTAAAAATCAGCTTGAATTGTTTGAATACACACAAATGCATATAAAATACGTCACTGAAAGCGGTTTACTTGATTATGCATACTATAAAAGAATTATTTAAACAAACTTGCCAAGGGCTCAACATTAACTTTTTAACTTTGTAGCACTGCTGCTCCCAACTTTCAAAAGTTAGGAGCACCCACCAAATGGGAGCACCAATTGTTTTTGTGTTTGTAAATGGATTTCACAACGACTTCTGTAGTACAACAGAAATGTCACAAGGTCATTTCAATTCATTACGCTACATGTCTCATAAATTAGTCTCATGTTCCCAACATAATCCAAATCAAATGCCAATTGTTTAATTACGTCGTGGTTATGACAGTTTTAGCCTTGCTAATATTATCTTAGGGTTTACGTTAAGTTGGCACTTTGGCTGAGGTCGGAGGCTCGGAGCTCAACCTCTGTTGTTATCGTCGGCAACAGGTGGAATTTGGGATAACAAGTTCGCAAACTAACGTTAGACTGCATGAAAGTAACGTTAACACACCATTGTGATGGTAAAAATGTAATTTAGCCTTAACTTTGAAATGTTACTCTGTGTTTTATTATGAGTTCAAACAAAGTTCCCTTTTGTAGTTAGATTGAACCCTTGGGGTTAATCTTTTCACCTAACAGTCATCACAAGTAACTTAGTGACTTATAGGTTTGTGCATTCTTCCTGTTTAGGTGCAAACAAGATGTCAGACTTTATGACCGGTCAGCCAGATGGCATTGTTTATTGCCCTGTGTAAAATAACTCTTTGATCCAGGAAGGTCCGAAAGACAGGAGATGATGACTGCAATTGCACTAAATCAACATTCCTAAGGAAACGTGTATATAAGGGACGTTAGGGGGATTGTGATTTTGTGCGCACCAGTCATACATCCTCATTTTTGTATGACTTTAGGCTGCAGCTAGGATTTCCTTTTATCTGATCAGTTTTATTTTGTTACTTTGTAGTTGATATATTGTATAGCAACTCTGTTATTTTTGTACTCATCTCCATTAAAACCACTAAAAGCAAGCGGACGTTATTTCTCAAAGTATTTAGTTATTTCGATCTCATTGGAGCGCGGGGACATAGAAATTCCGCAACACCATCTAAATTGTGATCGCTAGCGTTCGTTAAAACAACTAACTGGCCATGTTAACCCAAAGCAGTGCCGCGCGGCAAATCCCCGCTAACCATTCATTTTAAATGGAGGGGCATTCTGGGAAGGCAAGTGAAATTGTGAACGGTGAACGGCAAGTGAACGGCAAGACCGTTGGCGAAGCGAGCTGGAGCGACGGAGCGTGTGGAGAGGTCACCCCAACTTCAAATTTTCTCAACTTTATGCAAATTTCAAGCAAGCATTGGTAGGCGGCAACCACTCAGGTACATACAGTACAGTGTTTTCGCTCTACTCCTACATAACAACAAACTCGATGGAGAGAAATATGGAGGAAAACTTTGTTGCAGTGTCCCAATTCCCTGTACTTTATGATTTGACATAGATGGTAATCGTGACTGAAACCCTCCAAAAAATTCAGCTTGGAGGAAGGTCGCAGAGAATGTAGGATTTCATGGTGGGTATGTTTATGTTACGTAGATAACTAGCTAACATTACGTTAGCCGACCTGTTGAAATTCATTTGGTTCTTTGTGCAAGATCCCGCAACAAATAATGCAATGTAATAATAAATATGGTAGGCCTATAATTTTACAGATTTTATTGTCTTACTTTGACAGACGAGAATGATAAGCCATTAAACTTGCTCGTTGCACTACCTTGCGACTGCCAGTCAAATTAATCAGAAACGCCCACTTGCAGCCTGGTGGGCAAGGCGATTCGATTGGGGCGAAGCAAGCGAGAACAGTATCATCACTAAAAAGCTACAGTTCCCTATCACATAATGGAAAGGGAGCTAACCTGACCTGCGTGCTAGCAGGTTAATGTAAGAACATTTTGGAAGGTAGTTAGCTATTATTACAAGTTCCTAAACAGTTTCGTAAACTGCACAAACCTGGAACTTTCATTGACTTCTTTTTGAAAAACTTCGAAATGTCCATGATAATCAATCGGCAAATTACTGTTTGCCTATTGTTTTTGTATTCTCATCAGACTCAAATTCTCTCAAGTTAATCATCAGTAGGATTGCTCGTGCGCGCACTAGCAGCGGCCAGGGGGAGGAGCTTTGTTAAATTTAAATTGAGGAAGAAAGAGCTAGCGGTGCAGTCGGACTCGGATAGGAGTGATTTGAAAAACGATATATGTGTGTAATGATAATTTTGATTGTTAAGTCCCGACATTCGGGGCTTGACTCAAAATATTCGGGGCTTAAGCTCCGAAAGCCCAGCCCAGCCACCGCCCATGGTGCGTACACTTTGTAATACAATTTAGGTACACACACGCCTTGGCAAGAGAGGGCCGGAGAGGTACTGATTTTCTGCCCGGGAGGTTCATGCCCCAGACCAGCACACTACCAAGTATGTTTAAGTACACAAGCCAGACAGGCCAAATGGGGAGCGCTCATAACCGCCATCAAGAAAATAAACTAAATTACATGGCGAAGTTCCTATATTGTAATCGAAGACGTTGTTACATTTAAAGATCACAACTTGTTGGCTTAACATTGATGAGGTAGGCTTTCATACGGTTATTTTGACCACACAACTATGGTGAATTATGCATTGACCCAATTTCTGATTCTCCCGATTAGCCCCTCCAGCCCGTCTCGCAGATGGATCCATCATGAATCATCATCAACATCATCCCAACTATGCCAAACTAAATTGTATTTCCATTCTGATTCAAATGAGTCCAACTCCGGCCCTGGCTGTATAACTAGCTAGTAGCTAGATAGTACGTTTGCTAGGATACAGGATATGGTAAATAGGTTTTAATATAAACATACATCGTTGGAAAATAGTCAGCTGACTTTGCATAACGGGAAAACTGCGTTCTGATGCCCCGACATGCCCACGGCTGCTTGTGACAGGTCAGGCTAATCTAATGGGTGATTGTTGTTTCATGGGCCATTTGATTGGACAATAATAACCCCCAAAAGACAAAACTTTTTTCTACAAGCTTACGAAACTGACTACACGCCTGAAAACCGTGCCACAAATCCCAGAGATCCGTGCGAAAGCATGTGTCTAGCGAAATCGTACTACAAGTGTACGCACCTTCACTTGCAAGTACGGATTAAATATACTTATACAAAATGCATTTTCACTTACAAACACGAAAACACAAAGTACTACTCACAGGTTTGCAAATATTTACCTTCAAGTATGAGACATTAGATACAAGTGAACTGCCACTTGCAAAACTATGCTTACAAATACAAACCAGAAGATGCAACTAAAAACTGTCTATCACAGACTTACAGACTTTTGGCACTGAATTGATCCCATATCATTTGTGGGTAAAGTAGCTCTGTCATCTGAGTATAGTCAGTATAGCATAGTCTACCTCGGCATGAACAAAAGCTTATAGTGCCAAGTTGCACAAACCAAAGGACACAATTGACAGCAAATGATTGATCACCTTTCATGCGTCAGCATACAGTTGAAGAGAAGACCCACTTAGCCATCAAAAAATACATTTTGGCAATACAGAAAGGTTACATTGCAGTTCTAGCGTTTGTTAGCTTGCTAGCTAGTCGATTAGGCTACCTGATGACCTGCCAGGCATTCTGCCATCAGTTTTGAAACAAACTTTGGTTAAGATTAACGTTATACAGCTTGCTGATGTTAGAATGTAAAGTCATTGGTAAGGTTTGGGGCATATTATGTCAACCTAATGAGGCCTTACGGAAACTGCCAGAAACTTGCATGCAACACACTACTAGTGTCACTAGCTTTAAAACAAGTCTATTGTAAGCGGACTTTAATTACATGGTAACATTATTTATGAAGATGTGTTGTAAAATCATTGGTACTACCAGCCTAACTGTTGTTGAAGTGACCATGCTTTTGCCTTTTTGTTATGTGTATAATTTGCTACAAAATGCCAATTTTATTTATGGCAATCACATTTTAACCTTTGTTCGGAAGATATAAATAAACCACAGAGTGTATTTGTATTATTATAATTTATTTACAGGGTCAACTGACTGAGACTATATCTGTTTTGCAGCAATGCCTTGTTTTATGTTAACATAACATATTAAATGGCAACCTAGTAAAGTTTGATATAGGCCTGCTACAGTCTTCACTTAGTACATTATTCATATTAGCACAGCAAGTTATAGAGTGCTGTTTTGGAAGTAGTTATTATGGAATATATACGGAAATTCATATCCTATAGAGCTCCGGACGTCACGTGACTATTTGTTTATTGTGGCATTAAAAAAACGAACGAAAATGAATGACGCCAGCATGAATTTCCAGCTGTTCGAGTATGCCGCCCACTTTAATGATATTGAACGATGTCTTGAAAAAATTGATAGATTAAACATTAGTGACATTTTTTTTTGCATAACTGCTTTTATTAGCCCCACAAAATCCACGCAATAATTCATGGTTTGAACTTGCTTTTTGTATAATAAAATCGTCTGTAACAGTAACCGTAATGAAGGCCGGTTATAAAAATGAAACATATTTATAGAAATCAAAAGATATAAACGTTAAAAAACATTGTATTCTGTAACGTTACCTAACATGAAGTGGCTACTAGTAGGCCTACTACACAAGCGGAATCCGTTACTTTGTACGTCCCATCGTTACGTTTTATGGCAGTAATCCATTTTTGTCTTCTTTCAGGATCTTTAGGAATATAATAAAATGCTCTCACTTTTACTTGTCCATGTTCGCACAACAGCTGTCCACCATATTCACCGCAACAGGCTAATTTGGCTAGTTTTCCTGCCAATATGGCGGATTTGGAGTTTGATAGTGGAACGCTGTGACCGTGACGTCACCCGCCGGAGCTCTATACGTGCTCCAATCATTTAGAAAAAATAATATGCTGTGTATTTACAGTTAAATATAACTTTTATTACGAGACTCCCATTTTACAGGTTTAGGAGACATGGCTGCCAAATTTGAACATTCTAGGATAGCACTTTTGCGCCACAATTTTATCTCTATGGGATACTGGGACAAAAATGTATATTAAGATTTTATGTAAATTCCTGTTCTCTATGGTGAGTATCTGTGCTGTAAGTAAAGTATGAGACAAACCTGCTAAAGAAGGAATTTGAGGGTGTGTGGTTAGTCTGAGTGGAGGTACTCCGGGCAGCAGGCGTCGGTCTGGGGAGGTAGGCTGGGTCTTCTATGGCTACGTAGCCACATTCTGGCCCACTACCCGTGCCCTGAAGGACGGCAAGACAGGGAGAAAACTAAATGATCAAAATGTATGCAATGGGCCATGAACAACTGGGTTATACCTATTATGTGATGCTTAACGTAGGAAATAGCTGAATTTGTTTTTACACTTTGACGCCTTTGTGTCCCTTTCTCAAACACCCACACATACACATGTATACGTATGCCAGCAAACATTCTCTATCAGGTGAGGAATATGCAGCACATACACAGTTATGCGGTAAAGGAACTTAGCAGCTGTGAGCATAAAAAGAGAATCCTTGGGGAATACCACTACTAGTCTGTTTTTTTTTTTTAAATAAGGTGCTCAGGAACTGATTGTTTTCTTTGCTTTGGGCTGTAGCTTTGTTTTTCATTCAGAACAATAAATCCTTTTAAATCATCAAATAAACAGAAATGTCAACACAGACAATGTCAAGTGTTTCCTATAGACTTCAATGAGATTCCGACACCTCTCTACTGGCAGTTTGGGCATCTCTTCTTTTTCAAACTGCTTCAGTTCTCAGATTGGAACTTTGCCTTCTGCCCACTGCCATTATCAGATCTCTCCACAGGTGTTTGATTGGCTATTTGATTGGCACTCATTGCTGGCCACTTCAGGTCAATCCAGTGTTTTCTTTTGGACCATTCCTGGGTGCTTTTTGATGTGTGTTTTGGGACATTCTCCTGCTGGAGGACCCATAACCTTTGACGTAGGGCTGGGCGATTTGGCCTACAATTTTTTTTCTAAGTTATGGACGGTTTCGTTTGAATCTCGATTTATCTTGTTTATTCTGTAAACAAACTTTAAAATAGCAAGAAGTGTTTCAAATAAGTTTTTTCTTTATTTATGAAATGAAAAATTTGATTGTGTTAACCACTCTAGGCATATTCATGTGCACTGAAACTGACACTCCTGCTAAGCTATCAATCGTAGATTTCTATTCAAAATTTCAGCTAAATGGGAAAATTGAATTACTCCAAAACGTTGGAAATACAATGGATGTAAAAACTATCTGTACAAGTTGGAACATGTAGGTGAGACGTGGAAATAAGCAAACTATTAAAAAAATTGAACTATTCCTTTAACTGTTGTTCCGCGACTCCCTCCCTGCTTTCAATCGCTCGTGTAGCGATAGTTGTATACCTAATTTGAAACCGAACGGAACTAACATACAGTGGGGCCAAAAAGTATTTAGTCAACCACTGATTGTGCAAGTTCTCCTACTTAGAAAGACGAGAGAGGTCTGTAATTTTCATCATAGGTACACTTCAACTATGAGAGACAAAAATGAGAAAAAAAAATCCAGGAAAACACATTGCAGGATTTTTAAAAAATGTATTTGTAAATTATGGTGGAAAATAAGTATTTGGTCAATAACAAAAGTTCAACTCAATACTTAGTAACATAACCTGTGTTGGCAATGACAGAGGTCCAATGTTTCCTGTAAGTCTTCACCAGGTTTGCACACACTGTAGCTGGTATTTTGGCCCATTCCTCCATACAGATCTCCTCTAGAGCAGTCATGTTTTGGGGCTGTCGCTGGGCAACACGGACTTTCAACTCCCTCCACAAATTTTCTATGGGGTTGAGGTCTGGAGACTGGCTAGGCCACTCCAGGACCTTGAAATGCTTTTTACGGAGCCACTCCTTCGTTGCCCGAGCGGTGTGTTTGGGATCATTGTCATGCTGGAAGACCCAGCCACGTTCCATCTTCAATGCTCTCACTGATGGAAGGAGGTTTTGGCTTAAAATCTCACGATACATGGCCCCGTTCATTCTTCCCTTAACACGGATAAGTCGTCCTGTCCCCTTTGCAGTAAAACAGCCCCAAAGCATGATGTTTCCACCCCCATGCTTCACAGTAGGTATGGTGTTCTTGGGATGCAACTCTGCATTCTTCTTCCTCCAAACACGACGAGTTGAGTTTTGACCAAAAAGTTCTATTTTGGTTTCATCTGACCACATGATATTCTCCCAATCCTCTTCTGGATCATCCATATGCTCTCTGGCAAACTTCAGACGGGCCTGGACATGTACTGGCTTAAGCAGGGGGACACGCCTGGCACTGCAGGATTTCAGTCCCTCTCGGCATAGTGTGTTACTGACGGTAGCCTTTGTTACTTTGGTCCCAGCTCTCTGCAGGTCATTCATCAGGTGTTTGAAGAACCCTGCAGTGAAAGCAACCTTGACCTACTACGAGACTTATCGTTTTTTCTTTGTTCCTTGTCCTTTATTACATATAGTATATTCTGCAAGTGGGTCCTACCCGTAGTTTTCGTTCTGAGAGGAGAGTATGCAACTACAATAAACTCCACCACCGTTTGTTTGTGTTTACCCCACAATATGTGCTATCATGTTCTAGAATGCTCTCATGGCAGGCATCAGCAGATAACTTGAGCTCCTTTGAAGAAGATATATTTATTTTAAAAAATTATTTTTATTTATCTTACTTAACATTCGGTCAACAACTTACAGGGGCAAAATCTGAGATGGTAAGACATTTTGGACTTTTTTCGGATGTCACAATGGAAACCCAAACCACATCAAATCATTCTGAACTAATGCATTTTTTATTTGAAGAGGATTTTGAAATTGTATATCCTCCTGAAATAAAAACTAGAAAGGTCAATAAGCAACTTAAAGAGAAGGTTTTGAGAGTACAACAATTACAGTGGACCCCTGGAGAGAAGAGTGAGGTGTAATATTTTCTTTTTTTATTTGCACAATACCCCACTGCATGGCACACTGCCTTGTGTGTTGTCCTCCCATTGACTAGAAAAGAAGAAATCTGCAAAGGCAGATAGATCTTTGTGCAGATGGAAGAGGTGAAAAAACTCTCCATAAACATTTAGAACAATGCTACAGTAAAACAACTTTAAATTCATCACAAAGGTACCTGGGGACCTTTTGAACAAAAATATGGGGCAGCTATCTGATAAGTTGATTTGAGTTTTTTCTGGAATTTTGAATGTTTGCCTTTATAGCAGTGGTCATAAACGGTATGACTAATATTAATTATGAAAAAAATGCTACAGTAAAAAAAACGTTAAAGTCACCAGAGAGGTACATGGGGACCTATTGAACAAGAATATGGGGGTGTTTGCTGATACGTTGGTTTGAGTTTATATGGAATTTTGAATGTCTGCCTTTATAACAGTGTATGCACATTGTATGTATGCACATATTTTAAATTTGACACTTACTTCTGGTTTGATCTCTAAAATATGGAAATCAGCTCTGGTTACTCCTTTAGGTGGGAATACAAGACTTAAAAAATTAGACCATCTCCAAACTTCCATGTCTAGCAAAGATGTTGGAATTTCTTGTAAATGTACAGCTTTATACTTTCTTGTCCATCGGTAACATTTTAAGTCCTTTTCAGTCTTGGTTCAGAGCTGGTCATAGTACTATTACAGCAGCCACTCTTGTAGTAAACAATCTAGTTACTAATCTTGATGAAAGAAACATTGTGCCGCAATTTTTATTGATTTGTCCAAGGCTTTTGATACAGTTAGTCACATATTGCTTCTGGATAGATTAGCCTTCAATTATGCAGCTTTTAACTGGTTTCAGGACTACCTCTGTCTTTCAGAGAGGTAGTCCTGAAACCAGTTAAAAGCTGCACAGTGCGTAGATGCTAAGGGTTTGAAATAAAAAGTTGTAAGAATAGAAAATGGCGTGCCACAAGGTTCAGTTTTAAGTCCTACAATTACCCCTTATTTGTTATGATATTTGTGCCACTATAGAAGACTGTAAAGTACATTTCTATACAGATGATACCATTCTTTATTCTTGTGCACCGTCCATGGAGCAGGCAATGTCAAACTTTACAAGGGCATTAATTGTGTACAGAAATCCCTCAGAGATCTGTGATTAATCCTTGATGAGTCACGGACTAAATACCGTGAAGGAAATAATTATTTGATCCCTTGCAGATTTTGTAAGTTTGTCCACTGACAAAGAAATGAAAGGTCTATAATTTCAATGGTAGGTTTATTTTAACATTCAGAGATAGAATGAAAAAAAAAATCCAGAAAATCACGTTATATAAAATATATACATTGATTTGCATTTGATTGAGTGAAATAAGTATTTGATCCCCTACCAACTAGCAAGAATTCTGGCTCCCACAGGCCGGGTATATTAGTCCCCCTCAGTCTAAGAAAGTGCTCCTAATTTCAACTCGTTACCAGTATAAGAGACACCTGCCTCAACTCTTTACCTGTATAAAAGACACCTGTCCACAGAATCAATCAATCAGATTGCAACCTCTCCACCATGGGCAAGACCAAAGAGCTGTCTAAGGACGTCAGGGACAAGATTGTAGACCTGCACAAGGCTGGAATGGGCTACAAGACCATCGGCAAGCAGCTCGGTGAGAAGGAGACAACTGTTGGTGCAATTATTCGAAAGTGGAAGAAACACAAAATGACCATCAATCGCCCTCGGTCTGGGGCTCCATGCAAGATCTCTCCTCGTGGGGTATCGAGGATCATGAGAAAGGTGAGGGATCAGCCCAGAACTACACGGGAGGAGCTTGTTAATGATCTCAAGGTAGCTGGGACCACAGTCACCAAGAATACCATTGGTAATACACTACGCAGGAATGGATTAAAATCCTGCAGCGCCCGGAAGGTCCCCCTGCTCAAGAAGGTACATGTACAGGCCCGTCGGAAGTTTGCCAATGAACACCTGAATGATTCAGAGGAGGCTTGGGAGAAGGTGCTGTGGTCAGATGAGACCAAAATCGAGCTCTTTGGCATGAACTCGACGTGTTTGGAGGAAGAGAAATGCTGACTATGACCCCAAGAACACCATCCCCACCGTCAAGCATGGAGGTGGAAACAATATGTTTTGGGGGTGTTTCTCTGCTAAGGGGACAGGACAACTTCACCGCATCGAGGGGAGGATGGACGGGGCGACGTACCGTGAAATCTTGGGCGACAACCTCCTTCCCTCAGCCAGGACACTGAAAATGGGTTGTGGGTGGGTCTTCCAGCACGACAATGACCCAAAACACACTGCCATGGCAACAAAGGAGTGGCTCAGGAAGAAGCACATTAAGGTCATGGAGTGGCCTAGCCAGTCTCCAGACCTTAATCCCATAGAAAATCTATGGAGGGAGCTGAAGCTTTGAGTTGCCAAACGACAGCCTCGAAAGCTTAAGGATTTTGAGAGGATATGCAAAGCTGAGTGGACCAAAATCCCCCCTGAGATGTGCGCAAACCTGGTTACCAACTACAAGAGACGTCTGACCTCCGTACTTGCCAACAAGGGTTTCTCCACCAAGTACTAAGTCATGTTGTGCTAGGGGATCAAATACTTATTTCACTCAATCAAATGCAAATCAATGTACATATTTTATATAATGTGATTTTCTGGATTTTTTTTTTATTCCATCTCTGAATGTTAAAATAAACCTACCATTGAAATTATAGACCTTTCATTTCTTTGTCAGTGGACAAACTTACAAAATCTGCAAGGGATCAAATAATTATTTCCTTCACTGTATATGCTTTTCTCAAGGGCCAAAAAGTTAGATTATAAAGCATATCATTGGGCTGGGCGATTCATCTAATTACATTTTCAATTACGATTTTGGCTCCCACCGATTATGAAAAGAAAATAATCGAGGAAAAAAAGACAATTGTAAAGATAACATTTTACAATGTTGCTTGTGTTTTGTGAATTCACAGCAGCGCACCCCCTTTTTTTCCCACCATGTCCTATTCAAAGTGCCTTTGCCTGATCTGTCAAACTAGCATTGCTATTCCGAAGAAAGGAAATGTGGAGAGACACTTTAAAAAAAAAAACTTCATAGAAACTTGAACAGTGACTTCCCTGACAAAAGCGAGTTGAGAAAGAAAAAGGTGAGTGAACTGAAATTGCACTTAATCGGACAGCAGTCACTTCACAAAGCCAAATTCAAAAGCAAAGGCTGCCACCGAAGCATCATTCCGGGTGTGTAATTTCATCGTCAAACATAAGAAGTCCTTCCAAGATGGGCAAATAGTAAAAGAGGCCTTCATTGAGGCAGCAGACTCATTGTTTCGGGATTTTAAAAACAAATCTGAAATAATATCCACCATCAAAGCCGTTCAGCTATCCAGAAGCACAGTTACATGGCGCTGATGATTTGACGCAGCAACTTTGGAAGGACATAGCAGATTGCGAGTGTTTCTCACTGCTGCTAGACGAGGCCACGGACCTGAGCGATACAGCGCAAGTGTGCATTTTCATTAGGATGGTGTTCAAAGACATGACAGCGAAAGAGGAACTATGAACCATGTTACCAATGGAAGGACACTCGGGATGAGGACATTTTTCAGACATTCAAAAACTTTGTTGACAAAAGCCAGCTCCCAATGTCCAAGCTAGTGTCAATCACCACCGATGGCGCACCTGCGATGTTGGGCCATCCACCTTCACACCTTCCCCGACTTCCTTAGCTATCACTGCATAATACACCAACAGGCACTATGTGTGAACATTTTGAACATGAAAGAGGTCATGGATGTGTCAATGAAAATTGTCTGTTCTATTCGGGCAAGAGCTCTTCAGAGACGGCGGTTTCGTGCGTATCTAGAGGAGGTTGACTGCAACCACACCGACCTCTTGCCACACACCGACGTCAGATGGCTACGTAGGGGCACATTTTTGCAGAGATTTCGAGAGCTTCTGCCTGAGATAAGAGTTTCTCCTTGGACTAAACATGCAGAATACAAACAACTTGATGACGACCAGTGGCTGCTAGATCTGGCATTTTTAACAGATCTGACCAACATGTTGAATGAGCTTAATTTAGAGGTGCAAGGAAAAAACTAAATTGTGGTTGACATGATGAGCTCACCCCAAGTCCTTACCCCAAGTGAAGGAGTTTAAGTATCTTGGGGTTTTGTTCTTGAGTGACGGGAAAATGGAACGCGAGTTGGGCCGGAGAATCGGAGCAGCGGGAGCGGTATTGCAATCACTGTATCGCACCGTTGTAACGAAGAGAGAGTTGAGCCAAAAGGCAAAGCTCTCAATCTTCCGGTCTATCTTTGTTCCTACTCTCACCTATAGTCATGAAGGATGGGTCATGACCGAAAGAACGAGATCACGGATACAAGCGGCCGAAATGAGTTTCCTCCGGAGGGTGGCTGGCTTCTCCCTTAGGGATAGGGTGAGAAGTTCAGTCATCCGGGAGGGACTCGGAGTAGATCCGCTGCTTCTTTGCGTAGAAAGGAGCGGAGCCAGTTGAGGTGGTTCGGGCATCTAGTTAGGATGCCACCTGGCCGCCTCCCTAGGGAGGTGTTCCAGGCACGTCCAGCTGGGCGGAGGCCACGGGGCAGACCAAGGACCAGGTGGAGGGATTATATCTCCATGCTGGTCGGGGAGCGCCTTGGAATCCCC
Organism: Aplochiton taeniatus; assembly: GCA_017639675.1. Taxonomy (NCBI): domain Eukaryota; kingdom Metazoa; phylum Chordata; class Actinopteri; order Galaxiiformes; family Galaxiidae; genus Aplochiton; species Aplochiton taeniatus. The sequence goes on along the minus strand of CM030185.1, from coordinate 7,235,823 downwards.
CAGTCAGAGCTGGCGGATGTGGCCCGGGAAAGGGAAGTATGGGGCTCTCTGCTGGAACTACTACCTCCGCGACCCGATCGGATAAGCGGACGAAGATGATGATGATGATGAGCTCAGTTAATGCTTTCAAATGAAAACTACAACTGCTGTCCTCAAAGCCGCAAAGCCACAATTTAGGAAACTTCCTAAACATTGCATCTGAGCTGGAGAAGCAAGGGAAGGAACATGAACAACTTGACAGTGCTCGCTACACAGAGCAGATTGAAAATGTTCGGTCAGACTTTGATAGACGCTTTCAAGACTTTGTTTTACTTGACCCATCGCTACATTCATGTGCTTTCCATTCGGAGAAGACACGGAGGTCGATTCCTTGGCCTAAAAAAATCGCAACATTGTTTGACATGAACTCTTCTGCGCTGGAGAATGACATTTTGTCACGGGAGGCTGACATTCAGTTGAAGTTGCCGGCCAATGCTGGACAGCTTTGGAACTTACTCACGGAGGAAAAGTATCCAAACATGAGGAAATGTGCTGCCTTATTTACGGAATTTTTTGTCTCTACTTATTAATGTGAGTCAGCCTTTTCCCACATGAAGATTAAGTCAAATACTGTTCAACCATAACTGATGATCATTTGGAGGCCTGCTTGAGACTAGCTACCAGCAGCTACTGTTCGGATTATGGAACCCTGGCTGACTCCATATGAAGTCATATGGTGTAGGAGATATAGCCTTACAAAGTTAGAAATTTGGATCATTTATTATAGCGGCATCATAAGGTCTACGTGATTCATTTTTGGTTTAGTGGTAGGGGCTACTGGTACCTACCAGCATGCAACGTTTCAAGTCTCTAGCTATGCCAATTGCTGATTATTTGCCATTTTAACAATAAACACAAAACAAAATGTGGCCGTGAACCTTATAGTTATTGTACCGCTTTATTCTTCCCTAGTATTTTTATTTTCCTGCTGCCGCCGTCACTCAATTTCCCGTGAGCTGTTTTATGCTGGAGACCTCCTCCCCCCTGTTCCGGGTGATGAGCTAGCAGAGGATCTTCTTCTGCCTTAGAGTTTGACCCCGGTTGGAAGAAGACACCATACTATTGTGCCCCTCCTCAAGCAAGCTACCCCCATGCTAACCAGTATGGCCAGAAAAGCCAACCGCAGCCCTTTCACACACCACAAGAGCAGACAAATAGAGGGCCCAAGCCATCGATCCCAAACCTGACAGTACCAGATGCTCAAGAATGCTCAAGAATGAAGATAGCCCTGAAGAATATCCTCCTGGATGACGCCACGGAGCGATACAAGTTCCAGATTCCAGTGAGGAGGCCTCACTCGTAGAAGACTCATACCATCTCCCACAGCCTTACACAGACATGATGGTTGCCCTCACCAAGATGTATGGCCAGCCTCACAAGCTGGCTGTGAACACATTGCAGAGTTGATGGATGGCCCCAATGTCTGCAGTGGAGATGTGAAAGCTTTTCATCCGTTTGCTCTCTACGTACGCTCGCTGGTGGGCATGTTAGAGGAGCTGGGGATGAGAGGTTGTATGGAGTTGCAGTGTGGTTCCATGTGTCCAGACTGCAGGGTAGGCTTCCCTATGACCTCACCGCCAGTTTCAAGAGATTCATACACCCCAGAAGAGTGGATATCCCGACGTTCATTGACTTTGCAAAGTGACTGTAGTATGAGCTCGAAGTGCAAGAGGATAGCGTGAAGTGTGTCAGCTATAAGAGAGAGGAGTCATTAAACTGGAAGAGAGAGAACCGGAGAGACTCCAAGTACCCCAGCAAGACCGCTACCATTTTTATTGGTACAGAGAGGGCTACAGAGACAAGGACCTCTGCATCCTCACCTGTGTCAGAGCCTTCAGCCAACGGCCGCCATAAGAGGGAGAAGGGGAGAGCATACTATCCCTACTGTGACAACAGCAACCACTTTCTAAACAGCTGTGAGAACTTCAAGCAGCTGAACAGAGCGCAGAAGGTGTTGTGGATAAAGGGTAACAACAGATGTTGCCGTTGTGGCCATGGTCATCAGGCTGCTAAGTGCACATTGAAGGCCCCTTGCAAGATGTGCAACTGAAGACACCTGCTTGTGCTGCACGAGGTGAACAAGAGGACAGAGGGTGAAGTGGCCGCAATGACCACTGCAGAAAACTATCTTGTGAGTCCTGTACGTCGACCACCCAGCATACAACCTTAAAGTGTTCCACAAAATCAGCAAGGTCATCATAGGGAATGGCGACAGGTTGTTGGAGGCGTATGCTGTCCTAGATGACAGATCAGAGCGGACCATTCTTCTTCATGCAGCACCAAAGCAGTTAGGACTTAAAGGCATGCCAGAAGAGTTGGCCCTCCTTACAGTCAGACAGAAGCTGCAGATGCTTCACGGGACTGTAGTATCCTTTACCATATCCCCTGTTGCTGAGCCAAAGAAGAGGTATAAGATCCAGCGTGCATTCTCCGCCAAACAGCTGGCAGAGCACACCCCTCCCCTCAGTATACTGCAGCAGAAGTACAGACACCTAGCCGGGTTGCCTCACCAGGCGCTGAAGAGAGTGCACCCAGTGCTGCTGATTATCTGACTGCACATACCTCATCACACCCATAGAGCCTGTGTGATTGGGCCCACCTGGAGGGCCAGCCCGCGTGAGGACACCCCTGGGATGGACTCTGCAAGGCCCAGCGCAAAATATTAAAGTCAGCCTTGACGCGCTAGTGTCTCTTTGCAGCCATACAGTTCCCGACAGACCTGTTCACGTGGAGAAATTATGGAAGATGGACGTGCTTCCATTTCGCAGTGAGAAATTGGCTGTGAGATCACGTCAAAACCAGGACGCTGTGCATCTCCTTCAAGAGCAGCCTGTGACAGTAAATGTTGATGGTATCATACATTATGCCACACCTCTACTTCGAGTCAAAGCCATGCCTCAGTTCCATGTGCTGCCACAGCTGAGAGGCATTAAGAAAAGGTTGGAGAAGGCCCCAGAGCAAGCCGCTGCATACCAGGCAGAGATCGACAAGTCAGAAAGGGCAGGCTATGCAGTAAAGTGTATAGTGGTATACACCACACCATATAGTCCATCACAATGGAAAGAACTGAGTGGTGTATAACTGCTGCTTCCAATACCAAGGCCACAATCTCAATGAGCTCCTATTTCCAGGCCCTGCCTTACCCCTCACTACTGGCCGTTCTGCTGCGCTTCCGAGAGCACTCCCTCACCTTCAGCAGTGACATACGAGAGATGTTTCACCAAGTGCGACTGCTCCCAACAGTTTGATTATGGCTGCAGTTCCTTTGGAGAGATCTGAAGCGAGACCGAGTGTTTATGAGTGGTAGGTACTCTTTGGTCCCCCCATCCAGATCCTTTGGAATGACCTGCAGTCCCTGCCGTGCAAAGTTTGCATTACAGAAGCACGTGCTTGACCATAGCCAGCCAGAGGAGGACATCCGAGCTGCCATAACGGGTTAATTCTACGTGTCTGCAGAGCCTCACCTCAAGAGAGCTGGAACGTCTGCCCAAAATAACGCTTCCCATGTGCTAGTCCAGCCCGGAGATGGATCCCCCCATTAGTCGGAGAGACATCCATGTGATCTGTGACACCTCAGAGCAAGCATATGGATCTGTGGCTTATATCAGAGGATCCGGAGGGCAATGTTGAGGTCTCCTTCCTTGCTGTGAGATCTTGCGTTGCTCCCAAGAAACAGCAATCTATCCCTCGGCTGGAGCACTGTGTGGCCCTCACTGGTGCGCAGCTCCTAAAGGTCATCGCCACCGAGTTGACCCTCACCATCGGTAGCTGCATATTATGGTCTGACTGTGATTGTTCTTAAGTGGTTATTGTCAGACTTATCGCTACAAAGTTTTTGTGGGCACTTGAGTGATGGAGATCCAAGAGCTGATCGGATCCGCTACATGGCGATCGATATGTGCCATCAGGGGACAATCCAGCCGACGATCTTACGAGAGGACTCGCTCTTTGGAACCTGTGCAACGGAAGCAGATGGACCCACGACCCAGCATTCCTGAAGTGGCTGCCGGATGCAATTCACCCTATCGTCCTTGACCCTCAGCATCCTCTCACCAGGTTGATCATATAGGACTATGACCACAAGCTATATCATTCTGGAGCGGAGAGGGTGTTCGCAGACATCAGGAGACGATATAAGGTGCTACGTGGGCGGGAGGTGGTGCGCCAACAGTCCACCACCAGAGGAAATGTGCTGAACGCAGAAAGTGGAGAGGACGTCCAGATCCACCTAGGATGGCTGACCTCCCCCCAGTGAGACAGCATAGCTACAAGCCTGCCTTCTACTCGACTGGTGTTGACAGTTTTGGACCATACATCATCAGGGTAGGGCGCAGGAATGAGAAGAGGTGGGGAATACTGTTCAAATGTATGACCACCCTAGCAGTGCAGTGCATCCGGAAAGTATTCACACCCCTTCACTTTTTCCACATTTTATTATGTCACAGCCTAATTCCAAAATGGATTAAATAAAAAAAAAATCGCAACATTCTACACACAATACACATAATAACAAAGTGACATTTTTTTTTTTTTAAATGTATTAAAAAAAAAAAAATATATATATATATATATATATTTTTTTTTTTTTTTAATACATTTAAACAAAAAAAAATGTCACTTTGTTATTATGTGTATTGTGTGTAGAATGTTGCGATTTTTTTTTTATTTAATCCATTTTGGAATTAGGCTGTGACATAATAAAATGTGGAAAAAGTGAAGGGGTGTGAATACTTTCCGGATGCACTGCACTGCTAGGGTGGTCATACATTTGAACAGTATTCCCCACCTCTTCTCATTCCTGCGCCCTACCCTGATGATGTATGGTCCAAAACTGTCAACACCAGTCGAGTAGAAGGCAGGCTTGTAGCTATGCTGTCTCACTGGGGGGAGGTCAGCCATCCTAGGTGGATCTGGACGTCCTCTCCACTTTCTGCGTTCAGCACATTTCCTCTGGTGGTGGACTGTTGGCGCACCACCTCCCGCCCACGTAGCACCTTATATCGTCTCCTGATGTCTGCGAACACCCTCTCCGCTCCAGAATGATATAGCTTGTGGTCATAGTCCTATATGATCAACCTGGTGAGAGGATGCTGAGGGTCAAGGACGATAGGGTGAATTGCATCCGGCAGCCACTTCAGGAATGCTGGGTCGTGGGTCCATCTGCTTCCGTTGCACAGGTTCCAAAGAGCGAGTCCTCTCGTAAGATCGTCGGCTGGATTGTCCCCTGATGGCACATATCGATCGCCATGTAGCGGATCCGATCAGCTCTTGGATCTCCATCACTCAAGTGCCCACAAAAACTTTGTAGCGATAAGTCTGACAATAACCACTTAAGAACAATCACAGTCAGACCATAATATGCAGCTACCGATGGTGAGGGTCAACTCGGTGGCGATGACCTTTAGGAGCTGCGCACCAGTGAGGGCCACACAGTGCTCCAGCCGAGGGATAGATTGCTGTTTCTTGGGAGCAACGCAAGATCTCACAGCAAGGAAGGAGACCTCAACATTGCCCTCCGGATCCTCTGATATAAGCCACAGATCCATATGCTTGCTCTGAGGTGTCACAGATCACATGGATGTCTCTCCGACTAATGGGGGGATCCATCTCCGGGCTGGACTAGCACATGGGAAGCGTTATTTTGGGCAGACGTTCCAGCTCTCTTGAGGTGAGGCTCTGCAGACACGTAGAATTAACCCGTTATGGCAGCTCGGATGTCCTCCTCTGGCTGGCTATGGTCAAGCACGTGCTTCTGTAATGCAAACTTTGCACGGCAGGGACTGCAGGTCATTCCAAAGGATCTGGATGGGGGGACCAAAGAGTACCTACCACTCATAAACACTCGGTCTCGCTTCAGATCTCTCCAAAGGAACTGCAGCCATAATCAAACTGTTGGGAGCAGTCGCACTTGGTGAAACATCCATCGTATGTCACTGCTGAAGGTGAGGGAGTGCTCTCGGAAGCGCAGCAGAACGGCCAGTAGTGAGGGGTAAGGCAGGGCCTGGAAATAGGAGCTCATTGAGATTGTGGCCTTGGTATTGGAAGGAGCAGTTATATACCACTCAGTTCTTTCCATTGTGATGGACTATATGGTGTGGTGTATACCACTATACACTTTACTGCATAGCCTGCCCTTTCTAACTTGTCGATCTCTACCTGTTATGCAGCAGCTTTCTCTGGGGCCTTCACCAACCTTTTCTCAATGCTCCTCAGCTGGGGCAGCACAGCTTCTGGTGAGGCACGCAACTGAGGCATGGTTTTGACTCGAAGTAGGGGTGTGGCATAACGCTTGATGCCATCAACATTCACTGTCACAGTCTGCTCTTGAAGGAGGTGCATGGCTTCCTGGTCTTGACGTAATCTCACAGCCAATTTCTCACTGCGATATGGAAGCACATCCATCTGCCATCATTTTTCCACATGTATAAACAGGTCTGTCAGGAACTGTATGGCTGTAAAGAGGCACTGTGGCACATCAAGGTAGAGTTTAATATCTTGCGCTGGGCCTTGAAGAGTCCATCCCAGGCGTGTCCTCACAGCTGCTGGCCCCCCAGGTGGGCCCAATCGAACAGGCTCTATGGGTGTGATGAGGTGTGTGCAGTCAGAGCCAATCAGCAGCACTGGTTGCACTCTGTACAGTGCCTGGAGAGGCAACCCGGCAAGGTGTCTGTACTTCTGCTGCAGTATACTGACGGGATGGGTGTGCTCTGCCAGCCCCAGCTGTTTGGCGGAGAATGCACACTGGATCTTATACCTCTTCTTTGGCTGAGCAATGGGAAGCATCTGCAGCTCCGGTCTGACCGTACGGATGGCCAACTCTTCTGGCTTGCCTTTAAGTCCAAACTGCTTTGCTGCTGCATGCAGAAAGATGGTCCGTTCTGATCCGTCGTCTAGGACAGCATACGCCTCCAACAACCTGTTCCCATTCCTTATGATGACCTTGCTGATTTTCAGGAGCACTTTAGGGTTGTATGCTGGGTGGTCGACGTACAGGACTCACAAGATAGTTTTCTGCAGTGGCCATTGCTGCCGCTTCTCCCTCTGTCCTCTCGTTCACCTCGTGCAGCACAAGCAGGTGTCTTCTGTTGCACATCTTGCAAGGGGCCTTCAATGTGCACTTAGCAGCCTGATGACCATGGCCACAACGGCAACATCTGTTGTTACCCTTTATCCACAACACCTTCTGCGCTCTGTTCAGCTGCTTGAAGTTCTCACAGCTGTTTAGAAAGTGGTTGCTGTTGTCACAGTAGGGATAGTATGCTCTCCCCTTCTCCCTCTTATGGCGGCCGTTGGCTGAAGGCTCTGACACAGGTGAGGATGCAGAGGTCCTTGTCTCTGTAGCCCTCTCTGTACCAATAAAAATGGTAGCGGTCTTGCTGGGGTACTTGGAGTCTCTCCGGTTCTCTCTCTTCCAGTTTAATGACTCCTCTCTCTTATAGCTGACACACTTCACGCTATCCTCTTGCACTTCGAGCTCATACTACAGTCACTTTGCAAAGTCAATGAACGTCGGGATATCCACTCTTCTGGGGTGTATGAATCTCTTGAAACTGGCGGTGAGGTCATAGGGAAGCCTACCCTGCAGTCTGGACACATGGAACCACACTGCAACTCCATACAACCTCTCATCCCCAGCTCCTCTAACATGCCCACCAGCGAGCGTACGTAGAGAGCAAACGGATGAAAAGCTTTCACATCTCCACTGCAGACATTGGGGCCATCCATCAACTCTGCAATGTGTTCACAGCCAGCTTGTGAGGCTGGCCATACATCTTGGTGAGGGCAACCATCATGTCTGTGTAAGGCTGTGGGAGATGGTATGAGTCTTCTACGAGTGAGGCCTCCTCACTGGAATCTGGAACTTGTATCGCTCCGTGGCGTCATCCAGGAGGATATTCTTCAGGGCTATCTTCATTCTTGAGCATTCTTGAGCATCTGGTACTGTCAGGTTTGGGATCGATGGCTTGGGCCCTCTATTTGTCTGCTCTTGTGGTGTGTGAAAGGGCTGCGGTTGGCTTTTCTGGCCATACTGGTTAGCATGGGGGTAGCTTGCTTGAGGAGGGGCACAATAGTATGGTGTCTTCTTCCAACCGGGGTCAAACTCTAAGGCAGAAGAAGATCCTCTGCTAGCTCATCACCCGGAACAGGGGGGAGGAGGTCTCCAGCATAAAACAGCTCACGGGAAATTGAGTGACGGCGGCAGCAGGAAAATAAAAATACTAGGGAAGAATAAAGCGGTACAATAACTATAAGGTTCACAGCCACATTTTGTTTTGTGTTTATTGTTAAAATGGCAAATAATCAGCAATTGGCATAGCTAGAGACTTGAAACTTTGCATGCTGGTAGGTACCAGTACCCACTACCACTAAACCAAAAATGAACATTGACTTCATGATGGCGCTATAATAAATGATCAAAATGTCTAACTTTTGAAGGCCATATCTCCTACACCATATGACTTCATATGGAGTCAGCCAGGGTTCCATAATCCGAACAGTAGCTGCTGGTAGCTAGTCTCAAGCAGGCCTCCAAATGATCATCAGTTATGGTTGAACAGTATTTGACTTAATCTTCATGTGGGAAAAGGCTGACTCACATTAATAAGTAGAGACAAAAAATTCCGTAAATAAGGCAGCACATTTCCTCATGTTTGGATACTTTTCCTCCGTGAGTAAGTTCCAAAGCTGTCCAGCATTGGCCGGCAACTTCAACTGAATGTCAGCCTCCCGTGACAAAATGTCATTCTCCAGCGCAGAAGAGTTCATGTCAAACAATGTTGCGATTTTTTTAGGCCAAGGAATCGACCTCCGTGTCTTCTCCGAATGGAAAGCACATGAATGTAGCGATGGGTCAAGTAAAACAAAGTCTTGAAAGCGTCTATCAAAGTCTGACCGAACATTTTCAATCTGCTCTGTGTAGCGAGCACTGTCAAGTTGTTCATGTTCCTTCCCTTGCTTCTCCAGCTCAGATGCAATGTTTAGGAAGTTTCCTAAATTGTGGCTTTGCGGCTTTGAGGACAGCAGTTGTAGTTTTCATTTGAAAGCATTAACTGAGCTCATCATCATCATCATCTTCGTCCGCTTATCCGATCGGGTCGCGGAGGTAGTAGTTCCAGCAGAGAGCCCCATACTTCCCTTTCCCGGGCCACATCCGCCAGCTCTGACTGGGGGATTCCAAGGCGCTCCCCGACCAGCATGGAGATATAATCCCTCCACCTGGTCCTTGGTCTGCCCCATGGCCTCCGCCCAGCTGGACGTGCCTGGAACACCTCCCTAGGGAGGCGGCCAGGTGGCATCCTAACTAGATGCCCGAACCACCTCAACTGGCTCCGCTCCTTTCTACGCAAAGAAGCAGCGGATCTACTCCGAGTCCCTCCCGGATGACTGAACTTCTCACCCTATCCCTAAGGGAGAAGCCAGCCACCCTCCGGAGGAAACTCATTTCGGCCGCTTGTATCCGTGATCTCGTTCTTTCGGTCATGACCCATCCTTCATGACTATAGGTGAGAGTAGGAACAAAGATAGACCGGAAGATTGAGAGCTTTGCCTTTTGGCTCAACTCTCTCTTCGTTACAACGGTGCGATACAGTGATTGCAATACCGCTCCCGCTGCTCCGATTCTCCGGCCCAACTCGCGTTCCATTTTCCCGTCACTCAAGAACAAAACCCCAAGATACTTAAACTCCTTCACTTGGGGTAAGGACTTGGGGTGAGCTCATCATGTCAACCACAATTTAGTTTTTTCCTTGCACCTCTAAATTAAGCTCATTCAACATGTTGGTCAGATCTGTTAAAAATGCCAGATCTAGCAGCCACTGGTCGTCATCAAGTTGTTTGTATTCTGCATGTTTAGTCCAAGGAGAAACTCTTATCTCAGGCAGAAGCTCTCGAAATCTCTGCAAAAATGTGCCCCTACGTAGCCATCTGACGTCGGTGTGTGGCAAGAGGTCGGTGTGGTTGCAGTCAACCTCCTCTAGATACGCACGAAACCGCCGTCTCTGAAGAGCTCTTGCCCGAATAGAACAGACAATTTTCATTGACACATCCATGACCTCTTTCATGTTCAAAATGTTCACACATAGTGCCTGTTGGTGTATTATGCAGTGATAGCTAAGGAAGTCGGGGAAGGTGTGAAGGTGGATGGCCCAACATCGCAGGTGCGCCATCGGTGGTGATTGACACTAGCTTGGACATTGGGAGCTGGCTTTTGTCAACAAAGTTTTTGAATGTCTGAAAAATGTCCTCATCCCGAGTGTCCTTCCATTGGTAACATGGTTCATAGTTCCTCTTTCGCTGTCATGTCTTTGAACACCATCCTAATGAAAATGTACACTTGCGCTGTATCGCTGAGGTCCATGGACTCGTCTGCAGTGAGAAACACTCGCAATCTGCTATGTCCTTCCAAAGTTGCTGCGTCAAATCATCAGCGCCATGTAACTGTGCTTCTGGATAGCTGAACGGCTTTGATGGTGGATATTATTTCAGATTTGTTTTTAAAATCCCGAAACAATGAGTCTGCTGCCTCAATGAAGGCCTCTTTTACCATTTGCCCATCTTGGAAGGACTTCTTATGTTTGATGATGGAATTACACACCCGGAATGATGCTTCGGTGGCGGCCTTTGCTTTTGAATTTGGCTTTGTGAAGAGTGACTGCTGCCCGATTAACTGCGATTTCAGTTCCCTTAACTTTTTCTTTCTCAACTCGCTTTTGTCAGGGAAGTCACTGTTCAAGTTTCTATGAAGTTTTTTTTTTTAAAGTGTCTCTCCACATTTCCTTTCTTCGGAATAGCAATGCTAGTTTGACAGATCAGGCAAAGGCACTTTGAATAGGACATGGTGGGAAAAAAAGGGGGTGCGCTGCTGTGAATTCACAAAACACAAGCAACATTGTAAAATGTTATCTTTACAATTGTCTTTTTTTCCTCGATTATTTTCTTTTCATAATCGGTGGGAGCCAAAATCGTAATTGAAAATGTAATTAGATGAATCGCCCAGCCCAATGATATGCTTTATAATCTAACTTTTTGGCCCTTGAGAAAAGCATATACAGTGAAGGAAATAATTATTTGATCCCTTGCAGATTTTGTAAGTTTGTCCACTGACAAAGAAATGAAAGGTCTATAATTTCAATGGTAGGTTTATTTTAACATTCAGAGATGGAATAAAAAAAAAATCCAGAAAATCACATTATATAAAATATGTACATTGATTTGCATTTGATTGAGTGAAATAAGTATTTGATCCCCTAGCACAACATGACTTAGTACTTGGTGGAGAAACCCTTGTTGGCAAGTACGGAGGTCAGACGTCTCTTGTAGTTGGTAACCAGGTTTGCGCACATCTCAGGGGGGATTTTGGTCCACTCAGCTTTGCATATCCTCTCAAAATCCTTAAGCTTTCGAGGCTGTCGTTTGGCAACTCAAAGCTTCAGCTCCCTCCATAGATTTTCTATGGGATTAAGGTCTGGAGACTGGCTAGGCCACTCCATGACCTTAATGTGCTTCTTCCTGAGCCACTCCTTTGTTGCCATGGCAGTGTGTTTTGGGTCATTGTCGTGCTGGAAGACCCACCCACAACCCATTTTCAGTGTCCTGGCTGAGGGAAGGAGGTTGTCGCCCAAGATTTCACGGTACGTCGCCCCGTCCATCCTCCCCTCGATGCGGTGAAGTTGTCCTGTCCCCTTAGCAGAGAAACACCCCCAAAACATATTGTTTCCACCTCCATGCTTGACGGTGGGGATGGTGTTCTTGGGGTCATAGTCAGCATTTCTCTTCCTCCAAACACGTCGAGTTCATGCCAAAGAGCTCGATTTTGGTCTCATCTGACCACAGCACCTTCTCCCAAGCCTCCTCTGAATCATTCAGGTGTTCATTGGCAAACTTCCGACGGGCCTGTACATGTACCTTCTTGAGCAGGGGGACCTTCCGGGCGCTGCAGGATTTTAATCCATTCCTGCGTAGTGTATTACCAATGGTATTCTTGGTGACTGTGGTCCCAGCTACCTTGAGATCATTAACAAGCTCCTCCCGTGTAGTTCTGGGCTGATCCCTCACCTTTCTCATGATCCTCGATACCCCACGAGGAGAGATCTTGCATGGAGCCCCAGACCGAGGGCGATTGATGGTCATTTTGTGTTTCTTCCACTTTCGAATAATTGCACCAACAGTTGTCTCCTTCTCACCGAGCTGCTTGCCGATGGTCTTGTAGCCCATTCCAGCCTTGTGCAGGTCTACAATCTTGTCCCTGACGTCCTTAGACAGCTCTTTGGTCTTGCCCATGGTGGAGAGGTTGCAATCTGATTGATTGATTCTGTGGACAGGTGTCTTTTATACAGGTAAAGAGTTGAGGCAGGTGTCTCTTATACTGGTAACGAGTTGAAATTAGGAGCACTTTCTTAGACTGAGGGGGACTAATATACCCGGCCTGTGGGAGCCAGAATTCTTGCTAGTTGGTAGGGGATCAAATACTTATTTCACTCAATCAAATGCAAATCAATGTATATATTTTATATAACGTGATTTTCTGGATTTTTTTTTTCATTCTATCTCTGAATGTTAAAATAAACCTACCATTGAAATTATAGACCTTTCATTTCTTTGTCAGTGGACAAACTTACAAAATCTGCAAGGGATCAAATAATTATTTCCTTCACGGTATTTAGTCCGTGACTCATCAAGGATTAATCACAGATCTCTGAGGGATTTCTGTACACAATTAATGCCCTTGTAAAGTTTGACATTGCCTGCTCCATGGACGGTGCACAAGAATAAAGAATGGTATCATCTGTATAGAAATGTACTTTACAGTCTTCTATAGTGGCACAAATATCATAACAAATAAGGGGTAATTGTAGGACTTAAAACTGAACCTTGTGGCACGCCATTTTCTATTCTTACAACTTTTTATTTCAAACCCTTAGCATCTACGCACTGTGCAGCTTTTAACTGGTTTCAGGACTACCTCTCTGAAAGACAGAGGTAGTCCTGAAACCAGTTAAAAGCTGCATAATTGAAGGCTAATCTATCCAGAAGCAATATGTGACTAACTGTATCAAAAGCCTTGGACAAATCAATAAAAATTGCGGCACAATGTTTCTTTTCATCAAGAGCAGTAACTACATTGTTTACTACAAGAGTGGCCACTGTAATAGTACTGTGACCAGCTCTGAATCCAGACTGAAAAGGACTTAAAATGTTATTGGACAAGAAAGTACGAAGCTGTTCATTTACAAGATATTCCAACATCTTTGCTAGACATGGAAGTTTGGAGATAGGTCTAGAATTATTGAAGTCACTTGGATTCCCCCCTATATGCAAAGGAGTAACCAGAGCTGATTTCCATTTTTTAGGGACCAAACCAGAAGTAAGTGTCAAATTTAAAATATGTGCATACATACAATGTGCATACACTGTTATAAAGGCAGACATTCAAAATTCCATATAAACTCAAACCAACGTATCAGCAAACACCCCCATATTCTTGTTCAATAGGTCCCCATGTACCTCTCTGGTGACTTTAACGTTTTTTTTACTGTAGCATTTTTTTCATAATTAATATTAGTCATACCGTTTATGACCACTGCTATAAAGGCAAACATTCAAAATTCCAGAAAAAACTCAAATCAACTTATCAGATAGCTGCCCCATATTTTTGTTCAAAAGGTCCCCAGGTACCTTTGTGATGAATTTAAAGTTGTTTTACTGTAGCATTGTTCTAAATGTTTATGGAGAGTTTTTTCACCTCTTCCATCTGCACAAAGATCTATCTGCCTTTGCAGATTTCTTCTTTTCTAGTCAATGGGAGGACAACACACAAGGCAGTGTGCCATGCAGTGGGGTATTGTGCAAATAAAAAAAGAAAATATTACACCTCACTCTTCTCTCCAGGGGTCCACTGTAATTGTTGTACTCTCAAAACCTTCTCTTTAAGTTGCTTATTGACCTTTCTAGTTTTTATTTCAGGAGGATATACAATTTCAAAATCCTCTTCAAATAAAAAATGCATTAGTTCAGAATGATTTGATGTGGTTTGGGTTTCCATTGTGACATCCGAAAAAAGTCCAAAATGTCTTACCATCTCAGATTTTGCCCCTGTAAGTTGTTGACCGAATGTTAAGTAAGATAAATAAAAATAATTTTTTAAAATAAATATATCTTCTTCAAAGGAGCTCAAGTTATCTGCTGATGCCTGCCATGAGAGCATTCTAGAACATGATAGCACATATTGTGGGGTAAACACAAACAAACGGTGGTGGAGTTTATTGTAGTTGCATACTCTCCTCTCAGAACGAAAACTACGGGTAGGACCCACTTGCAGAATATACTATATGTAATAAAGGACAAGGAACAAAGAAAAAACGATAAGTCTCGTAGTAGGTCAAGGTTGCTTTCACTGCAGGGTTCTTCAAACACACCGTACAATAATGGAACAAAAGACAAGGGTCAGGGAAGAAACGTGTATATACACCGGGGAAGACACAGGTGGCATCAATAAGGATAACGAGACAGGTGAGGCCAATCAACGAGGGGCAGGTCCTGACAGGACCCCCTCCCCGATGCATGACCCTGGCAAAGCGGATTCACGCCCTGGGAAGTCCCTGATCAGGGGCCGGTCCAGATCTGACCGACCGGCTCCCAGGATCGCTCCTCCGGTCCGTACCCCTCCCAATCCACAAGATACTGTAGGCGTCCCCAAACCCTCTGGGGGTCAAGCAGGCGTCGTAATGTGTAGGCCGGACGACCTTGGACCGACCGGGGAGACGGAGCTGGGGTAGGTGGCGGACAGAGGGAGCTGGAGCACACTGGCTTTGGGCAGGAGATGTGGAACACCGGGTGCACCCGCAGTGACCTAGGCAGTTGTAGGGGCATAGACACCCCATTAAACCCGCCTCACCACCTTGAAGGGCCTGAAGTACCTCCTACCCAGCTTTGCCACCTCTCCACGTAAGGGCAAGTTCTTTGTCAATAGTCACACTCGCTGTCCCACCCTGTATCGGGGCTCTTGGCTGCACTGACGGTCTGCTTGGCTCTTGCGCTACTCCCTGGTGCACAACAGGACTCTCCTAGCTTTCTGCCAGGCCTGACAACACCGTCAGACAAAGGCCTCTGCAGATGACACCCCCACCTCCTCTTCCTGCTCTGTGAACAAAGGAGCTGCAAACCCAAATTGGCATTGGAAGGGAGACATACCTATAGATTGTTATAGGCGTACTCTGCCCAAAAACAGGTGCTGACTCCAGGAGGCAGGGTTGCTGGGGACGAGACAATGTAGGCTGGTCTCCAGGTCTTGGTTCACCCACCCAGTCTGCCCACTTGACTGTGGATGGTACCCTGAAGAGAGACTGAGGCCCCCAGCAGACGGCAGAAGGCTTTCCAAAACTTGGAGGTGAACTGAGGACCTCGGTCACTGACGAGATCTGAAGGCAAGCCGTGGACCTGAAACCCGGGGTGCAGCACCAGCCTAGTCGTCTCAGGTGCCGAAGGGAGCTTGGAACAGGGGATGAAGTGGGCTGCCTTTGAGAACCGATTCACAATCACCAGAACAACCGTGTTGCCTTGGACAGCGGGAATACCGGTGATGAAATCCATGCTGACATGGGACCAGGCACGTGCCTGCACTGGGAACGGCAACAGATAGTTGGCAGGCCTTAAGTGGGGCACCTTGTTCTGGGCACAGACCGCACTGGCTGAAACATAACTGGTGATGCCCTTTGCGTGGTGGGCCACCAGAACCTGTGCCGGAGGAACTCCAGGGTCCTGGCTGAACCATGGTGTCTTGGGGACAAAGAGGCAATCCGGGCCTGAATGTGATGTGACGATCAGTCGAAGAACAGTGCCACCGTGCCTGACGCAAGTTCAGACTTTTGGCCAGCCGGATGAATTCCAGGTTCCGGTGGTCGGTCCACACGATGATGAGATGAGAGGCCCCCTCAAGCCAGTGCCTCCATTCCTCCAAGGCCAACTTAACAGCACTTACTTAACTTAACACTTAACAGCTCCCTTTTCCCCAAACGCTGTAGTTGCGCGCTGCCGGTGTCAAGCGTCGTGAGTAGAAGGCACAGGGAAGCTTCTCTTCCTGAGGGCTCTTCTAAGAAAGAACAGCGCCAGCATCCACCTCAACGACAAAGGGCAAGGCGGGGTCCGGGATCAGGAGGATCATGACCCCTGGACGTTCTTGAAGGCCGTGGACATGAGGGGCAGAGGGTATCAGTTCCAGATTGTGATAAGTCCCCGATAATCCACATTCCTTTGAGATTCTGGTCCATGTTCATATTGCATCACATCATTCCTGCAGATTTTTCAAGTTCACTTTCCAGCTGTGAATCTACCACATCCCGAAGGTGTCATATTGGAGTCAGATCTGGTGACTGGGAAGGCCACTGAAGAAAGCTTCGTCATGTTCATGAAACCAGTTGGAGACAACTTTTGCTTTGTGACATGAGATGTATAAATTGTGGCCACGAAGGGATGCACATGATCAGCAACAACACTCAAATTTGCTGTGGCATTCAAGCAATGATTCATTGTTATTAACAGGCCAGTGCCAGGAAAACATTCCCCACACCACTGCACCACCGCCACCAGCTTTGGGTCCATGGATTCATGTGGTTGCCGCCAAATTCTGACCCTGTCATCTGTGTGCCTCAGCAGAATTGTTGGTTTATCAGGCGAGACCACTGTTTTTCCATTGTCAATTCTCTTGTACCACATATGAAAGTATAATATACTTTAGAATTTATACAAAGAATTTATTTGTAAATCATGGTGGAAAATAAGTATTTGGTCACCCACAAACAAGCAAGATTTCTGGCTCTCACAGACCTGTAACTTCTTCTTTAAGAAGCTCTTCTGTCCTCCACTCGTTACCTGTATTAATGGAACCTGTTTGACCTCGTCATCTGTATAAAAGACTCCTGTCCACAGCCTCAAACAGTCAGACTCCAAACTCAACCATGGCCAAGACCAAAGAGCTGTCGAAGGACACCAGGAAGAAAATTGTAGACCTGCACCAGGCTGGGAAGAGTGAATCTGCAATAGGCAAGCAGGTTGGTGTGAATAGATTAACTGTGGGAGCAATTGTAAGAAAATGGAAGACATACAAGACCATTGATAATCTCGGGGGTCAATCCCTCGATCTGGGGCCCCACGCAAGATCTCATCCCGTGGGGTCAAAATGATCATGAGAACGGTGAGCAAAAATCCCAGAACTACACGGAGGGACCTGATGAATGACCTGCAGAGAGCTGGGACCAAAGTAACAAAGGCTACCGTCAGTAACACACTATGCCGAGAGGGACTGAAATCCTGCAGTGCCAGGCGTGTCCCCCTGCTTAAGCCAGTACATGTCCAGGCCCGTCTGAAGTTTGCCAGAGAGCATATGGATGATCCAGAAGAGGATTGGGAGAATATCATGTGGTCAGATGAAACCAAAATAGAACTTTTTGGTCAAAACTCAACTCGTCGTGTTTGGAGGAAGAAGAATGCAGAGTTGCATCCCAAGAACACCATACCTACTGTGAAGCATGGGGGTGGAAACATCATGCTTTGGGGCTGTTTTACTGCAAAGGGGACAGGACGACTTATCCGTGTTAAGGGAAGAATGAACGGGGCCATGTATCGTGAGATTTTAAGCCAAAACCTCCTTCCATCAGTGAGAGCATTGAAGATGGAACGTGGCTGGGTCTTCCAGCATGACAATGATCCCAAACACACCGCTCGGGCAACGAAGGAGTGGCTCCGTAAAAAGCATTTCAAGGTCCTGGAGTGGCCTAGCCAGTCTCCAGACCTCAACCCCATAGAAAATTTGTGGAGGGAGTTGAAAGTCCGTGTTGCCCAGCGACAGCCCCAAAACATGACTGCTCTAGAGGAGATCTGTATGGAGGAATGGGCCAAAATACCAGCTACAGTGTGTGCAAACCTGGTGAAGACTTACAGGAAACATTGGACCTCTGTCATTGCCAACACAGGTTATGTTACTAAGTATTGAGTTGAACTTTTGTTATTGACCAAATACTTATTTTCCACCATAATTTACAAATACATTTTTTAAAAATCCTGCAATGTGTTTTCCTGGATTTTTTTTTTCTCATTTTTGTCTCTCATAGTTGAAGTGTACCTATGATGAAAATTACAGACCTCTCTCGTCTTTCTAAGTAGGAGAACTTGCACAATCAGTGGTTGACTAAATACTTTTTGGCCCCACTGTATGTTAGTTCCGTTCGGTTTCAAATTAGGTATACAACTATCGCTACACGAGCGATTGAAAGCAGGGAGGGAGAGTCACGTAACAACAGTTTAAGGAATAGTTCAATTTTTTTAATAGTTTGCTTATTTCCACGTCTCGCCGACATGTTCCAACTCGTCCAGATAGTTTTTACATCCATTGTATTTCCAACGTTTTTGAATACTTCCACTTTCCCATTTAGCTGCAATGTTGAATAGAAATCTACGATTGATAGCTTAGCAGGAGTGTCAGTTTCAGTGCACATGAATATGCCTAGACTGGTTATTAAAACAGTCAAATTTTTCATTTCATAAATAAAGAAAAAACTTATTTGAAACACTTCTTGCTATTTTAAAGTTTGTTTACAGAATAAACAAGACAAATCGAGATTCAAACGAAACCGTCCATAACTTAGAAAAAAAATTGTAGGCCAAATCGCCCAGCCCTACGTCAAAGGTTATGGGTCCTCCAGCAGGAGAATGTCCCAAAACACACATCAAAAAGCACCCAGGAATGGTCCAAAAGAAAACACTGGATTGACCTGAAGTGGCCAGCAATGAGTGCCAATCAAATAGCCAATCAAACACCTGTGGAGAGATCTGATAATGGCAGTGGGCAGAAGGCAAAGTTCCAATCTGAGAACTGAAGCAGTTTGAAAAAGAAGAGATGCCCAAACTGCCAGTAGAGAGGTGTCGGAATCTCATTGAAGTCTATAGGAAACACTTGACATTGTCTGTGTTGACATTTCTGTTTATTTGATGATTTAAAAGGATTTATTGTTCTGAATGAAAAACAAAGCTACAGCCCAAAGCAAAGAAAACAATCAGTTCCTGAGCACCTTATTTAAAAAAAAAAAACAGACTAGTAGTGGTATTCCCCAAGGATTCTCTTTTTATGCTCACAGCTGCTAAGTTCCTTTACCGCATAACTGTGTATGTGCTGCATATTCCTCACCTGATAGAGAATGTTTGCTGGCATACGTATACATGTGTATGTGTGGGTGTTTGAGAAAGGGACACAAAGGCGTCAAAGTGTAAAAACAAATTCAGCTATTTCCTACGTTAAGCATCACATAATAGGTATAACCCAGTTGTTCATGGCCCATTGCATACATTTTGATCATTTAGTTTTCTCCCTGTCTTGCCGTCCTTCAGGGCACGGGTAGTGGGCCAGAATGTGGCTACGTAGCCATAGAAGACCCAGCCTACCTCCCCAGACCGACGCCTGCTGCCCGGAGTACCTCCACTCAGACTAACCACACACCCTCAAATTCCTTCTTTAGCAGGTTTGTCTCATACTTTACTTACAGCACAGATACTCACCATAGAGAACAGGAATTTACATAAAATCTTAATATACATTTTTGTCCCAGTATCCCATAGAGATAAAATTGTGGCGCAAAAGTGCTATCCTAGAATGTTCAAATTTGGCAGCCATGTCTCCTAAACCTGTAAAATGGGAGTCTCGTAATAAAAGTTATATTTAACTGTAAATACACAGCATATTATTTTTTCTAAATGATTGGAGCACGTATAGAGCTCCGGCGGGTGACGTCACGGTCACAGCGTTCCACTATCAAACTCCAAATCCGCCATATTGGCAGGAAAACTAGCCAAATTAGCCTGTTGCGGTGAATATGGTGGACAGCTGTTGTGCGAACATGGACAAGTAAAAGTGAGAGCATTTTATTATATTCCTAAAGATCCTGAAAGAAGACAAAAATGGATTACTGCCATAAAACGTAACGATGGGACGTACAAAGTAACGGATTCCGCTTGTGTAGTAGGCCTACTAGTAGCCACTTCATGTTAGGTAACGTTACAGAATACAATGTTTTTTAACGTTTATATCTTTTGATTTCTATAAATATGTTTCATTTTTATAACCGGCCTTCATTACGGTTACTGTTACAGACGATTTTATTATACAAAAAGCAAGTTCAAACCATGAATTATTGCGTGGATTTTGTGGGGCTAATAAAAGCAGTTATGCAAAAAAAAATGTCACTAATGTTTAATCTATCAATTTTTTCAAGACATCGTTCAATATCATTAAAGTGGGCGGCATACTCGAACAGCTGGAAATTCATGCTGGCGTCATTCATTTTCGTTCGTTTTTTTAATGCCACAATAAACAAATAGTCACGTGACGTCCGGAGCTCTATAGGATATGAATTTCCGTATATATTCCATAATAACTACTTCCAAAACAGCACTCTATAACTTGCTGTGCTAATATGAATAATGTACTAAGTGAAGACTGTAGCAGGCCTATATCAAACTTTACTAGGTTGCCATTTAATATGTTATGTTAACATAAAACAAGGCATTGCTGCAAAACAGATATAGTCTCAGTCAGTTGACCCTGTAAATAAATTATAATAATACAAATACACTCTGTGGTTTATTTATATCTTCCGAACAAAGGTTAAAATGTGATTGCCATAAATAAAATTGGCATTTTGTAGCAAATTATACACATAACAAAAAGGCAAAAGCATGGTCACTTCAACAACAGTTAGGCTGGTAGTACCAATGATTTTACAACACATCTTCATAAATAATGTTACCATGTAATTAAAGTCCGCTTACAATAGACTTGTTTTAAAGCTAGTGACACTAGTAGTGTGTTGCATGCAAGTTTCTGGCAGTTTCCGTAAGGCCTCATTAGGTTGACATAATATGCCCCAAACCTTACCAATGACTTTACATTCTAACATCAGCAAGCTGTATAACGTTAATCTTAACCAAAGTTTGTTTCAAAACTGATGGCAGAATGCCTGGCAGGTCATCAGGTAGCCTAATCGACTAGCTAGCAAGCTAACAAACGCTAGAACTGCAATGTAACCTTTCTGTATTGCCAAAATGTATTTTTTGATGGCTAAGTGGGTCTTCTCTTCAACTGTATGCTGACGCATGAAAGGTGATCAATCATTTGCTGTCAATTGTGTCCTTTGGTTTGTGCAACTTGGCACTATAAGCTTTTGTTCATGCCGAGGTAGACTATGCTATACTGACTATACTCAGATGACAGAGCTACTTTACCCACAAATGATATGGGATCAATTCAGTGCCAAAAGTCTGTAAGTCTGTGATAGACAGTTTTTAGTTGCATCTTCTGGTTTGTATTTGTAAGCACCGTTTTACAAGTGGCAGTTTACTTGTATCTAATGTCTCTTAACTGAAGGTAAAGATTTGCAAACCTGTGTCTAGTACTTTGTGTTTTCGTGTTTGTAAGTGAAAATGCATTTTGTATATTTAATCCGTACTTGCAAGTGAAGGTGCGTACACTTGTAATACAATTTCGCTAGACACGTGCTTTCGCACGGATCTCTGGGATTTGTGGCACTGTTTTACGCGTGCAGTCAGTTTCGTAAGCTTGTAGAAAAAAGTTTTGTCTTTGTGTGAGTAGGGGGTTATTATTGTCCAATCAAATGGCCCATGAAACAACAATCACCCATTAGATTAGCCTGACTTGTCACAAGCAGCCGTGGGCATGTCGGGGCATCAGAACGCAGTTTTTCCGATATGCAAAGTCAGCTGACTATTTTCCAACGATGTATGTTTATATTAAAACCTATTTACCATACCCTGTATCCTAGCAAACGTACTATCTAGCTACTAGCTAGTTATACAGCCAGGGCCGGAGTAGGACTCATTTGAATCAGAATGGAAATACAATTTTATTGGATGATGCTGATGATGATTCATGATGGATCCATCTGCGAGACGGGCTGGAGGGGCTAATCGGGAGAATCAGAAATTGGGTCAATGCATAATTCACCATAGTTGTGTGGTCAAAATAACCGTATGAAAGCCTACCTCATCAATGTTAAGCCAACAAGTTGTGATCTTTAAATGTAACAACGTCTTCGATTACAATATAGGAACTTCGCCATGTAATTTAGTTTATTTTCTTGATAGCGGTTATGAGCGCTCCCCATTTGGCCTGTCTGGCTTGTGTATTTAAACATATTGGGTAGTGTGCTGGTCTGGGGCATGAACCTCCCGGGCAGAAAATCAGTACCTCTCCGGCCCTCTCTTGCCAAGGCGTGTGTGTACCTAAATTGTATTACAAAGTGTACGCACCATGGGCGGTGGCTGGGCTGGGCTTTCGGGGCTTAAGCCCCGAATATTTTGAGTCAGTCCGAATGTCGGGACTGATCAATCAAAATTATCATTACACACATATATCGTTTTTCAAATCACTCCTATCCGAGTCCGACTGCACCGCTAGCTCTTTCTTCCTCAATTTAAATTTAACAAAGCTCCTCCCCCTGGCCGCTGCTAGTGCGCGCACGAGCAATCCTACTGATGATTAACTTGAGAGAATTTGAGTCTGATGAGAATACAAAAACAATAGGCAAACAGTAATTTGCCGATTGATTATCATGGACATTTCGAAGTTTTTCAAAAAGAAGTCAATGAAAGTTCCAGGTTTGTGCAGTTTACGAAACTGTTTAGGAACTTGTAATAATAGCTAACTACCTTCCAAAATGTTCTTACATTAACCTGCTAGCACGCAGGTCAGGTTAGCTCCCTTTCCAGTATGTGATAGCGAACTGTAGCTTTTTATGTAGTGATGATACTGTTCTCGCTTGCTTCGCCCCAGTCGAATCGCCTTGCCCACCAGGCTGCAAGTGGGCGTTTCTGATTACTTTCACTGGCAGTCGCAAGGTAGTGCAACGAGCAAGTTTAATAGCTTATCATTCTCGTCTGTCAAAGTAAGACAATAAAATCTGTAAAATTATAGGCCTACTATATTTATTATTACATTGCATTATTTGTTGCGGGATCTTGCACAAAGAACCCCACGAATTTCCACAGGTCGGCTAACGTATCGTTTGCTAGTTATCTACGTAACATCACATTTACACATACCCACCACGAAATCCTACATTCTCTGCGACCTTCCTCCAAGCTGAATTTTTTGGGTTTCAGTCACGATTACCATCTATGTCAAATCATAAAGTACAGGGAATTGGGACACTGCAACAAAGTTTTCCTCCATATTTCTCTCCATCGAGTTTGTTGTTATGTAGGAGTAGAGCGAAAACACTGTACTGTATGTACCTGAGTGGTTGCCGCCTACCAATGCTTGCTTGAAATTTGCATAAAGTTGAGAAAATTTGAAGTTGGGGTGACCTCTCCACACGCTCCGTCGCTCCAGCTCGCTTCGCCAACGGTCTTGCCGTTCACTTGCCGTTCACCGTTCACAATTTCACTTGCCTTCCCAGAATGCCCCTCCATTTAAAATGAATGGTTAGCGGGGATTTGCCGCGCGGCACTGCTTTGGGTTAACATGGCCAGTTAGTTGTTTTAACGAACGCTAGCGATCACAATTTAGATGGTGTTGCGGAATTTCTATGTCCCCGCGCTCCAATGAGATCGAAATAACTAAATACTTTGAGAAATAACGTCCGCTTGCTTTTAGTGGTTTTAATGGAGATGAGTACAAAAATAACAGAGTTGCTATACAATATATCAACTACAAAGTAACAAAATAAAACTGATCAGATAAAAGGAAATCCTAGCTGCAGCCTAAAGTCATACAAAAATGAGGATGTATGACTGGTGCGCACAAAATCACAATCCCCCTAACGTCCCTTATATACACGTTTCCTTAGGAATGTTGATTTAGTGCAATTGCAGTCATCATCTCCTGTCTTTCGGACCTTCCTGGATCAAAGAGTTATTTTACACAGGGCAATAAACAATGCCATCTGGCTGATCGGTCATAAAGTCTGACATCTTGTTTGCACCTAAACAGGAAGAATGCACAAACCTATAAGTCACTAAGTTACTTGTGATGACTGTTAGGTGAAAAGATTAACCCCAAGGGTTCAATCTAACTACAAAAGGGAACTTTGTTTGAACTCATAATAAAACACAGAGTAACATTTCAAAGTTAAGGCTAAATTACATTTTTACCATCACAATGGTGTGTTAACGTTACTTTCATGCAGTCTAACGTAAGCCAGCGAACTTGTTATCCCAAATTCCACCTGTTGCCGACGATAACAACAGAGGTTGAGCTCCGAGCCTCCGACCTCAGCCAAAGTGCCAACTTAACTTAAACCCTAACATAATATTAGCAAGGCTAGAACTGTCATAACCACTACGTAATTAAACAATTGGCATTTGATTAGGATTATGTTGGGAACATGAGACTAATTTATGAGACATGTAGCTTAATGAATTGAAATTACCTTGTGACATTTCTGTTGTACTACAGCAGTCGTTGTGAAATCCATTTACAAACAAAAACAATTGGTGCTCCCATTTGGTGGGTGCTCCTAACTTCTTTTTTTTGAAGTTGGGAGCACCAGTGCTACAAAGGATAAAAGTTAATGTTGAGCCCTTGGCAAGTTTGTTTAAATAATAATTTTATAGTATGCATAATCAAGTAAACCGCTTTCAGTGACGTATTTTATATGCATTTGTGTGTATTCAAACAATTCAAGCTGATTTTTAGTTTTCTAGGTTTTAGGTCAAAATACCTGCGTGCAATCTGCAACTAGAGGAGAGAAAAACTAAACTAAGCAAAGACTGCAATTAAAGAAGAGAGGAGTGGAGGAGAGAAAGACAAAATGGACATCAATGAGAGAAGAGAAGGATGAAAAGGGTGAAAGACACAAGACCCTGACAGAAACAGATGAGGGCAGATGATAGAGACACAATAGAGAGGTGAGCTGTGCACACTACAGGGCATCAACTATGACATGGCTGTGTTTTATTTTGTTTTTGTTCAAACTACCTAAAGAAAGATAACTGTGTAGGGTGTGTAAGAGTTTGTTTAATGCCTATCAAAACAGCTCCCAATATACGATTTACTTTATCTACCCTTTTTCTGCATGGATAAGAGAGATGAGGGCAGATGAGAGAGAGGCCGAAACGGGACAGGAGAGAGGAAAAGAGGAGTGAGAGAGAAAGATGGTGACTGCAGCAGATGAGAGCAGATGGTGGAGAGAGACAACAGGGGTAAGCTATACAACACTGTATTAGCTGTGCTTTTATTTTATTGATTTAATCAGGCAGAAGAGTCATAGGAATATCTGCAGATGGATCTGTTGTGCAGTTACAAAAGTAACGTATCAAACCTCAATTTGGTTATTGAAATACAAGTAGGCCTACAAGTAAACTATCAAAGACAAAATTTCCATGTATGGGAGCTTTCAGGGTTTTGTCTCCACCACCAAGAGGTCAATAGCAGATGGTTGATATTATTTACAAAACGTATTTCCTTAATATTAGTAACTCCTAAACATTCAATATAAAATTTAAATTGCAGCAGATGTATTTGGTTGTCAAAAGGTACAAATAAATCTCCCAATGGAGCATGCCCCCGAGTCTTGTGTAGTTCTCTGTTATCACAGCTGTTCTTATGCCACATTCTGATTGGCTACATCTGAGTTTGATTGGATCCGTGTTCATCTACGCGTCCTAGTGGCACTAATCTACGGAAGTCTAAAGCGGTCAAAATTCAAATGAAGTCAAATTATAATGCGATAACGGGATTGGAATTCCGATTTCAAGTTGTGTGTGCATAATCTGGGCAATAATTAAAGTCCTAATGCAAAATTTGAGATTGTATTTTCATGTTGATGTATGGCCAAATCTAAAATGAAATCGCAATGTCCATTTGACTTAGTTTTACATGTCTTGTACGCAATAAACATGCCACATTGAAAATGAATAATCCATGTTCAGTTTGGCATTTCATTTGCTCATTGTAATTGCGTTATTTGTGACAAAAATCGATCTAAAACCTATATACTGTCAATGTCTAAACCACAATGCGACAATGATAATGATATATATTTTCCAGCATATGGCGCTAGAGGGACACAACTCAAAAGCTAAAGCTTTACGCTCGTTTGCGATTGCATTTCCTGACTGCCACGCGTTTTTTGGGACAAAACTCAAATTAATTCGCAATCCCATTTGAACTTTCGTTTTCGAAGTCAACACTTATGCCTGTCGATCACCCATGTGGGTGGGATGTCACCATGTTAAACCAATGGTACACGACAGCACACGAGGGAGAAGAGTAAGGAAGTAACGTTGAACCGTAACAGCAATGTATTTCTTCCAAAGGAAATAATTTTAGATGTCAAACCTTCCACCGTACTGCGAAGTGAATGGATTCACAAAATAAGAGGAGATCCTGGTCGCCCATTTCAAGGTAAGATGTTAGCTAGGTTATTACTGTACGAACTAGGCTAGCCATATTGACGTTAGCGTAGTCAGAGCTATTTAACTACACATAGTCGGGTTAAAAAGCTCTGGCTTCATTAGCTCCGAATGGGTCCTTCCCTCGTATTAACGTTAAAACGAGCGAGGGGCTGATTTGGAGGTCATTTTAAGCTATCTTATGTTCTCGGCTATTCTGGTCTTAAAACAGAACCGGACCCTGGCCTGTTTATAACCATTGCTTGGCTACATCTAGTGTACACTATTAGTCTAACTAGACTTATGCATAACTCTAAAACAGTTACATACATTTTGTATCCAACGTTACAGATCCACATGGACACAAAAGTATGTTCAGCACAAACAGTTTTATTTAATTGTACTCATATTTGCTTAAGTAATACATTTGTTATCAATAGCCAGTATGTGCCGTGTGATTTGCCTTTGAGCGCAATTGTCTTTTTTGAAATTTAAATTAACATAGTTTTGAAAAAAAAAATGTACATACCAATGATTATATGAATCGAGTTTCTAGGTGCTGAAACACCTAGGAGCACTGTCTGTATAAGATATGATCGGTATCATTTAATTTTAACAAAAAGTATCTGTATCGTATTGAATTCAAAAAGTTTGGTTTCGTCCATCCCTAGCCCTTACTGGAGGACATGTCGCGGGAAGCGGCCTGATGGAGAAATCAAGGAGAGGAATGGGGAACACCCCAGCCTCCACACCCCCATATCCCCACCGCACGTGCTCTTTATTCACTTACCTATACTATATATTAATTTATTATTTACAGTACTATACTACTGTCAATACTGTACACATCATACCTATATTGTTACAGTATACTATATTATTCATACAGTCCATACTGTATATCTAATCTATAGTTTACACACCGTATTCATATCCACTGTATTATTACCTTCCTGTTCATATCACTATTTACTGCTATACGTGTGTGTGACAATAAAGTTGAATCTAATTTAATCTAAAACTGCATCCATCAATATTTTCTTTACCTTGCACTTCCATTGAAGAGACGGCCCCCCCACACCTGGGCCTGATCATGATTATGCTGAACTACCTGTATTTTATGTTAGGATTAATTCCAATATGGCCTTCAAGAGAAACTGTAAACTAGCTTATGCCTCCTTGTTTTGAAAGCACTTTCCCACATACAAGAGTTAAATTAGACTACAGAAATACATGTGCAGAGACCTAGCTCAAAAGTTCTCAACTCTGAAATATACTCTAAGAGAAAAGCGAACTGGTCTTGGGCTGAGTCCTAATGTCCTTGATGGAACATGCCATGCTTGAGGCTGAGATGTTTTGCTTGCAGTTGGGGGGACCGATGTAAACCCCATTTTTTATTGTAGTAGGAAGTTGTGTAGAGCATTCCCAGGCCAGCTTTGCAGGTGCATGTTGTCTTTCCGATGAATGACTGTTGAAGGGACAGCTCCACCTATCAGAATAATCAAACAGGTTTGAGAACAGATTCACATTTACATAATTATATCAAGTTATAGGTCTATTAGCCTTTTTGAAGAGTACCTTCGTTAACCCTTCTAACACCGGTCTTTCGACTGAGCAACACATACATGTCTCTAAATTAACTTACGAACTTAACACCTATTTACGCAAGCCCATTACACAGAAAACAGTATGGAGATATGCTAACATTGCCTAGCACCAACTCGTAAAGCTGTAATCACAATCACCCGATAGGGCTGCTCTACACAATTGCCCATGAACTTACACAAAAAATGGGGTATACATCGGTCCCCCCAACTGCAAGCAAAACATCTCTGCCTCAAGCCTGGCATGTTCCATCATTAACGTTAAAACGAGAGAAGGACCCCTTCTGCTAATGAAGCCAGAGCTTTTTAGCCCCACTATAGCTTAGGTCCAGGACTATATGGTAAAAAAAAAGTTTGTGCTAGGGCGCCCCCTTATTTTTTTACACTTACTAATTGTATTATTCTGGCACAATTTCAGCTTCCATCAGGAAGATGGTGCTCAACGACCCTTTCATTTTTTGTATATAGCGTTCACAGAGAGGACGGAGAACAAAATATAAAAGCAAAAAAAATTACAACATTTTGTGTTTGCTGTTATAGTACAACTCTGCATGACCAGAACAAAAAGTTTGAGATGGGTCAGCAAAATGTATATCCGGATAAAAGGAAGGTTGACATTTTACATATTCGACATAGCGTCCATAAAAGCCTTCTTTGTTGCCTCAGTGGGGATAGCCTTCCTGTTTGCCTCAACAACTTGAAGAAATGTTTTTATTTCCACAGTTGTTTGAGACGCTCTCTCCCTTGTATGTGTTATCAAAGTAGCTTTATTGTCAATTTCTTCACATGTCGAGACATACAAAGGAATCGAAAAGACGTTTCCCACACTCTTGCGGTGAACATAGAAAGTGCACATTCAAAACACAGATAAGACATATATACTAAAGCTAAAAGATGGCCAATAAAATTATATATAAAAAATATGCAGAAATGTATAGTCTACAATGTATTGCTAGGGGTAGCAGCATATGTTACTGTAAGTTTGGTTGTAGTATGTATAAGTTATGTATAAGTTAGGTTAGCAGCATAAGTTGATGTATAAGTTATGGTTGTGGTAGTGCAGAACTACCAGTGCAAAACGGCAATATGTTAAAGGCAGCAAAAACATCCAGTATGATGTGTACAGGCAGACAGTGCAAGTAGGACAGTAAGGACAGCCAATTTCCAGTCAGTTCGGTAAATGGCGAACATAATAAAGTGATAAAAGTGCAGGATACAGTTTGTTGCAGAGTCCTGAGTGTTTTTGTGTTTGTGGGGGGGGCAGATGGGGATTTCAGCTTCCTGTCAGTCTGGAGGATCTGGCTGGGGGGAGTGATGGGAGAGAATTCAGTTTCCTGACAGCTTGATGTATGAAGCTGTTTCTGAGTCTGGCAGTGCGGCAACGGAGGCTTCTGTATCTTCTTCCAGAGGGCAGGAGGCTGAACAGACTGTGTGCTGGGTGGCTGGTGTCGTTCGCAATAGAGGTAGCTTTCCGGGTGAGGCGGGTGATGTATGTGTCTTGCAGGGAGGGGAGTGGGGCACCAATGATCTTTCCAGCTGTGTTCACAATGCGTTGCAGCGCTTTCCTGCTGTGTGCAGTGCAGCTACCTCCCCACACAGTGATGCAGCTGGACAGGATGCTTTCAATGGTGCCCCGGTAGAAAGTGTTCAGAATCGGTCTGGTGACTTTCGCTTTCTTGAGCTTACGGAGGAAGTAGAGGCACCGCTGGGCTTTCTTCGCCAGTGCTGCAGAGTTGGTGGCCCAGGAGAGGTCCTCACTGATGTGCACCCCCAGGAATTTGGTGCTGCTCACTCGCTCCACAGCAGCACCATCGATGGTCAGTGGCGGGTGTTCAGTGTGGCTTTTCCTGAAGTCAACCACAATCTCCTTTGTTTTACTGACATTCAGCAGGAGATTGTTGTCTCTGCACCACGTGGTCAGAAGGTTGACCTCCTTCCTGTAGTGGGTCTCGTCGTTCTTGGTGATGAGACCCACCAGAGTTGTGTCGTCTGCAAACTTCACCATGTGATTGGTGCTGTAGGTTGGTGTGCAGTCGTGAGTCAGCAGGGTGAAGAGCAGGGGACTGAGCACACAACCTTGTGGGGCCCCAGTGCTAAGTTTGATGAGGCTCGAGGTGTTGTTGCCGACTCGTACAGCTTGTGATCTGTCACTGAGGAAGTCCAGTACCCAATTGCAAAGGGAGGTGTTGAGCCCCAGCTGGTCCAGTTTACAGATAAGTTGTTGTGGGATTATGGTATTGAAAGCTGAACTAAAGTCTATGAAAAGCATTCTCACGTATGAGTCTGCTTTTTCCAGGTGGGTGAGGGCTGGGTGGAGAGCAGAGCAGATTGCATCCTCTGTGGAACGTTTTGCTCTGTATGCAAACTGAAAGGGGTCCAGGGTGGGGGGGAGGATGGACTTGATGTGAGACATGACTAGCCTTTCAAAGCACTTCATAATAATGGGGGTCAGTGCCACAGGGCGTTAGTCATTGAAGCAGGATGGAGCCGGTTTCTTTGGTACAGGTATGATGGTGGAGGACTTAAAGTGTGATGGAACAGCAGCTTGACTCAGAGAAGTGTTGAATATAATGGTGAAGATATCCGTAAGCTCCTCTGCGCAGTCCCTCAGTACACGTCCTGGGATGTTGTCTGGGCCTGTTGCTTTGCGGGGGTTGATGGTGGAGAGTGCCCTCTTCACGCTTTCAGCAGACAGGCACAGAGCCTGGTCGGGGGGGGGGGGGGGGGGGGGGGGGGGGTTCTGTGGGCTTGTGTTTGTTGCTTCGAATCGTGCAAAGAAGCTGTTGAGGTCATTGAGCAGAGAGATGTCGTCGTCGCAGGTCTGTGATGCAGGCTTGTAATCCGTTATGGCCTGGATGCCCTGCCACAGGCTGCACGTGTCTCTGCTGTCATTAAAGTGGCTGATCATCTTTTTTGAGTAGTCCTGTTTTGCTTTTCTGATACCACGGGACAGGCTGGCTCTTGCTGTTCTCAGGCCAATTCTATCCCCGGCTCTGAAGGCTTTGTCTCTGGCCCTCAGCAGCCGATGGTCAGCCCCTGTTTTTTCTTTAACCACCCTACTGTAGCTAGATACCTTGACTATGCTAACGTCCGCCTATAACGTCAATATGGCTAGCCTAGTTCGTACAGTAATAACCTAGCTAACATCTTACCTTGAAATCGGCGACCAGGATCTCTTATTTTGGGAATCCATTCACTTCGAAGAACAGGATCTTTGGGGAAACGATGGAAGGTTTGACCTCTATAACTTATTTCTTTTGGAAGAGGGGCATTGCTGTTACGGTTCAACGTTACTTCCGTACTCTTCTCCCTCGTGTACTGTCATTGGTTGACCATGGTGACGTCCCACCCACAGGGGTGATCGACAGGCATAAGTGTTGACTTCAAAAAGAAAAGTTCAAATGGCATTGCAAATTCATTTGAATTTTGTCCCAAAAAATACGTGGCAGTCAGGAAATGCAATCGCAAACGAACGTAAAGCTTTAGCTTTTGAGTTGTGCCCCTCTAGCGCCATATTCTGGTAAAGATATCCCCATAGTAAACTACCTTTGCCATGTTGCTGTAGCTTAGCTGAGCTACATTTCTCTGGGGTAATGTTGAGTAACTGACCAGTACTAGTTTAGCTCACTACACTTTCCAAGTAAAATTAGCTTGCCCAACACTGCTGTAGCTTATGAATGGAAGGAAATTCCAGGTCTTTCGGAAATGTTTTTGATGTGGTGTCATAATTAAACTTGGGCAAATGCTAATAATAAACTTAATGTCGATATGGCACACTAATCAACAAGAACATTTCAAACTAGCACTTCATGTCAAAAAGGTTGCCGACCCGAGTTAGAATAACTGCTAAAATGAGAACTCTGTATTACTATTTTTTATTATTACTTCTGCTTTTATGAATAATTCGATTTTAATTACATAATTTGCCTACGTATAGTAATGTGTTTGTGTGCACATTTGTACTTCCATCTGTGAGGTATTGTGATTTTACCATTAGATGCACTTTTTGTTGCAGCTTTTAATATCAAAATAACACATTTTAAAAGATTTTGTGGGTATAAATCTTTGTCTCTTATTGCAGTGACCTCTCAAAAAGACAATTTATTGATGAAACCGGATCCTGTTGTGTATCAAACATCTTTAAGAAAC
Source organism: Aplochiton taeniatus (assembly GCA_017639675.1). Taxonomy (NCBI): domain Eukaryota; kingdom Metazoa; phylum Chordata; class Actinopteri; order Galaxiiformes; family Galaxiidae; genus Aplochiton; species Aplochiton taeniatus. Next base: position 7,203,637 of record CM030185.1, on the reverse strand, counting down.
AGTACATCCTTTAATCCTCAATTCTTCCTCTTTATCTTATATTGCACCATTTTCATCCTTTTTTCATTCATTATCTTTAGGGCTGCTCAGAAGTTATGCCTCTCCTCCAAGTGGAAGAAGTCGCAGCTGCCTCCGCTTCATTCGCCACCCAAGTCCACAGAGCCCCTGGTGTACTCTGGCGGCTTTGGGGGCGCCCTGCAGCTGTCTCCTCCCGCTGTGCCACCATGCCTACTAAGGGCTGGGTCAAAGGTCAAGGACACCCCTGGGATGGGAAAAGTAAGAAAAAAGACAAAAAATGCTGCTGTATTCTATACATTTCTCCAATGAGTTTATTCACTTGCATCTCCTTGAAATGTCTAACAGGGGTGGAGTGGAGGGGGAGTGCACCAGAGCAGCGCATGGGCACTAATCACAATAATAATAATTTAAAAAAGGTAGGCCTATATATTTTAAACTAGAAAACCCATACAGCCACAAAGATGCATGCAGACTTTCTAAGAAGTGGGCAGAAACAGCAGGAAGTATAGTCTAGGCCTAGTGAACATGTCTCTCGCTCGTGATACTGAGCAAAAAAATGTATAGCTCGCAACCATTTATAATCACCCTGAACTAGACCTCTTTTGTTTAGTAAGCCTTCAAACAGAACACCTGAGTTACAGAGAAATGCCTCCTTAATATATTCGCCATCAGTTAATGGCTTTCCACATTCCGCAACGCATTGAGCAATGCGATAGCTTGCTTCAGTAGCATGGTTTTTAGCATTGGCAAAGACTTGGATGGTGTTCGCTTGGTTCCCATAACTGGACACGGCACGTTTCATAGATTCTGCCTTTTCTGCCAGATCTTTGAAAGTTTCCTCATGCTTTTTCTCAAAATGTCACTTAACACTCGACGTTTGGCAAACAACATTTTCAAAAGTACACACAGCACAGTCCATCTGAAAAACAAAACCCCCCTCTTCTGTCCACGAGGGTTGGAATGCCTGGACCTTTTCTTTAGCTTTCTTAGCTAGCGGGGCTGCCATCATTTACCAAACCTGAACTGTTGCACTGCGATTGTAAGCAGGAGGCAGTATCAAAATAAAGAATGGCCGTGCAACTGCCAATGGCTATTCAAGAGGTGATTTGGCATGCAGCTGAGAGGGGACATGGTGCATTTCTGTAAAAAATAAAATAATAATAATAATAATTGTCTCTCGCACACTTATCGGCAGTGTGTCAATGATTACGCTGCCGTGTGCCAGGGGTGGCACACATGCCACGGATGCCAACCCCTGATTTAAACTCCTGCAAGTCTCTAACCTTTTCTATTTCAGGCGCCTTTTTCCATAGCTTTTTTAATAGCCTTATTCAGGGATGGCTGGTTTAAATGGGCTAAGCCCTCCCTATCTTTTACAATAAAGATGAAAAAGTTAATGTTAAAAAGCCTTAGAGGTGATTGTTTTTAATTTGGGTGGAACCTAGAGCAGCAACAGCACCAAATAGTCACAAAAACACAGGATGTATTTAAATGGGCTTATTTTTTTACAGCCCAACCACAGTAGTATCAACATTTTTAATCATCTTCGTAGTGTTAAGTGAGTGACAGGTCTCGTGGCACGCCCCCTTGATTTGTAGATCATTTGGGCTAAATTCTTTCAGCCCAAAGGCCACTCTCTCAGTGGTCAAAAGTCAGTCAATACAGTGAGGTGCTATAGTCTACTACTATGAGCAGAAAGTCACGTTTTCTATAATTCTGGTTTAACCACATACTGTATGTTGCTAGCTCTAATTGGTTGCAGTCATCATATATATATATTTGTGTATATCAATTTAAAATAGGCATTTTCCTTGTTTGCGATCTAGCCCTGTTCTCTCCCTTCTCCCATGATTTGCTAGCTAACGTTTAACGTGAGTGGCTGATTGCAAAGGGGTTACCTTGTTAAATTGTTTATTTTTTAGTTAGCTAGATTGGCCTATTTCAATCAAAATCCACGAGCCAGTTAACCAGTTTCTCCTCATATCCTCCTAAAGAAGTTATATCGTGTGCGTTGTTGACCGAGTCTAACCTGCTACATTGGCCGGTGAAGAGTGCATTTCGAACGGCCACGTCGCATCTGTCATCAAGCCAAGTTATTCGTTCTGACAGCAACATTGGTTGCTGTAAGGTTAGTTCACTCTTGTCAGTGTTGAAAGCTTTGGAGTGACAGAAAGTGTTTGTTGTTGGCCGGGTTAAACCAGTTATTTTAACCACCGTTTTGAATTGCCGCTTGGATTTCAACCAATTACTTGGAAAGGCACCACGCAAAGGTCAACCGCGCAAGGTGAAGGGGACCACCAAACTTGACTGGGACATCACGAGAGGTGAGTCCAATCCGCTGTGTGTTTCCCCACAAAGGAGGTCATCCCCATGTTCCCTCAGCCCCTATGACATACGAGCATTATACATAGGGCTGAGAGAACATACATGTCAGTGATTTGGATATAATTCTAGCGAGGACTTCATCTCTCGAAGCTTTTGTTTAAAATAGTTGGTTGTATTAGTGTGTTGGTTGCAGGATGTATTTGTGCAAGATATTGCCAATAAAAGTATTATTATTGTACAGGAGAAACCAGCCACCAAACAGAACAGGACATTTGTCCCACTACACTACTACTATTCCCTTCACTTGCACAAGAGTTATGTTGCCTTGCACATGGTTAGACATGCACTCAATGTGTGTGTGTGTGTGTGTGTGTGTGTGTGTGTGAGAACTGGCCTGATATTGCATTTGATAGAATGTGTATTGTTTTGTCTTTTACGATGCAAGTCATGGTTTGATGTGTCGGAAAATACATGATACTGTTTATCGGGAATCTTCAGAAGCCCACACTTGGAGAGAACGACACTCGACCAACAGTCAGCTAAAATCAGTTCAGTTAGTTCATTCAAAAGCTAAACAAAACAGGTATGTTTTGTAGAGACTTTTAGGCAGCAGAAAGAATGGCATTTCTGGGGACAGTTATTAGAGTACACTGAAGTAATTTGTGTTTGCAGAACCAGCTTGAGATGATGAGGTCGAATGTAGCCAAAAAGGGATGCACATGGTCAGCAACAATGCTCAAGTATGCTATGGCATACAAATAATGCTCATTTGGTTTTAAGGGGCCTAATATGTGCCAAGATGACATTACCCACACATTACACCACCACGCGCATCTTGTTCCATCGACAAAGAATGGATGATTCATGGTGTACCTAATAAAGTGGCCTAATAAGAGTTATAAACAATCTCCAAGCTCAGTGTACAATATATAGTCTTGGGAAGGATAATGGGATCTTTGTTGCATTTCTTTAGTTTGATTATTCATGTTGGTGTTGTTCACGAACTAGTCTATTAGAGGACATACCTATAGAGACCTCTGAGTGATTGCTCTGATACCTCTCCAGGTGCTCATGTGTTTCTCTAGTTCGCCCAGCTCCTCCTGTTCATCTACATGAAGTCAACAAAACAAGAAACCTACAATCTGGAGCAGCATTATTTAAAATGTCACAAAAAAATGGATTCTATGCCGTTGTTGAAGACTGAATGAAAAGTGGATCAACGTTTTTGTTCCAAAAGCCTGTTGGAAACAACATGGACAAAAGGTAATTCTAAACCTAGAAAATAGAATTCCTTAATTGTGCACCAAGACATACCAAATAAAAGCCACAGATTAGTTCTTTATTCAGACCCTTTGTTGATTTCAAGTTCATATCTAAATTAAATTTTAAGTATGTGTGTTGACTGATGGCTAAACAAGTATAGTTTGTCCATTTTCATTAAAACTATTGCACAAAACAGTAAAGAAATTGAAAATCAAACTCTTCTTCTAGAACTTGCTATATATCATTTGTAACAATGTGTGTTAAGATGGGTATAAGGCCTGAAACAGCCAGTTGCTTTGGCTCAAGAGAAAAGATGCCGACTGGGTAAGGTCTAGTGTTGACCCACAGGTAAGTGCCAGGATTAGGGTAGTGTAATGTCCAGTTTATAATGCAAACCCTGTTGGGCATGCTTTTTTTTTCAAGCCCACCAGATAAGGGTAGTATAAAATGAAACCAACACAATTTGTATCTTAGCTTTGCTCACCTCTTCCAAAATAGCATTCCACCTTTTCCTGCTTCATCAATGCTCAAATTGTGTAGCAATTAAATAAACCAAATCTTGGATTGTGAAACAAGGATAATTTAGTCGCAATTGCCTTAGAAACCTAATATAATATAATATACATTTTTTAAAGTCGCCTTGTAGGTAAACATCTTAACACAACCATGTATTATATTCCTATCCATTTTATGGAAAAAATCCTCACCAAGCAACGTGATGTTTCATGGATGCTAATGCTTATGACTGTACACAAGGAGAACTGGCTAAAACCCAAACATGTTACCCTGTATAAATAAATAAATAATAATAATTTTCGAACATTCAGGGATGACAACAGCATCGTATCTCTTGACATAACTTTAGAATCACATGATCTATGCTATGAATACATCGTGCAAGAAACCTTTGGTGCATCCTGACCAGGTCATGGGGTCGCTGGGTTATCACAAGATAGATTATCGGGCCAGCGATGGCAGAGGGTAAGACTTTTTGTATGGTTGTCCATTCAGAACGTTGGGCTGGTCATGTCCAGATTCAGGTCCTCCTGAGGTTTCTAAGGAGGGAGTCTGAAAACACCACAGAAACAACACAGTATGTGGTGCTCCGCTCCTCGCACATACTTAACATTAATCAAAAATGTATTATTATTATTATTATTATTACAACACAAACACACATATTGATATCCTATTTCTTGGCTTGTTAAAAAAAGTTAATTAAATTGCAGTACATGGACTTATGTAAAGAAAGTGGTGAATTTGGCCATACTCAGCTTAGCTGTCAAAGCAGGGGTTCAGGTTTTACATTAACCTAACCTTGAAAAATAGGCATTTTAAATGTTCTATGTTAGTCCTTTATACGGTTTACAGAACTATCCACATTACAATGGTAGCCGTAATTTCGGATCAAAGTATTTTTTATCCAATTTATGCAACATTAGCTGATGTTAAATAGTATCAACATCATTTTGATTGTTACTAACTGGCCTATCTCTCTGTTAAGGATGAGTATTCAGATGAGGAGGCGGAGAGATTCTCTAAGAAAGAAAGTATGTTGATTTTAAATATAATTTGAAGAATTGTGAGCAAAATCATTTTTAAGCATTCTTATTGAGACGTCCGTAACACGTCCGTAACACGTCTGTAATTTCCTATAAATATATTCTTTGTTTAGGAGGATACCAATGAAGACCGCAAAGGGAATCTTAAAAGGAATGTTTGTGTGTTAATTCCAAGCATACAACATAACAAAAGCTAGCAGGAATAGAGTAGGGAGAGATGGGACACATTGGTATTAAAGGTCAATAAGACGTTGAGTCATGCTGAAGAGGGTACACAGAATATGGCTCTGAGGAAGATGCCCACTTGAAAACCCCAATGACATATCTGCTCTCAACTCAAATGCCAGCGCACCTATATTTCTTGTAAAATAGATATTGTTGCTTCCCATTGTGTGTATTTGAAAACACATTTAAACAATAGATGATAATCAATTGTAAAGACCCATACACTATACTATACTTCTTAAAACTCATGTTTCAATTGTGTTTTTGTTTTTTTCTTTCAGACAACAAAAGCAATTTGCCCTGCTCATCAGGTAAATGTGGAAAATCAATATTAAAATTCTAGCTAAACACTTACCATGTGGCTATTGTTGACTACTCCACTTTTTCACTTCTTGGTTTTCACCTGTGTTCACCGACCATGCGAGACCTGTCCTCTAAGGTCCTGATGGCTGACCCCATCTCCCAGACCAGGTGCCGCAGCTCTCTCTCCAAGACAAAGGATGGAGAAATATATGAGAACATATTGCTATAGAGAATTAAAAAATATGTATATATTGTTCCATTGCACGGAGAGTTAATTTAACCTTGGTGTATCGTTTGTTCTTATCGTTCTTAATGTTTGTGTTTTTTTAATATATATTAAATTGGGGTTTTATTGTGGTTGCAACCAAAGGTTTATTGTTATTGTTATACAACATGACTATTCTATGTGGAGTTCTCCAAACTCTTTTTTTATAATAGCAGCACCAACATTTGGGGGAGTGTTTAAAAAAAACTCACTTACAGTACATCTTTGGTCCAAGTCTGCTAAGAACAATACACAAATATTTGTTTACAAACACTGAATAATCACACCTTTAAAATTGTGTAGGGTAAATGGGCTTATAGACTACACTTGTTTTGGGTTTTAATAGACAGTTTATCAATATTATAGATGATCAATTAATTCCTGAATTAATATTTTAATCGATCAACTTGATTAGTTATATTCAACTATTTAAACAAGGCACCACCTCTAATTAGGCTTTATTAGTAAGGTTTAGTATAAAATGTTGAAAAGTTAACTCAATCTCAATTCTGTGAAGTGTCGTCAATTCTAAGTTATGTGAAAAAGACTGATCTCACACACAACACAAGTTTTTGCGAACGATAATCTTTATTTCTAGTCTAAACCGAGTAAATGCTGGAATATACAATGCATATATACATTGAATACACTTGAGGTGATATAGGAACGGTTATATGACAAGGCATGAACGGTGGTATGAATTATCGATGTGGCTTACTGCAAATGTTACCAATTTAGTAACTGGATTTTAGAAGCAGATGTGGGATAGGTAAGGTGAAAGGCCATGTGGAGAATCCCTTGTTCGTGGAGTAGGTGTGTCCTTGCACAGAACTCGGCTATCAAGGAGTTGCTTTCCGAGTGTTCGATTGACAGGCGGGTAATTGCGTGTTCTTTGTTGGTAGCAGGTCTGTCTGAAACAGGCGCGTGGTAGGATATTTTAGAAGTCTTTTGGAAGGCCTGTACAAAAAAAGGCACCTGGTCAGATATTCTTTTGGAAAGAATATAAATGTGATGAAGAGGGGCCGTAGCCATCTTCTGGATGAGCTCTCCGAAGAGAGTCGAGGTGAAGGGCAGAATAGGAAGAGGAAAAAGCCCAGAGAGCCTCAAAAAAGAAAGTTCTAGGGTCTAGGGCAGGGATGGGCAATTTTACGATTAAATCGATTAATTTGAATTTGGAGTTAGCATGACGTGTAAAAAAGTCTAAATCGAGAAAATGGTGATTTAAAAACGGTGCGTGGCTCAACAGATCTTGTAACATTTCATTTATAAAACTAGTTAATTCTATGAACGCCAACGGAACATGTTGCTTTAAGAGAATACTTGTCTGCTGTTCACAGGGGAAGGGGGGGTAGGCCTTTTGTGTAACAAATAACCTACAATTTTGTGATCAGTGTTGCTGTGCTTTTATCGCCGCACGCTATCATACACTGATGTATCAGGCTATACCCTGCGCCCTCTCCAAGTTACAAGCTACCACAGGCATTGGGTCTTGCTAGCTATTGTGCAACGCAAGTCTCATTCATGATGCATAATATTAGGTAGGCCACTAAAATCTCTATAGAAGGCTGTAAAGTACATTTCTATGCAGATACAATTCTTTATTCTTGTGCACCGTCCATGGAGCAGGCAATGTCAAACTTTACAAGGGCATTTAACTGTACAGAAATCCCTTAGAGATCTGAGATTAATCCTTAATGAGTCAAAGACTAAATATATGCTTAATAGAGCGTGTTGCAGTTTACAAATCCTTGGGAATTTCCCTAGATGAAAAGTTGTCATTTAAGACTCCTGCATGAACTCACAAAGAAGGTGAAGAGCAGACTTGGAGCTCTATAGAGGATAAGATCGTGCTTTTCTTTTGAAAACAGAATGACAATTGTAATATCAACCCTCTGGTCAGTTATGGACTATGGTGATATTGTGCATGCAGCCCCAACTATTTTAAAGTCCCTTGATGCAGTTTATCACAGGTGCTTTGAGCTTTGTAACTGGGGATGGATTTAGAACCCATCACTGTACATTATATAAGAAAGTAGGATGGTCTTCTCAGTGAAAGGAGAGAAAAACATTCTCTTTTTGGTTTACAAGGCATTGTTGGGCAAGTTGCCTTTTTACCTTACATCCCTTTTAAAGCACAAATCCAGTAATCATAGGACTTTATCATCCTTGAAAGCCCCAATGTGAAAACAGAACTTGGAAAATTTGCCACAGATAAATCTTAAGAAATCAAAGCAGGTTAGAAAAAGTACCAAGTGTTTCAAGATAGCTGACGGAAGTTTGAGATCCTAGGATCAGAAAATAAATGGCTTCTACGTTCTAACAAGGTTCAACAGGTTTTGTAATTAGTGCAGTTTGTTTCAGTTGAACAATTAAAAGTTCTATTAGATGATATGGGAGTTGAAGAGTGTACTTGTTTTGGTTGAAACTTTGTATATCAATATTTCTGCTGAAGATGTTGTATTCCATTGTAAATATTGTAAGTTTTTATCATCTAGAATTTTTGTTTATTTCGTATTCATTAACTTTATTTATTTATTTGTTTGTATACATTTTATTTCATTCATTATTGTTTAGTTGTTTTAATAAATTTTTCTGCCTTTAACAGGGTACTGCTGGAAAAGAGACCTATTCTCAGTCAGTTACCCTGTATAAATGAATAAATTATGAAAATTACACGTCTGCTGCATAAAGTCAAACGGATATGTTAGTTCCGTTCGGTTTCAAATTAGGTACCACTATCGCCACACGATCGATTGAAAGCAGGGAGGGAGAGTCGCGTAACAACATGTTAAAGCAATAGTTTATAGGAATATTTTTTTTGTATAGTTTGCTTATTTCCACGTCTCGCCTACATGTTCCAACGCGTCCAGATAGTTGTAACATCCATTGCATTTCCACCGTTTTTGAGTAATTCCATTTTCCCATTTAGCTGCAATTTTAAATAGAAATCTATAGCTAGCAGGAGTGTCAGTTTTAGTGCACATGAATATGCCTAGACCAGTAACACTATCAAATTTTTCATTTCATAAATAAAGAAAATACTTCTTAAAACACTTCTTGCTATTTTTGAGTTTGTTTACAGAATAAACAAGAAAATTTAGATTATAATCGAAACCGTCCATAACAGCTTTAAAAAAACGTGATTTCTTTATTAGGCCAAATCACCCAGGCCAAAATTCAGTTAATATAAACCTAAGATAAGTACGGTTGAAATCACCCCTTATGATAAAGAAATTGTCCGGATGTTTGGGCTGTTGTCTGCTGATGGCACACTGTACTGCTAAGTGCTAGGCCTACCTTATAATTAACTTGTGGGGGATGTACACAGCGTTTAACAATAGCCTGCTATCGCTCAATTTATAGCCTTTAACATGCTGTATGCAGCTGGCATGTATATTTGCGTGGATGCAGCACTGCACAGATCTGAACTGAAGCTACAGTATTACCGGTGCTTATTCAACATGGTATCACGAACACTGCCCAGCACATTAATTAAACTTAAGAAGATTATAAAAGCGTGTCGGTTACTATGAATCACTGAGCCCGCTAACGTTCACGTATATTTTTCATATTGCCTTTAAACTTACTCACACTTTGGCAAGCTAGCTTGCCTTAACCGTGGTCAGCTTCCTTGGTTTCACTTGTTTTGCAAAAGGTTCTGTCGGCCAGTCGTAAAATTACACCTGGTCCACTAGTAGATACTAACTCCAATTGTGACTGAGTTTAACAAATTATCTCTATATTCTATTTCCGCAGGTCAAAATAATGGTGCGAATATGTTCTGTCCAGAACAACAGCAACTCTGAGTCCACATCCTTTCTCAAGGTGGATGCCAACAAGAAGCAGCTTATACTCCACAAAACACCTAATAGCCATTCTAATGTCAGCCATGGACGGTCCTCAGCCTCCGTCCCAAAGACGTTTGCCTTTGATGCTGTCTTCTCAAAAGATGCCTCACAGGTGAAGCCCTATAACATTTCTTTCTGCTACTACTTGACCTGTCCAAGGCAACTCCATGCTCTTTCCTCGATGGTCCTAACACATGAAATGTGTTAAATGTGCTAGTTACGATTGTGTTGACCACTTGTATCATATGAACCATTTAGAGCCAAGTTGGTACTGCTAGTTTACATGGTAATTGAATGCACCATATGCACTTACTTTCCTGTCTTGCTCTCTTACATACACAATTACACACACTTGCTTGTTATCACAAACACAAACCATTGACCCTCTGCATTTTCTGCACCACTTAGTGACACATTTTCTATACTCCCATTCTGTCTCGCCTATTCTCTCCCTATAAATATTCACTCCAAGACACACACATATCTGAGGTGCATGATGGGAGATTTGATCACTTCATCATGGAGGATTCATTGGGACACTTCCAATTCTGTCGTTCTCCTGCATGCAAGATAAATGAGATGGAAAGACACTGTAGCGGGAGAGGAAGTTCTATGTAACTGTTCAGCAATGCAGACAATACAAATACAATTATTTCCTCTTCAGCGGACACATACTGCACATTTAGGTCAAGGTGTTTCAAGGAAAGATTATACTGCAACAGGAAAAAACTTGTGTTCCATTGGACATAGCAGATTTTTCTGAATACTACATTTAGCTGGTGGACATGCCTGTGGTTCTAATTTTGGGGGGGCTGGAAACTAGTTTGTTTTTGTCTTAGATTGGACTTGGCTCAAATTGGACTCGCCAGTGAAACTTACATCTGGGACTGGGGAAACATGATGCTTATGGTCAAAGTGTTTTGAAGACTGAAGTTGATATTGTTATTTTTGAGATGTGAACAATACGAGAAACTATTTTAAAATGTTTGTGTGTAGGATAAGAGCCATTTGCTGAGCTTCAGCTTGTGGCTAAATAAAATGTCTTTCTGCATGCCATTGTTTAGAATATGCTGTGCTCCATCCTAATAGGCAGAGGTATGTTCGGAAACCATAGTGGAAGTCATCCAGTCTGTGGTGAATGGGGCAGATGGCTGTATCTTATGCTTCGGCCATGCCAACCTTGGTAAGTTCTGGTCCTGCTAGTCCACATGTTGATTCAAAGTACAAAGAAATATCCACACTTAAACGATAACATACTTTCCAAGCCACTGTGCTTGAATAAACGCATAGACACCGTCACCAGGGCTGCCAACTTTTCAGAAAACCTTGGAGTGACCAGCAAATGTTTATTTTTTATTTTTTTATTGCTTTGTGAAAACACACACAGACAGAGCCCACAAGACACAACGCACATTTTTGTGCTCGTCTCTAATTTGTTTGGGTCAGTTGACACTACCAAAATACATTTTTTGAAAATAAATAAAACATAAATACCCATCACACATTATATACAGTTAAGGTATACAACAATTATCATTTAAATGAGCTATATGTAAAGACTAAACCTTGCTGTTCTGGCTTATGACGGTTTTTGAGGCCTTCTTGAGCGTTGAGGAGTGCTCCCACTTGAAGCAGGGCACTAGCGTAGGTGTCTTGCAAAATGACGTCCGGCTGCGAAACACTGCAAGGGAAATCTTATAAATGGGGAGTCGGCACTGATTTTCCGATTACGTCACATAAACCGAACATGAATTGGTATCACCATTGAAAACCATTGAAGTCTCATTAATATGTTATTATAAGTTTAGCAAACATCGTAGAAAGTCATAAATAAATATATGAGAGGTCAAGCAGCTATCTACATTTAATTGTTAGAAACATAGGGTGGTTATACCATAAAACCAAGGCTTGCATTGTTTGAAGTAAGATATTTGGACTATAAAACTATAGGGCTGAATTGTATACACCGGTGGTCTACCTGTGTAGTGCAATGTGCATAGTACTCTTGTTAACAAGTCCATTTGTGATAGGCCTACCGATTTGGAAAAATAATGCAATTGAGAAAGTATAATTATATCTCCTGATGAAGGTTGATTGGACAGATCACAATAAGGAGCTATAGTGACACACCTATAAACCCACCTCAAATAGCCTTTTGACCCCCTTGACAGGCAAAACCTACACAATGATTGGCAGGGACTGCTCTACCCAGAGCCTGGGCATTGCTCCCACCGCCATCTCTTGGCTCTTTAAGCTCATCGAGGTGTGCAAAGAGAAGGCTGAGGCACGCTTCTCTGTCCGGGTGTCTGCTGTCGAGATCTCTGGCAGGGATGAGATGCTGACGGATCTGCTTTCCAACGTGTCTGAAAGCAAACTGCTGGGTGGCCCATCCCCTGGAGTGTGTCTGCGTGAAGACCCTGTCTGTGGTTCACAGGTAGGCAGACCACCAGACAGATGGATTGGGGGTCTGTTGGTGTCCGGGGGGGTTTGTACAGCTATTTGAAACAAGTCTTTAAAAAAAAGACAGCAAAAAACAAAACAACATTTACTAATTTGAATCATCACTTTTTTGACAATATATCCCTGAAGTATCCCTTTTTTGTTCCTTCCTACTCTTTCTTCTTTTTTATCCTTATGTCTGTATCTCCATAACCGCCAATATGCTTATCAAAACCTTTATTCAAAATGTTTACTGACTGTTATCATCCTTCTTTTTCGTTACAGTCCTCTTTCTCTCTCTTTTTGAACCTCTACTGGCACCATGTTCACTAATATATATTTTTCCTCCACAGCTACAGAATCAAACAGAGTTAGGTGTAGCCACAGCGGAGCGGGCAGCCTCTTTTCTTGACAAAGCCTTGGCAGCAAGGAGCATCAATAAACCCCAATGCAATGACGAGGAGAGGAGGACCTCACACTTTCTCTTCACCCTCCACGTCTACCAGAACCGCATGGAAAAAAGCACGAAAGGAGGAAGTGAGGACCCCACTCTATAGTGTGTGAGGGGAGGGGGCTTGTGGTCATTAGTATTTTACTCCCTCAGCTGCAGTGTAGGGGTTGGCCCTCCAGTTGCTGGCCAGTGCTGGAATACATTTTAATAGGAAACAAGAATTGAATCATCTTTTCTGGGAATGTTCATACAGTTGGTATCTAGTTTGCATGTATCCGTTACGAAGAGGGTAGCTTACAATTCTGTGTGTTGGGGGGTCCTGGTATCGCTGATGCAAGTTTAATCTTCAAACCACCGCTTTTATCTTCCTTAGTGATATGGGCCTCCATACCATTGACCCAGATCAACTCAAATGTGATGTATTAGGTGCTCTTACCTGTACATTCTCTTCCCTATCAAAAGTACTGTCCAATTAATGTAATTTGGATGCTAATTGTTTATTATTCATGTTTCATTGCACTTTTAAAAGAAAGCGTCCCACACCTTTATTCTGATTATGTTTCATAGTAATTAACAGACAATTCAGTTCAGCTCAGTGCTCCCTTAAATTCTTTCTACGTGCATTATGGGCTATTTGACCTGTCACCATTAGCCATGCCGTTCTAGACATTGAAGAGTGAATTGGTGTGAATGCTGCAGCTTTGACGTGTAACATATTAACTTATGAACTTTTTTTAACAACCTTTCTTTTCTCTCTCCCTTTGTGTGTGTTTTCTCTATTGTTGTCTCTTGATCTCATTATTTTCTGTTTTCTATTTCTCTCCGCCTTACAGTGTCTGGAGGTCGTAGTCGATTATGTCTTCTGGACTTAGGCAGCTGTGAGACAGAAATAAGTAGAACATGGGAAGGCAGCAGAGACCAGTGCCTGTCACTCTCTGCTCTGGGAAATGTTGTCCTTGCTTTGGCCAATGGAGCAAAGCATGTACCTTATAGGTATGCCTAAAACATAAGAAAGAGTTGCTTCATCCAAATTATTAAATTATTCCACGATGTTAATTGTTGTGTGTTTCTTGTCCTGATATTGTTTATATCCAAGTATGTTTCTTGGTTCTGTGCCCTGGTCCTTTTCATCTCTCTGATTGGTCCTATCTATTCCTCACTGTGGTGTACATTTGAATAAGAAAGAGGAGGCAAGATTTTGAAAAATCCTGTTTAAACACGTGGGAAATTATTCATTGTACCGTGCTAGATTGTTATTGTAAAACATTTACAAATGAAGGTTTAGTAGTAGTGGTGGTGGTAGTGGTGTCCTTCAGGGAAAGACTGGATTATACATTCATTGCTAGTGTGGTGTTGTAGACCAGTAGAGGTGGTCTTTTAAAACACAATTAAAAAGAAAATAAGGCTCATACAAGACAGCTTTATTTATAATATATATATATATATATATACAGTGGGGCCAAAAAGTATTTAGTCAGGCACTGATTGTGCAAGTTCTCCTACTTAGAAAGATGAGAGAGGTCTGTAATTTTCATCATAGGTACACTTCAACTATGAGAGACAAAAATTAGAAAAAAAAATCCAGGAAATCACATTGTAGGATTTTTAAAGAATTTATTTGTAAATTATGGTGGAAAATAAGTATTTGGTCACCCACAAACAAGCAAGATTTCTATCTCTCACAGACCTGTAACTTCTTCTTTAAGAAGCTCTTCTGTCCTCCACTCGTTACCTGTATTAATGGAACCTGTTTGACCTCGTTATCTGTATAAAAGACACCTGTCCACAGCCTCAAACAGTCAGACTCCAAACTCAACCATGGCCAAGACCAAAGAGCTGTCGAAGGACACCAGGAAGAAAATTGTAGACCTGCAATAGGCTGGGAAGACTGAATCTGCAATAGGCAAGCAGGTTGGTGTGAATAGATCAACTGTGGGAGCAATTGTAAGAAAATGGAAGACATACAAGGCTACCATCAGTAACACACTACGCCAAGAGGGACTCAAATCCTGCAGTGCCAGGCGTGTCCCCCTGCTTAAGCCAGTACATGTCCAGGCCCGTCTGAAGTTTGCCAGAGAGCATATGGATGATCCAGAAGAGGATTGGGAGAATATCATGTGGTCAGATGAAACCAAAATAGAACTTTTTGGTCAAAACTCAACTCGTCGTTTTTGGAGGAAGAAGAATGCTGAGTTGCATCCCAAGAACACCATACCTACTGTGAAGCATGGGGGTGGAAACATCATGCTTTGGGGCTGTTTTACTGCAAAGGGGACAAGACGACTGATCCGTGTTAAGGGAAGAATGAACGGGGCCATGTATCGTGAGATTTTAAGCCAAAACCTCCTTCCATCAGTGAGAGCATTGAAGATGGAACGTGGCTGGGTCTTCCAGCATGACAATGATCCCAAACACACCGCTCGGGCAACGAAGGAGTGGCTCCGTAAAAAGCATTTCAAGGTCCTGGAGTGGCCTAGCCAGTCTCCAGACCTCAACCCCATAGAAAATTTGTGGAGGGAGTTGAAAGTCCGTGTTGCCCAGCGACAGCCCCAAAACATGACTGCTCTAGAGGAGATCTGCATGGAGGAATGGGCCAAAATACCAGCTACAGTGTGTGCAAACCTGGTGAAGACTTACAGGAAACGTTTGACCTCTGTCATTGCCAACAAAGGTTATGTTACAAAGTATTGAGTTGAACTTTTGTTATTGACCAAATACTTATTTTCCAACATCATTTACAAATAAATTCTTTAAAAATCCTCAATGTGATTTGCTGGATTTTTTTTTCTCATTTTTGTCTCTCATAGTTGAAGTGTACCTATGATGAAAATTACAGACCTCTCATCTATCTAAGTAGGAGAACTTGCACAATCAGTTCCTGACTAAGTACTTTTTGGCCCCACTGTGTGTGTGTGTGTGTATATATATATATATATATATACACACACACAGTGAAGGAAATAATTATTTGATCCCTTGCAGATTTTGTAAGTTTGTCCACTGACAAAGAAATGAAAGGTCTATCATTTCAATGGTAGGTTTATTTTAACATTCAGAGATAGAATAAAAAAAAAAAATCCAGAAAATCTAATTATATAAAATATATATATTGATTTGCATTTGATCGTGTGAAATAAGTATTTGATCCCCTACCAACTAGCAAGAATTCTGGCTCCCACAGGCCGGGCATATTAGTCCCCCTCACTCTAAGAAAGTGCTCCTAATTTCAACTCGTTACCAGTATAAGAGACACCTGCCTCAACTCTTTACCTGTATAAAAGTCACCTGTCCACAGAATCAATCAATCAGATTGCAACCTCTCCACCATGGGCAAGACCAAAGAGCTGTCTAAGGACATCAGGGACAAGATTGTAGACCTGCACAAGGCTGGAATGGGCTACAAGACCATCGGCAAGCAGCTCGGTGAGAAGGAGACAACTGTTGGTGCAATTATTCGAAAGTGGAAGAAACACAAAATGACCATCAATCGCCCTCGGTCTGGGGCTCCATGCAAGATCTCTCCTCGTGGGGTATCGAGGATCATGAGAAAGGTGAGGGATCAGCCCAGAACTACACGGGAGGAGCTTGTTAATGATCTCAAGGCAGCTGGGACCACAGTCACCAAGAAAACCATTGGTAATACACTACGCAGGAATGGATTAAAATCCTGCAGCGCCCGAAAGGTCCCCCTGCTCAAGAAGGTACATGTACAGGCCCGTCGGAAGTTTGCCAATGAACACCTGAATGATTCAGAGGAGGCTTGGGAGAAGGTGCTGTGGTCAGATGAGACCAAAATCGAGCTCTTTGGCATCAACTCGACTCGCCGTGTTTGGAGGAATGACCCCAAGAACACCATCCCCACCGTCAAGCATGGAGGTGGAAACATTATGTTTTGGGGGGTGTTTCTCTGCTAAGGGGACAGGACAACTTCACCGCATCGAGGGGAGGATGGACGGGGCGACGTACCGTGAAATCTTGGGCGACAACCTCCTTCCCTCAGCCAGGACACTGAAAATGGGTCGTGGGTGGGTCATCCAGCACGACAATGACCCAAAACACACTGCCATGGCAACAAAGGAGTGGCTCAGGAAGAAGCACATTAAGGTCATGAAGTGGCCTAGCCAGTCTCCAGACCTTAATACCATAGAAAATCTATGGAGGGAGCTGAAGCTTCGAGTTGCCAAACGACAGCCTCGAAACCGAAAGAGGATATGCAAAGCGGAGTGGACCAAAATCCCCCCTGAGATGTGCGCAAACCTGGTAACCAACTACAAGAGACGTCTGACTTGTCCGTGCTTGCCAACAAGGGTTTCTCCACCAAGTACTAAGTCATGTCGTGCTAGGGGATCAAATACTTATTTCACTCAATCAAATGCAAATCAATGTATATATTTTATATAATGTGATTTTCTGGATTCTTTTTTTTTTATTCTATCTCTGAATGTTAAAATAAACCTACCATTGAAATTATAGACCTTTCATTTCTTTGTCAGTGGACACACTTACAAAATCTGCAAGGGATCAAATAATTATTTCCTTCACTGTATATATATCAGGAAAAGCTCATGTTTTTCAAGTCAATTCCAATCAAAGGGCTTTCACACATTGACTTACTGATATTAAATGAGAAGGTAGAGTAAGTAATACTTTCTGTGATCTTTCGGTAGAGGACTGCATGGGTATGGTGAGGATCTGGTCTTTATGGCTAACCAGGATTTTCAATGTATTATTCAGGGATAGCAAGCTCACCATGTTGCTGATGGAATCGCTGGGCAACATCAACTGCCGAACTACTATTATTGCCCACATCTCTGACTCTGCAACCAATTACGTGGATACGCTTACAACCGTGCAACTGGCTGCACGCATTCACCGCATGAGAAAGAATAAATCTAAGGTATTTTCTTTTAATGCAGCATGGATAGGTAAGATTTAAATAGCGGTGGGTTAAGTGTGTTTTATTTATTTACGATACTTGCCAGACTTCTGAGCAATATTTGAATGGATTAGTTTGACATGATTCTTGGGTCCGAGACAGACTTTTCCTTGAGTTTTGTTATTACCCAATTATAGAGTTTTGTAATTGCTTAAATTATTTATTCTGAGTATTAATAGCCCCTCAAAATAGATACTACTACACTGATAATTTAGAGACATTCCTTGGACAGGGATTTATGATGAGTTTTTCTTCCTGCTTGCAGTATGCATCTAGTTCATCTGGTGGTGAAAGCTCTTGGAAAGAGGGAAAAACTCGTCAACCACCACACCTCCAACCCCTTTACCCACGGACCGTGGCTGTTGATCCTGATATGCCCGCATTGTCCAGCGACCACAACTACTCATCTAGCGGTGAACAGTCTTGTGACACAGTTATTTACATTGGACCCTGTGGCTCGGCCATTTCTGACAGAAAGCTTAGTGACAAAGAGGGACCACATGCCTTTGTTCCCATCATTCCCTCTCTGAATAATACGAGTGTGAAAGACACTTCAAAATCAGATGGGGACCACTTTAAGTGTAACACATTTGCAGAACTACAAGAGAGACTTGAGTGTATTGATGGAAGTGAGGGCCCAGTTGCGTTAACAGGTGAGCCAAAGCAAGTGCAGATAGCCCACAGAACTCAAAGTGGACCTTACAAAATCCCAAAGCAAACCGCTTCATGTAAGACTGTTGTTGCCCCCATACTAAAGGAATTCAAAAGCACAACAAGCAACTATATGGTATCAAGTAAATTTGAACAGGAACACTCTAAATTGCTCTCAGCCAAAGGCATTCCAGAGAGTCTTAAACGGACAAGTGCAGATGGAGAGAAGGTTCCTGTCACTCTTCGACATCCTTGTATGGTAGAGCCCAGCATGGCTTTTCCACAGGAATCTGAGTCTATTGTACAAGAAAATGTATCCCTCAGCAAAGTGCTCAGTTCTAGGCCCTCTTCCTCACCCTCATTACCAAGATCTGCCAGAGCGCCATCACAGATGGCTGACACCATTGGTAGGGATCCCCCCGTAAGAATGAGTGATACAGCCTTACAAAAGGGGCAAGGTGGGAGCTCTCCTGTTCTGGAAAGGGCACATAACTGGGGCAGGAACGCAATGGAAAAAAGCCATTTCCGAGCAGCCTTGCAGGGAAGGGGCATGGAAACGGATTTTCTTAGGACCACAGTTACTCTGCAGCAGCCTGTGGAGCTGAATGGAGAGGATGAGTTGGTGTTCACTGTAGTAGAGGACCTACCCCATGGCCTTGTCCCAGACAATAGGCACCCCTCTAATATCATTAGCTTTCACAGTGACAGCTTAATTCGAGCTCTAGACTTTGGCCCTGTTAGCATTATAAGCAGCATCAATGATGAATTTGATGCCTACACAATCCAAGATGGTGCCACTGGAATAAGCTCTAAGGCAACCCCGCAGGAGGAGCTGTTGGCCCATCATAGCAGTTCACAGTCCTCCATTGGCACATGGCCTAGTGAATTTAGTGTGTGTTTTATTGATAGGGAAGGAACCCATTCCCTATGTAGACTCTTACAGAGACATAAATGCATACCATCTGAGAACAGTTCCATGTTGTTGTCTCCAAGTATATTTCACAAAGAGATATGTTTTCAGCATGGTGATTCAAGTTCCCTAAATGACAGTGGCATCTATTTCTCTGAACTGGACAGTGGCCCTGCTACCCCAAACAAACTCTCCTCAACTAAGTGCCCAACCTCTCCAGATTCAACCAAAGCCTCCCTTCAAAGTTCTAAAAGTAGTGCAAATACTCTGAACACCTCAGCATTTTCTCAGCTCCCCCATTATGCTGTCCATGTCAGTCTTCCAGGGATAACTAAAACTACCTCTTCTGTTATCCCAAGCTGCAACAGACAAGAAAACCAACAAGATAATCTACGGCTTCATGGAATTGGCCTCTCTGACAAAAGAGCAGATGAGCCCTTGATACCAAGCAAGCTACCTAAAAATGGGGTACCTGGCAGTCCTTCCAGAAAGCCACGGGGTAACTGCAACATGGTACCTCAACCTCCAAAGACACAGACCTCTGCCTCAGCCAGTAGGGGAGATGGTGGCTGTGTCAGCAGCAGCAAAAAAAGATACAGCAGAAAAAAGGTAGATCCATTTATCAAGATGTCGCAACTCAGACGAGGAGCAAATACTCTGGACACTATTTCGGTTCAACATAGTGCCTCTGATTCAAAATGGGGCTGTGCTAGTGAATTAGGAATTGGAAGCCAAAGGTATGCGTCCTTGGGGAAGAGGGCAAGTGTACAAAAAAATAACATGATACATAAGATTGCAAGCGTCTCTCCTCCTGCTCCACCAGTTAGGAAGTGTAGCTTAGATCAAAAGACACAGATATTGCTATGTCCCAGTCCCTTTAAATCAAGCAGTACTGCCTCAAAATCTGTATTACCAAAAACATCCGTTTCTGAGGAAGAGTCTTACATGAGGGTTCGAGCAGATTCATTTAGTTTAAAAAAATCCAGTTTTAAGGTAGACCATGGCTTGGCCAAAACATCAAGTATAATGAACCGAAAAGCTAAAGGTGTTAGTAGTGCAATGAGTTTACAGAGATGTGACAGTCTAACTTTAACTGGTACCAAACTTGTTCTGTCAAGGGAGATAAGTGATGCAAATTTGATAGACAATGGGAAATCCGGTCGACTTGAGACGAGACTTGGGATTCCTACCCCCAAATCCACACCCACTGCTACAACCTCGCCCCTTTACATCGCATTTGCCACAACAAGTAAACCAGGGCAACTTAAAGCAAGCGTCAGTTCGCGGACCATGGTCGCTAAAGGATCACATGCTCCTTCTTTGGCTGGTAGCAACTCTAAGGTATTGAGCTCCTTCATACAATCATTTGACACTACCACTGCTCGAAATGCCAACGTACCTTCAACTGGGAAACCCCCTGCACGGTCTTTGACCGGAACTAACGGCAAGCCTGGAAGAGGCATCATCATGGGTACCAAACAGGCTATCCAGGCAGCTAACAGCAGAGTTAGTAAACTTGCAGCAGGTAGCCCAAGAAAACAGTTCAGCAAGGGTTCAGTAGGTGCTGGAAATGTCACAAATTATAGTAGGCCTAGTGCCAGTGGTTCCCCTATCAGTACAATACTACCCTCACCCTATAGCAAAATCACAGCACCTCGGAGGCCACAGCGCTACAGCAGTGGCCATGGCAGTGAAAACAGCAGTGTGATTAGTGGGGAGCTACTCCCTGCCATGGGACACACTGCCCTATTTTACCATAGTGGGGGCAGCAGTGGCTATGAAAGTATAATTCGTGGCAGTGAGACCCCAGGCAGCGCATCATCAGCCCCCGAATCTATGAGCAAGAGCGGAGAATCCTCATCGAACAAGGGTAGAGTGTCCAAATCACCTAAGAAGAGGGGGACTGGTAAGATCTGGAATGATTTCCATGTCACCTAGATTACAGATTAATATGTTTGAATTTAGGTTTACTATGACTGTCGTGCAAACGTTCTTAACTGCTAACATTGCAAATTATTTAAAGCAAAGTCTTCAGAATGTATGTGTTGCTCCTATGCTCTTCTTCATAAAAATTGGAAAGCAAGAATATTTCCCACCTACAGTGCAATTTTAATTAATCCTTATCCAAGTATATTATCTCCAGTGACAATATAGTAGCTGTATGTCACAGCACTATACACTAACAAGTATCTGCCTATTCAGATTAATGTATAATCCTCCATAATCAATTACAGCCACAAACAGGGCCCTAGTTCCTAAAGCATGTTTTGTCATTGACAACAGCAAAGGTTATGCTATCCAGCTCTATGGGTGTCTGCAAGCCATCCCTCTGTGTATTCTGGCAGGTTTTCCTCTCGTGCATTTTTAAAGGCAGCACCAAACCTGCCCAGACATTTCTTGTGTGTCTATCTAACATCACGCAGGGTTTCAGCGACGTCGCCTCATTCCCGCCCAACTGCTGGACACCTGCTCCCTGGGGAGTAAAGCTGGTGTCCATGGCCAGTGGGTGGACCTACCTTCCCTAGGTGGCAGAATGAACAAGCCTTTTCAAATAAAGATGTATGAGATTGATGGCGTGGAACGGCTGCACAGAAGACGAGAGTGTGTTACGGGAACAGAAGTGAGTGAGGATTTTCTCAATTCTTGCATGCTAATATGTATTTTGTGTGCCTCTTTCTATCACAATTATGTCCCTTTTTTTCTGTCCATCTCTTGCTATGAGAAGTCTTGTGAGAAGCAAGCCAGGCTGGGTCAAATCATGTTTGGCTGGACTACTACGAGAAAGCTGTCTTTTGTTAGATTTTAGAGTATAGAGTATACTAGTATACGTTACTATACTATATATAGTTCATTAAATGTGGACATTTTAAGTTAAGATGTATTTTGTTATAAAATGAATTAGCATGGTGACCTTTATGAGACCCCGAGGACTAATTACAGTTCGACTTAAACAGAACATGTCTGATAATCCAATAGTGTAGTGACCTAAATTGTGCCTAACCTTATAGTAACGCATCCACATCCGTTTGACTCCACTGAGAGAAATTTGTTCTCCAGATTTTCAAACATGAAGATGGTCTGTAGTTAACACAGAAACAATGACTATCGCTACTTAATTGGTTTCTATGACTGATGGCCAGAAGAGGGCATGGCAGAGAAAGTTCCACCCATGAAAGTTGGAGCGGAGAAGCCAGTGATGAATAAAGGGCTGCGTCTGGATAATCAAAAAAAAGTATGTCCTTTGACTTTCACTATGTACTTTTCCTCAACCCCAATAGAAAACGTCATGAGGTTAAGGAAAGATATAAAGGAAAATTCATAAGGACTTAGGACAAGACAACAATGGTCCTTAGAGAATCCAATTGCACTTACACTATAGGCAATATAATTATACAGTGAATGTCATTGACGTGGTTCTACAGCAGTGTTCATTTTGAAAGCAAATTTTGATTTAGTTTTAGGGGGCTTTCACACTAGGGACTCAGGGCCCAGATCCGAGTACACTTGACCCCAAAGTCCAGTTCATTTGACTAGTGTGAACACTCTGTACCGTACCCAAGTATGGTTTAGTTAAAGTGTAATGCATTATTGAAGTGTTTCTCTAGAATTTCAAAACTCATTATACAGGCTACTTCTGGAGGAAACATCATAACTTGTTATTATTGAATGGTATTAAGCTTGATAATGCAATGCAGACACAATTCAATTCAATTGAATTCAAACTTTATTCCAGACTCACAAGAGGGTCCATTGCAAAAAAAATATTTAAAAAACAGAAATGTATCTGTTGTGATATGAAACATGTCTTTATGTAGTCTCATAAAGAAACAAGAATATGGCCTTGCTTTTTCAGACCAACATGCATCGTTTCGAACCACTTGCAACTTCTTAATTCTTTAAAGCAAAAGTGCAACTCTCAAATATAAAAAATTACAAAACTGTATTGGCTGTAATGCACATAGTAGCCTAACTGAGCAGAAAATTCAACAGTCCTCTGTCAATAATGAAAACAAGTATCAAGTAACTCAAGACAAGTGAAATAGATTTGGGTGTGGCTTTTTTCTACAGCTAGCACAGGCAATGGAAGTGAATGTAACAGTTGTACATCTTAGAATGATTAATTTAAATATCGTAAAAGCAGCAATGCCATTAAGGTAAACGGGCTGGTCATTGCTGGATCTAAACGCCCGACTGGGGAGGTGATAAGGCCGATATGCAGCCCATTTATCTGGGTGGAACATTATGTGCATTATAGCTTGCAAGTAAATGTTCCACCCAGATAAGTTTGACTGTCGAAGGGCCACTCTTATGCAAACACTGTTTCTTTAACAACCACACTTCCTAGCTAGTTTAACTAACTTGTTAAAACTTTTCTGGTGCATGCCCTTTACATCTTCCTGGCCAGAAAAACATGTTTTGCAGAGCCATATAGAGAGAGAAAGTTGCACCAACGGAATTTCAAAACGCTTGATGGTCACGTGATATGTAGACTTCAGATAGTTCCCGGTGGAACTAGTTCTTGGGGGGCCATTTGAATACATTACTGAAGAGAGACAGAACTGCGATTTTTGGTAATTAAAAGTCAATAAACGCATTAATTTACAATATCCGTATTGTGTGTGTACTGACGTGTAGTAGTTACATCAATATGTTTAGTTTTTTTTAAGTACATTTCGCTAATATTTGAGAATTAGTATGAACAGCAAGCGTTAACAGAATGACAATTGTAGATGAACCCTCTTGTCAAGTGATATTGTGCATTGCAGACAAGACTATTTTAAAGTTGATACTGTTTACTACTGTGCTTTGCGTTTTGTAATTGGGGATGGTTAGCAAAGTGATAGAGTGCCTTACTCCCCCTTGAAAGAACAGATCTGGTAGTCATTGAACACAATCACAGGACTGTATCACCCTTGAAAGCCTAACAGTGAAAACAGCACTTGGTAAAATTAAAAAACAGCACTTAGCAAAGTTGAAGAGTGTCTTTGTTTTTTCTGAAACCTAAAGTGATAGTTCAACATTTTGGTAAATAATATATGCCCCAGTTTACCACTAGCAAGAAGAGATTATTGATTTAAATGTTATGTCCGTACGTTCAGAATTGAGTTAGTTACGTGGTTGTCGTAAAAGCAGTCTGTGAAAGGGTAAGCTTGAGGTAACCGTTTGGACGGCTCCCAAAAATGACCAAATACTCTTTAAAAATAATCCAAAGCTGTGTCATTTGCATGTTATATCTTCTATATTTTGCACATGTCGAAGTGAAAATGGAAAAGGAAGACGCTGTTATTGAAACAGATAGACAGTTGGAGCTATTGCAATGTGGAACTTTTGTAGGTTGAGGAACTCAACATCTGAAGTACAGTGGTGAACAAAATCTTTTGTCTCTTGTCTTTTGATTGAACAATTTAAATAGCTTAACACAACTAATATAACAAGTGGTTTCTCCAAATTCAACACAAAATGCCACTTTTAATGACTACTGAAGTCTCAGCATTATTATTAAATCCGTGTTTTCAGTTTCTGGGCCCCATATAAGGTAGACTTTTTAATAAGTTCTATGGCATAATGTTTGAAATGGCAAAAATATGACCCAAATGTTTCACATGAACGCAATGATGCCATCTTGAATGGGTTTGTGCTATAAATCCAATCTAAATTTCTAGTATGATCAGTCTGTCACTCTTCAGTCATACTGACCTCCTAACATCTGTCAATGCAGGTACCCTCCACATCCTTTTTTAGAATGAATCTGTTAGCAGCCTTTGACACAGAGGGTCAAAACATTCTCCTCACAAGGCTGCTGGAATGGAAGTAGGTGTTGAGGGCACCACACTCACTCTTCTCCGTTCCTACCTCACCAACCAGGAGCACTTCATCAACTTCTATCCTCACACCTCTTCAACAGGAGGGAAGTCAGTGAAATCAGTGATGAATGCTGTGTAGGGTGTTGTGAAGTGAAAGTAAACAAAGAACAAAAAGGACAGAAACTAGACAATTCCCCACTACCCTCAACAGCAGCCTGTCATATATGTTACCAACTAATTCCTTTACAGTGGATGTATAGCACAAACCCATTCAAGGTGGTTATTACCCATTAAGTTCATGTGAAACAATTGAGCCATTTTATTACCATTTCAAACATTATGCCATGGGACTTAATAACAAGTCTACCTTTTATGGGGAATAGCCCCAGGAACGCAAAGTACAGTTTTTATCCATTATGGCTGAAACCCGGTATATTTGATGGACATGGCTGAAGATGAACATTTGCTTGGTTGGAGACCCAAATTGTGATAGGGAACACAATAGCGCCCCCTGGATGCGTACTTTTAGATGAACTTAACATCCATATAACTTGAAGACCATAAATCAGAATCGGTCAATTCTTTCAGCTGCAGCTTTATTGCAGCCCTACCTATAATTCATTAATATTATTGGTTGAAAAGTACAGTAAACCACTTAAATATAAATACAATCTGTACAACCAAACTACATTGTATAATTAACAAACTATTATCAATGTTTAATAATTTACAATATATTCTAAATAGCATGTTCATAACGTCATCATTTTCATGTTTTATTCAATCTAAAAATACTGCACTACAGTTCCCAAAAGTTGCGTCATAATGATGAATACAAAGTCGACCCATGTTTGTAGTTTTTGGATTCCTCATGCTTCAGGTTAGAGAAGGTTTACAATTAGGTTTACGAAAACATAAATCTACTTAATATCGAAGGAAATCAATAGTTGAACTTAAAAGAACAGTTGACAACATGAAGAGGAGAATATTATGTCAAAGTACAATAGCTCATCTATGCTGTTATATTGGGCTGTTTGTATTTGTTGGGAAGCTAACGTTAGCATGCTATGAGCTGCAAAAATCAGATTTTGTGAGCTATGGCCGACTGTGTTTTTTTGGGGCCACATCCGAGGGTGTAGTTCCGGCTCTGAAAAGTGAAGCCTATGCGGAAGTGCTTTAAACCGGCATTCTTTCTAATAACAAGCAGGGGGCGACTCCACTGGTTTCAGAAGCAACAACGATTGTATGGAATTCTATGAGAAAAGGACCCTACTTCTCACTTACTTTATTACATCAGTAAACATTTTCCTTACGAGTTTATGGTCGCAATCGCTAGTTTCAAGTCTTTTTCAATACAGCATGATGTTCATTTTGTAAATGATGGTCCCATTCAGGGTAGAATAGACTATAAAGCAGGGTACGATTCAGGGCGTGGCTACCTTGTGATTGACCCTGTCAATCAGGATAGAGACGTAGCAA
Source organism: Aplochiton taeniatus (assembly GCA_017639675.1). Lineage (NCBI taxonomy): Eukaryota > Metazoa > Chordata > Actinopteri > Galaxiiformes > Galaxiidae > Aplochiton > Aplochiton taeniatus. Next base: position 7,177,158 of record CM030185.1, on the reverse strand, counting down.
CGGGCTCTCACACAGATCCATTTATAGATGATCAATTCATACTTAAATGAATATTCTAATCGAATTTGATTAATAGTCCAATTAAATCTGTTACGAGGCACCACCCGCTATTTTATTTTAACAAGGATTAGTGGGAAACCTGGTGTTTAACTTTATCATTATCTTAAAAGAATACCAAAGTCAAACATATCAGTCTCTTATCTGAAGTGTAGTGAATCCTAAAGTTATGTGGATGGCTGCATGCAGACAGGAAACAAAGCTTAATGCAGAACAATAATCTTTATTACTAGTCTAAGCAAGATATTTACAGGAATATACAATGATTAACTGATGGATGAATGATAATGGGCTATGGTAGGGTAAACTGGAGTATAAATCTCTTCTCTACACACCATCATGTATGTGGCACAAGCAGTTTATAAAAATCTAAAAACCTGCATTAAATCACAACACAGCCTTTGATAAAGTTATTCTGCACCAAATGCAAATGCATGAGAAAGAGTTATGTTACTAGGTCAGAGGTTGCAGCGGTCGTTATAATCCAAAGTTTGATGCTGGTGAGGCCTGGTAGGTAGGAAAAAGGCCTTGTGGGTAGAGTTCCATTGTTCGTGAGGTTGGTAGGAATTCAGACCGTGTGGTCAAGAGTTTGCGCCATTATTTTGACCTATAGAATGGAAGGTGGCCTCCCTCCATCAAAGGTAAAACAAAGGCCACAGAGCTAAAAAGCCCAAAAGAGCGAGAGAGCGAAGAGCATCTTCTGTCAAGAGTTCTTGTACTCTGTTTAGATGGGGTGTGTCTCTTGACATAATGTCCTCGTTTGAGTGGCCAGGATTGGTTTAGATTCCAGGGGGATCCAGAGGTGTTAAGGACAGAGATAAGAATTTGGCTATCATACCTAGATTCTTTCTATGTCTACCTACAGTGTTTAAATGTTCTATAAAGTTTTGTAACGCTTGTGGCTCCTTGTTGTGAATGTTTCAATACCAAACATGCTTATATTAGTTGGGAAAATAGCTACATCCTAAACAATGCAAAATTAGGCATGCAGTTTACAAACATACCTTAATACATCAATTATCCTTATTGTCAGTGCCCTAATATTCTGTGTTAGTGTTCTTTGGCAACAGTCTCTTAATCCTTATAAGAATCAGTTGTGAGTTGCTTATGAACAAAAGAGTGTTCCCAATGCTTTTCTCCTTGGTTGGGGAAAGGTGGTTTGGTTTGAATTGGTTTGAAACTCCTTTCCTTGGAAGATGTGTATTACACCGGTCTCCCTTTCTAGGGGGCAAGGACCAGGCCATGGGTTATCTGATTTGAGATAGACGTTTTCGTCTCTCGGCATGGAGAGTATCGCACCTATCCTTTTGGTTTAAAGAAGTGACTTTTATGATAACCTGATTCTCATTTGATCAGAGTAGAGGGGGTCGGCATTTAGGAGTCTGGTTATCCTACAATAGAGACGTAGAAACGGGCTCCACCCCTCGCTCCTCCCAGCTCCTCCCCAGCCCCACCCTCTCGTCCAAGTATGGTCAATGTCGTCACTTCAGGTTTTTAAAAAAAGATGGTGATGGCCTATGATACCAAGATGGCGATTTTCAAAATGCCAAACTCGAAACGGTGGTCCACAAACCAATTGGGGACATCACGATCACTTTGTCCACTTATAATATATTGTCAATGGCCACAACACGATCACTCTGCCTCATTGAAATTCATAATCCAGTGATGTGATAGGTCAATACCCTTTTTAAACGTCATAGGACGGGGGCTTTGGGAAGGCACATTGATATGGAATGCCAAAGCCAAATCAAAACTTGGGACGTGCTAACATGTACATGCGTTAACACGTACAATATTATGGAAGGCCAAAGCGATCAAAACCGTACTTGTTAACACGTAAATGGCGTGTTAAGGTGTATTTTACGTGTGAACATAACTTTTACGTGTTAACACGTACATTTGGGTCGCGGGAACACTAATATGTGTATGGAAAGCCAAGCAGGTCAAAAGCACGCACATTTTAACACATAAACAACACGTTAACAACGTGCAGACAATGGGTAGATTTTTCAGGCCGTAACAACACGTTAACTACGCGCAAACAACACGTTGTTAACGTGTTTTTTTTCGTGTCACATGGAACGTCAATTTCACGTGATTTTGAGCCATTCGGCCAGTTCTCCAGTTTGAACGGGTGAGTGTCATTGGCTGTTGACCAACAAGGTAAAACCATTTCTGTAAGCCCAGGGGTTGCTTACAGAGGAAAGGAGTGGAGAGCTCGGAGTGGAAACTTCCGTAGATGCGAACGAACTTTATTAGCCTATGTTGTAAGTGATTCTTACATTTTCCAGTTGTACAAATGTGTAGCCTATACACTAAATAAAAAACAATCATTTTCATCTTATGCTATTTCTAGTCTATTTTATTGTCCGTGACTTGCGTGAGCTTATTCCCTTATCAGCGCTAACTTCGCCATAAACCGCACGCTCATGTTGTTTACAGTTAATAATAGGCCATACTGTTAATAAAAAAACTGCTAACGCTGATCTCCGTTCTCCTTTGAGTGTGTATGTGCTGTGCCCGTGACTTGCGTGAGCACATTCCATTATCAGCAGTTAGTTTGCCATTCGTACGCTCACGCTTTTCTTTTTCTTTAAAGCGTCTTTCGGTCTTAGAAAGCGCAATATAGATAAAATGAATTATTATTATTATTATTATTATTATTATTATATTGTTAATAGTTATTAATACCGTGAATAAAAAAACATGTATATAACTCATGGGCTTTTAATCAATCTCCTTAGTCTGCGTGAATAAATCACTGTGGTAGACTAAGTTGCATTCATCATATAGCCTATACTTCTCAGACTTTTCACACATCGTGTAGTCTGAAATGCAAAGAATGTTATAGCGATGCCCAATGGTGATATATTTTCATGACATTACGTGACAAACTAAAAAAAAAACAGCTGCAGAAGGAGCATGGCCTGGTTAGCCTGCATATGGGCCTGCTGTTGCATCATTTGCATCATTTTTACCATATGCTGCTGCGACTGTTGTGCCCTCCTCTTGTTCCCCTATCTCTTGCTTTAAAAACATTTAAATAATAATGTAGCTCTCTATTCTCTCAGCTCTAGAAATTTGACCGTTCTCCCTCAAATATGCAATTGTATCAGTTTGACCCATGCATAAGCACATAAACTGGAGCACTTAGAAACAGCGACTCTGATGGTAGAAGAATGAAACTCAGGAAACGCTTTTGAATTGATATGTAAAATAAATCGAAATATTAGACTATCTCTCTGGTGTTTTAGGCTAGCCTTTATGAAGAGTCCCACGATTTTGGCGTAATTAAATAGACTACAAATGCAAAACCACCTCTCACCCTGTAGGCTAATCGGGAATCATTAATTGGATCTGTATCCTAATTATTAAACAATAGGCGTGCTTGCACGTTATGAAATGTGTATTCACATAAATAATAAAGTGAACAATAAATTATAGGCTACTGCTATTCAGTGCAGAACAAGCGAAGCAAGCACAGCTTTGCGAGTGAGGTAGACCCAGGGGCGGTTCTAGGACCTGAGGACATTGGGAGTCACAGCCACTCGAGGGGTCCGGGGGCATGCTCCATTGGGAGATTTCTTTTTACATTTTGACAACCAAATACATCCATCTGCTGCACTTTTAATTTAATTTTGAATGTTTAGATCTGTTTAGGAGATACTAATAATAAGATAATACGTTTTGTAAATAATATCAACCATCTGCTATTGACCTCTCGGTGGTGGAGACAAAACCCTGAAAGCTCCCATACATGGTCATTTTGTCTTTGATAGAAGTTTACTTGTAGGCCTACTTGTATTTCAATAACCAGATTGAGGTTTGATACGTTACTTTTGTAACTGCACAACAGATCCATCTGCAGATATTCCTATGACTCTTCTGCCTGATTAAATCAATAAAATAAAAGCACAGCTAATACAGTGTTGTATAGCTTACCCCTGTGTCTCTCTCCACCATCTGCTCTCATCTACTGCAGTCACCATCTTTCTCTCTCACTCCTCTTTTCCTCTCTCCTGTCCCGTTTCGGCCTCTCTCTCCTCTGCCCTCATCTCTCTTATCCATGCAGAAAAAGGGTAGATAAAGTAAATTGTATATTGGGAGCTGTTTTGATAGGCATTAAACAAACTTTTACACACCCTACACAGTTATCTTTCTTTACGTAGTTTGAACAAAAACAAAATAAAACACAGCTATGTCATAGTTGATGCACTGTAGTGTGCACAGCTCACCTCTCTATTGTGTCTCTATCAACTGCCCTCATCTGTTTCTGTCAGGGTCTTGTGTCTCTCACCCTTTTCATCCTTCTCTTCTCTCATTGATGTACGTTTTGTCTTTCTCTCCTCCTCTCCTCTCTTCTTTAATTGCAGTCTTTGTTTAGTTTTGTTTTTCTCTCCTCCTCATCCCTCTTCTCTCATAGATGTCTGTGTTTTGTTCTCTCCTCTCTCCTCTAATTGCAGATTGTGCGCAGGTATTTTCACCTAACACCTAGAAAACTAAAACAATTTGACTTGTTTGAATACACACAAATGCATATAAAATACGTCACTGAAAGCGGTTTACTTGATTATGCATACTATAAAATTATTATTTAAACAGACTTGCCAAGGGCTCAACATTAACTTTTTTGCTTTGTAGCACTGGTGCTCCCAACTGTAAAAAGGTTAGGAGCACCCACCAAATGGGAGCACCAATTGTTTTTGTGTTAGTAAATGGATTTCACATTGACTACTGAATGTCACAAGGTCATTTCTATTCATCTCTCATAAATTTGTCTCATGTTCCCAACATAATCCAAATAAAATGCCAATTGTTTAATTATGTAGTGGTTAAGACAGTTTTAGCCTTGCTAAACGGGTTTACGTTAAGTTGGCACTTTGGCTGAGGTCGGAGGCTCGGAGCTCAACCTCTGTTGTTATCCTCGTCGGCAACAGGTGGAATTTGGGATAACTCCGGTGCATCCCACCAAATCCTATGGAGTTACTGGTATCAGGCTACTTGTGCCAGGGGTTGATAATCGTAAAAACAAGTTTTGTAACCTAACTGAAGGTTGTGATTGTAAAATACATGTGTGTAATCACTAAAACATGCCCCGTAACGGAGGATTTGTAGGCCTAGTTGTGCAAGTAGGCTAAAGTTGTGCATGAAAAAAATGACTAGCCAATGTTACTATGCTACTAGTACAAATTATTTGATTATTCACGTACACATTAAATGATATCTGTAACCCCGTTAAATTACATGCATATACACAGTGGGGCCAAAAAGTTTAGTCAGCCACTGATTGTGCAAGTTCTCCTACTTAGGAAGATGAGAGAGGTCTGTAATTTTCATCATAGGTACACTTCAACTATGAGAGACAAAAATGAGAAAAAAATCCAGGAAATCACATTGTAGGATTTTTAAAGAATTTATTTGTAAATTATGGTGGAAAATAAGTATTTGGTCAATAACAAAAGTTCAACTCAATACTTAGTAACATAACCTGTGTTGGCAATGACAGAGGTCAAATGTTTCCTGTAAGTCTTCACCAGGTTTGCACACACTGTAGCTGGTATTTTGGCCCATTCCTCCATGCAGATCTCCTCTAGAGCAGTCATGTTTTGGGGCTGTCGCTGGGCAACACGGACTTTCAACTCCCTCCACAAATTTTCTATGGGGTTGAGGTCTGGAGACTGGCTAGGCCACTCCAGGACCTTGAAATGCTTTTTACGGAGCCACTCCTTCGTTGCCCGAGCGGTGTGTTTGGGATCATTGTCATGCTGGAAGACCCAGCCACGTTCCATCTTCAATGCTCTCACTGATGGAAGGAGGTTTTGGCTTAAAATCTCACGATACATGGCCCCGTTCATTCTTCCCTTAACACGGATAAGTCGTCCTGTCCCCTTTGCAGTAAAACAGCCCCAAAGCATGATGTTTCCACCCCCATGCTTCACAGTAGGTATGGTGTTCTTGGGATGCAACTCTGCATTCTTCTTCCTCCAAACACGACGAGTTGAGTTTTGACCAAAAAGTTCTATTTTGGTTTCATCTGACCACATGATATTCTCCCAATCCTCTTCTGGATCATCCATATGCTCTCTGGCAAACTTCAGACGGGCCTGGACATGTACTGGCTTAAGCAGGGGGACACGCCTGGCACTGCAGGATTTCAGTCCCTCTCGGCATAGTGTGTTACTGACGGTAGCCTTTGTTACTTTGGTCCCAGCTCTCTGCAGGTCATTCATCAGGTCCCTCCGTGTAGTTCTGGGATTTTTGCTCACCGTTCTCATGATCATTTTGACCCCACGGGATGAGATCTTGCGTGGGGCCCCAGATCGAGGGAGATTATCAATCTTCAGTCTTGTATGTCTTCCATTTTCTTACAATTGCTCCCACAGTTGATCTATTCACACCAACCTGTTTGCCTATTGCAGATTCACTCTTCCCAGCCTGGTGCAGGTCTACAATTTTCTTTCTGGTGTCCTTCGACAGCTCTTTGGTCTTGGCCATGGTTGAGTTTGGAGTCTGACTGTTTGAGGCTGTGGACAGGTGTCTTTTATACAGATAATGAGGTCAAACAGGTTCCATTATTACAGGTAACAGGTGGAGGACAGAAGAGCTTCTTAAAGAAGAAGTTACAGGTCTGTGAGAGCCAGAAATCTTGCTGGTTTGTGGGTGACCAAATACTTATTTTCCACCATCATTTACAAATAAATTCTTTAAAAATCCTACAATGTGATTTCCTGGATTTTTTTTTCTCATTTTTGTCTCTCATAGTGTACCTATGATGAAATTTACAGACCTCTCTCATCTTTCTAAGTAGGAGAACTTGCACAATCAGTGGCTGAAAATGTTTACTGATGTAATGAAATAAGTGAGAAGTAGGGTCATTTTCTCATAGACTTCCATACAATCGTAGTCGCCCCCTGCTTGTTATTAGAAAGAATGCAGGTTTAAGGCACTTCCCCATAGTCTTCACTTTTCAGAGCTGGAACTACACCCTCGGTCCCGTCCCAAGGCCAACAGCATTTTCAATCTGAGAGCAAGCTCTTGAAAATACCATAACTGATTTTGATAATTGACATAATTATCTTAGGCCCGTTTTCAAACCAAAAAAAGAATGATGCTGCTGGCTATATATCACTACTCACTAGCGTACAATAGGCTATGCTTAAACTGTTCAACAATACAATGTCTGCCTGTTCATGCTTCTGAAGAATTCCCAGTTACCGGTCAAGGTGTCCGATGCCAAATTTTGCTAACGGAACCTCTGGACCCCAGGTATAGCTGCACAAAAAATCCAGAACCGTTCACTGTTATTTCAGAATAAAGGCCCTTTGAAATTGTAAAGCACTAAAAGAAGCCTTCTGTTCATCTCTGTCCAAAGGGTTTGTCACCAAATTAGTTTCAGCTAATTCTTTCCAGACTTTCATTCTCTAATTTTAAGGCAATCAGCGGTTTGCTTTCTCAGGGGCTGCTCCACTTCAACACCAGGCTGAGGATGCTGGAGAAGCGGCAGCAGTGTATTCAACAGTTGAAAGGCAAGCATGAGCTGCTGAAGGAAGAACTGGAGGATGCCAAGAACAGGCTTATTTTGGACCCTGGAAAATGGAGAGGAGAGTGTGAGTCTGAGACATTATTTGCCCATGTCCCATGCTGGCGTAAAGCCCAATATTGAGCTTTATAAATTTCCCTTTGTCCTCTTGTTGTGGATATGAGGGCTGTGTATTTTGAGCAGCCTCCATCACACATTGTTTCCAAATCTTTAAGTTCACTTTCAATCATACTCTCCATCGCAAGCTTTTCTTGGATATTCATTTATCACTCTTTCTCCCTTTTGTCCATTCTACAGTTGAGGTGGACCAGGATCTAGACAAGGAGTCCCAGGAATACATGGAGGCCCTGGCTCAGGCCACCAAAGAGCTGGAGTGCTGTGTCAATCTATGTAAATCACGTGTCATGATGGAGACCTGCTTTGACACTGTGGTGACAACCGCAGGTGTTGCTATGGATGGGCAGTGAGAGGTGGACATATGAGATGGTGGAAGCAAGTGCAGGTTGGACAACACTGAAAGTGAAGCTAGTATAAAGCATAAATACAGATAATTGGCAATAATAAAACAAGGTTATCTAAACCCCGACAGAGAAAAGACGGTGGCCATTCTAGAAAACAGGAGTTAATGGAACCGTGGCCTCATGCTGTCAAACTGTGTTGGGTTTTGCGTGGGTAAAAAATTCGGAATAATGAACTTAATCTTAAAAAGACTTTAAAAGAAGTTTAGACGAGTTTACCATAACAGTCTAGCCACAACTTGTACATAGAAGATTAGAAAGATTACTTCCTGAAGTGCCTTTTTTGTGACTGGTTCGAAGAGATTACCTTTTTCTGAACATTTCTAGCTTACCAGAGCAATAGTAATTTGTATTGTATGATATTATATAAACAATATACATGCATTTATAATAAAAAAACTTTGACATAAATAAATCATAAAGAAAAGGACGGCTGTTAGACCCGCAAGCGTAACAATATCCCACAAACGTAATACAATTTAAATGTAATACAAATCTGCAGCTTTTAATGTCATAATCCCACCAACGTAATGAGTTTTGTACAGAAACGTATGTATATGGTTACAATGAATGGTTGTAAATCTTTCATTGCTAGAGTGTCATGATACAGGTTTTGCCTCTCCTGAGATATTTTATACTTTGCTTGGTAATTCAACCTGGAATAAATCTGGAATTCATATTATGTGGTTTAATTGAAACAACACTTGATTAGTCTAAACAGGCAAGAACCTACAGCACAAGAATATGTGGGGAAAAATTTAATTGGCTGTTGAATACATTTAGAGTTAGCAACTTGTATAGGCTGCAGATTTTGATTATATTAATGATTTATTACATTTGTGGGAAGAAATTACACTTTTGAAAGCTGAAGATTTTCACCTTCCCGCAAACGAATCCCTGCAAATGTAATAGTTATGCAGCTACATTTGTGGAAATGTTATGTAGGGGGAATACGCTACTACTTATGAAATGTGTATGGTATTTAATAGACAATATCAATATCGATAAATTATCAATTAATTCTTAAATTAATATTGTAATCAATCAATTTGATTAATAATCCAATTAAATCTGTTACGAGGCACCACCCACTATTTTAGTTTGACAAGGCTTAATGGGAAACCTGGTGTTTAACTTTTATCATTATCTTAAAAGAATGCCAAAGTCAAACGTATCAATCTCTTGCCTGAAGTGCAGTGTATCCTAAAGTTATGTGAATGGCTGCATGCAGATGGGAAACAAAGCTTAATGCAAAACAATAATCTTTATTACTAGTCTAAGCAAGATATTTACAGGAATATACAATGATTAACTGATGAATGAATGATAATGGGCTATTGTAGGGTAAACTGGGGTATGAATCTCTTCTCTACACACCATCATGCATGTGGCACAAGCAGTTTATAAAAAGCTAACAACCTGCATTAAATCACAACACAGCCTTTGGTAAAGTTATTCTGCACCAAATGCAAATGCATGAGAAAGAGATGCGTTACTAGGACAGAGGTTGCAGCGGTCGTTATAATCCAAAGTTTGATGCTTGTGAGGCCTGGTAGGTAGGAAAAAGGCCTTGTGGGTAGAGTTCCATTGTTCGTGAGGTTGGTAAAAATTCAGACCGTGTGGTCAAGAGTTTGCGCCATTATTTTGACCTATAGAGTGGAAGATGGCCTCACTCCATCAAAGGTAACACAAAGGCCACGGAGCTAAAAAAGCCCAAGAGAGCGAGAGAGCAAAGAGCATCTTCTGTCAAGAGTTCTTGTACTCTTTTTAGATGGGGTGTGTCTCTTGACATGATGTCCTCGTTTGGGTGACCCGGATTGGTTTAGCTTCCAGGAGGGTCCAGAGGTCTTAAGGACAGAGATAAGAAGTTGGCTATCATACCTAGATTATTTCTAAGTCTACTTAGATGTTCAAATGTTCTATAAAGTTTTGTAAAGCTTGTGGCTCCTTGTTGTGTATGTTTCAATACCAAACATGCATATATTAGTTGGGAAAATAGCTACATTCTAAAGCAATACAAAACTAGGAATGCAATTAACAAACATACTTTTCTACATCAATTATCCTTATTGTCAGTGTACTAATATTCCATGTTAGTGTTCTTTAGCAACAGTCTCTTAATCCTCATACGAATCAGTTGTGAGTTGTTTATGAACAAAAGAGTGTTCCCAATGCTTTTCTCCTTGGTTGGGGAAAGGTGTTGCAGTCCTCCCCCCTTGGAAGTCCATTGTCTTTTGGTTGGAATTGGTTTGAAACCCCTCTCCTTGGAAGATGTGTATTACATCGGTCTCCCTTTCTAGGAGGCAAGGACCAGGCCATGGGTTATCTGATTTGAGATAGACGTTTTCGTCTCTTGGAGAGTATCACACCTATCCTTTTGGTTTAAAGAGGTGACTTTATGACGCCTGATTCTCCTTTGATCAGAGCAGAGGGGGTCGGCATTTAGGAGTCTGGTTATCCTACAGTTATTACGTGAGGGATTATTACATTAAAACCTGCAGATTTGTATTACGTTTGTGGTTTATTACATTTGTGGGTCTAACAATGGCAATAACTTATAATTGCATATACAACCACAGCTCTCTGTGTGTCATTCTGTTTAGACAAAAAGGACTCATAATTTGGACTCGAGTTACACAAACATTTTTATCCAGTGCGCATGCTTGTGGTGGATGTGTAGGTGTGTTTTTGTCGTCGGATTGACTTGCATTTGCAATCAATTGGACAGAAGCATAAAAATCAATTCGAAATGGCATTCATCTCAGTTATTGTGATTGCTGACCTATGAGTGATCAAATAAGGGTTCAATAAAGGAACAAATGTTATAGAGGAGAGAGTTTGTGGTTTAATTATCTACAAGAAAATGCTTTAAATTTGTTTGGCTATTTCAAGCTTAATTCTATGATAGCGAATGCATATTCCTTGCATATTCCTTTCTATTGATTGCTACCAATCATTACAATTTAGTTCTGCATGTTTTGCTCACATAGAAATATCTACGTTGTCATTACTTTCTCATTGTTTTGATCACAGGCTTCTTTCACCAAAACCTGGTGAACCGCTGATATCGATCTTTCTTAAAATGTTCTCGAAATATTAAAATATTAGTTTTATGTTGCCAGAGCTTTTTCTTGCAAAAGAAATGTGTTCAATTCAATTAACCTTTTTTATAAGACATTTCAACTCTTCATTTGTCCTACTAAGAACTTCATTTGTAGGTCCTTTTCAAGTTGTTGCATGAGATCGCAGTTATTTTTTGTATTACAATATGCATCAGTAATATACATGAGTGGATCATTTATGAGAAAAATAATAGCTGATTCAATTTATCTTAATATTATGATTTCTTTATTATTGCTTAATTTATTTAAACCCCATTACATTGTTTGATATCAAATGTACTGTTTGTTACAAAAGAAAAAAGCAAACATGGTACATACGACTCATGTTAATAAAGGAGGTACATCCAGGCGATTACCTGGTTGTGGTTGTGATTTCCCACCAGCGCAATTTTTCTCTTACAGTTTGTACACTTGTACATGCCAACTTGGATATTTGGCCTTTCTTAGTGACTTTTTCAGTCTGGCCCCTTTTGGATAGGCATAAATGGAAATATTTGAGGGGTGGGGGTGCCAATTACTTGTGTTCAGATGTATTAAACAATTCCACACCCAATTGGTTACTGAATACTGCAGACACTCAAGGATGGCTGAATTAATTAACCTTAAACCAAGTACAATTCCCCCTATGGGATTTGTTTTAGCTTGTGTAATCCAAACAGTGGGATTGGAATGCAACATTAGAACGTTTTCCTCCTATCTGCGTTAGGCCTGTTTTCCTGTTAAGTATAGACTAAATTGTACACCAATTTTACAACTGTATTTACCCAGAATAAGTACTTTATGGCTATGCCATTGTCTGAAATGTGTACTTTGATATTATAGATGACGTGAGGATGAAAACTCAGAAGAGGAGTTGGATACAAGTGGCTCCGTAAGCTTTGGCCTCCACCTCTCTCTTAATTGACGGATAATTGGGTACATTATGTTGACATGAAGAAAAACTAAAGCCAGCTGAATATTTCTTCTCATTACTCACCATAATATGTGTTAACAGGCTACCGTATTTACCAGAAGTCAGGTGCAAGAAATGGTAAGACCTCTCTTCCTCCACCCAATTTGGGGAAATGTATTAATTAAATGTATTTATTTATACAGGGTAACTGACTGAGACTAGGTCTCTTTTCTAGCGGTACTCTGTTAAAGGCAGAAAAATAAATTAAAACAACTAAACAATCATGAATTAAATCAAATGAATACAAAATAAATAAATAAATGAATGAGTGTTCTAATAAGCGGATGATAAAAACTTGTTACAATAGAATACATCATCTTCAGCAGAAATTAACATGTTGTTACGCGACTCTCCCTCCCTGCTTTCAATCGATCGTGTGGCGATAGTGGTACCTAATTTGAAACCGAACGGAACTAACATATCCGTTTGACTTTATGCAGCAGACGTGTAATTTTCATAATTTATTCATTTATACAGGGTAACTGACTGAGAATAGGTCTCTTTTCCAGCAGTACCCTGTTAAAGGCAGAAAAATAAATTAAAACAACTAAACAATAATGAATGAAATAAAATGTATACAAACAAATAAATAAATAAAGTTAATGAATACGAAATAAATAAAAATGAGCCGATGCCCTCGCTGGATATGTGTGCATAATTGTTGCATAGGGTATCTTTCCAGATGTCGATGGAGTCAGTGAAGAATATGAAGTTTTTCTTCTTCCTTCCTTCATTTTGTTGGGACTTATTCAGAACACATCTCGTGGAGGTTTTTATCGAGCTGCAGTAACTACTCACCACCAGGTGGCTGTAGGCCCAAAATTATATGAAAGTATTGGAATTTTGGATCCATTTGGCTTGGCCCTTTTCTGCGGTTTTTACTTTCTTAACCTGTACTCTTGTGAAGTCTCATCAGCCATCTACATTTCCGTAGTTAATTTTTTACTCTGTGAAGAGGACCTCAGGGTTTTCATGTGTCTTCTCTTTGTATTTCTCCCTAGCTGCTCTACTTGTACATTTTGCAGGGTAGTCAACCTCTCTGCTCTCTACTCTGAGAGCTGAACTCTCTTTTGCTGCCTGTTGGACAGTTTCCATGACGCCCACTTGTTTACTTCAGGGGAGTTAGGCTAACTATTTATTTTGCTAGTCTTTCTAGATCACAAATATTGATAAAAACTGAACTATGCTCAGTTTACCAGGTATATTAATGTAACCAGCTAGTATCCTTGAAGAAGTAGAATGATTTTTTTTCTGTGGTTAACTTCTTTAGAACAGTTTCTCTGTTGGAATGTTGGCAACAATGGCAGTTAGCAGCTAGCAGTTGATAGCTAGCTAGTTGTTATGATATAAAAAATTGTCACCTCCTCTTTAGTCGTCTCTGAAGATTTGCTGATAGTTATTTTGTAAATTTTGTCGCATTTTTAGGTCCAAGTTTGAGTTGTATTCAGGAGCTCATTCTTGGTGCAACTACTCTTTAGAACAATAGAATCAATTCAGTCTCCGTTCTCCTTTTATCTCTCTCTCTGACATTCAACAGTACTTTTTCAACAGACAAGTTACATGCATTCAACTGTCAATAGACTAAGGTGCAATTCAAGTGTTCAACAGATTTGACAAACAGTGTCTGTTTACCTCTCTCTCTCTCTCTCTCTCTCTCTCTCTCTCTCTCTCTCTCTCTCTCTCTCTCTCTCTCTCTCTCTCTCTCTCTCTCTCTCTCTCTCTCTCTCTCTCAAATAATCATCAAAATAATAACAATAATGATAATTACGCAGATTCATACAACAATATACATATCATTAATAATTCATCAAATTATAATTCAAGAAGTGACTCTTGTCTGGCGGTGTGGCAAGATGTGATGTAGAGACCTGCCATCATGGCACACTCATTAATTTCCCCAAGCAGGTTTCAAAGTTTTGGTACATCTGAACTATCATAGAATTGTGAACACATGTTTTGAAATTCAGGGTAGGAATGTTTGTCGAATTAATTGGTAATTATCACACTTTAGAAGAAAGTGAAGCTCTGTCTCCAACTCTCCCTGAGAGCAAAGTGAACACAGCCTGTCCTCCCTGGGCAGCCAGGTCTGTCTGTTACGGCCTTTTTCTATGGCCAGGCTGTGCTCACTGAGTCTGTACCTTGTCAATTTTACCTCAGTTTTCTGTCAGTCACAGATGTCAGGTAGTCTGCCATTGTGTACTGTCTGTTTAGTGCCAAATAGAGTTCAAGTTTACATTGACTGGAGTTGATTCTTTCCAATATAATATGTCATTTTCTTTTGGTTTAGTTATGATTTGGTTGGGCCAGATCGTCTGAGGATAGTCCTGAGGCGTGGTTTGGGGGGAATTAATCCCCAGGACCAGCTGGATGAGAGGACCTTTTTTATTGCTCAACTCTTGGCATTTAAGGGCATTGTAATGGTAGGAGTTGGGTTTAGTATTTTTTAAATGATTATAGAATTTGATGGCTCGTTTCCGGAATGTAATAAGTAGAGGGTATTGGCCTAATTCTGCCCTGCATGCATTGTTTGGGGGGTTTCTTTGTACCCCTAGGATAAATGTACAAAGCTCTGCATACAGGGTCTCAATTGGATGCTTTTCCCATATTTAAAAATGTAGTTTTGTAAGTGGACCCCACACTTCACAACCATAGAGAGTAGTCGGTTGAATTATTGTTTTGAAAATGTTGAGCCATGTCCTAATTGGTATGTCAAAATGTATTCTTTTAATTGCAAAAAAAGCCCTTCTTGCTTTTACCCTCAATATCTTCACAGCTTTATTAAGATTACCCGTTGACTTTATGTTTATTCCAAGGTCATTATAATTTTTGGTGTGTTGGATGACAATGTTATTCATTTTAAAAATGTATTTCCTGAAACTTTTCTGAAAGATCATGAACTTGGGCTTTTTTAGGTTGACTTTCAGCGCCCATGTGGAACAAAATGTATGCAAAATGTCTAGGCTCTCCTATAGGCCTTCTTTAGAAGAGGAAAGTAAAACTAAATCGTCTGCAAAAAGAAGGAATTTCACTTCTTTGTCTAACAACATTGGACCAGTTGTTTTTGATTTTTGTAGTTGCTGGGCTAGTTCAATAATATAAATAATGAATAGTGTTGGACTGAGGAAACAGCCCTGTCTCACTCCTCGTTTTTGTAAGATATGCTTGATCCCTGATGTCCAATTTTATAGCAAATTCATTTTTTTCATTCATAGATTTGATGCAGTCATAGGTTTTGCCACCTATGTCTTTCAAGTATTTTATAGAGAAGTCCTTCATGCCAAATTGAATCAAACGCTTTATTGAAATTGACAAAGCAGGAGTACATTTTAGAATTTCTTTGTGTAACGTGTGTCAATTAATGTAATTAGAGTGTGGATGTGGTCTGTGGTTCTGAAATTTGATAGAAATCCATTATGACTTTCACAGAATAGCCTAGGCTCTCATGGCCTAGGCAGATCATACAGTTGACTGGGCTTATTAGAATTTTTTATCTGTTCTTTTAATGATCAGTGTTATTTGGCTGTGATCAGATATAGGGGATATGGTTTTTACTGTGAAGGCACTGAGGGAATATGGGTCCATGTCAGTTATGAAGTAGTCAACTGCGCTGTTGCCAAGAGGATAAGCATAGGCGGAGTTTGACATTAGGGAGGGTCAAACTTATTTCAGCTGACGGGGGGGGGGGGGGGGGGGGGGGGGGGGGGGGGGGGGTGGGGGGGGGGCGTTATGCTTGCTGGAGTTTGACATTTGCGCTGGGACGGGGCAAACCTTCTTTATTGGTGTCGACGCGTGGCATGTATTGGCGCGGCGTGTGTATTTTAGACTAAATGTAGTGATGTATTTCCACGACTAGGGAGGGGCAATGCCCCCCCTGCCTCCCTGTAAACTCTGCCTATAGCCATAAGTATATCTCCCTAAAGAGTCCCCCGTATCCTACCATTGACAATGTACAGACCCAGGCTTCGACAGACCTGGAGCAAGTCCTTTCCATTCTTGTTCATCACACCATCTAAGTTCTTTCTGAAGGGCACAGAAAAATGATTAGTGGCTGTGTTCCTGTTCTTGCATTTAAGTCCCCACATACTATAACATTTACCAGGCCCTGAAAGTGACATATCTCTAACTCGAAGTTAGAGAGCATGTCTTCCTGGAAATAAGGGGACTCAGAGGGAGGGATGTAAATGCCACAGAGAGAGGGGGGGGGGGGGGGGGGGGGGGGGGGGGGGGGGGGGGGGGGGGGGGGGGGGAGGAAAGAGTGTGTGTCTGTTTGATTTACACCATGTTTCTGTAAGGATTATTATATCTGATCTATTTATACTATTTACAAAATCTGGGTGTTTGCTCTTCAAACCGAATGTTGAAGAGTGGATACCCTGTATATTCCATAAACTGATCTGAAATGAGCACATTAACAAACCTTTGGGATCAAAAAAGAACAAAAACAAAACAACTACAAAACAATCTTATGGTAACCAATTCTACTTACTGAGAGATTAGTAATAGATTTACTATTATTATTATTATTATTATACATTTTTGGGGGATGACTTTTAGGTTGCCTTTTCTTTCTTTCGTACAAATATGCACTACATGCTATGCGAGACATAGTCAGACATAGCCACATACACATAAACAGATAAACAGAGAGAGACAGAGAGAGAGAGAGATATTAGCTTACTCATTCAGTCCCACAAACTCGCACAGAACCCGCAAAGCGAGACACATTTACAGTGAATGTGTGTGTGTGTGTTTTACGGTTAGTTTAAAAGTTTTGAGCAGATTATCGCCAGCATGTCTCTTATCTGGCTTTGTGGGTTCTGAGTCCCTCTTATAGCCCCTGCTGCATAGTGCTCATGTATGCCTGCTGCCGGAAGCTGCTGTGTCTGCTGGCTAGTCCAATGCAGAATGGATGTGTTGGTGAAGAAAGTTGGTGTCCAGGAGCGAACTGAGCACATGGAGCAGCTTGAGGATGGGCATTTTCTGGTCCATGGGAAGGGTGGTGTGGGGAGCTACTTTGAGGTCCAGGTGCTCTTTGATGTCCATGGGGAGCCTGGTGTCCAATGGTCTTCTGGGGGCCAAGCGCTCTGTGGTATCCCCGGCCAATATGGGGGCCACGGACTCTGTGTTTAGGTGCACCTTGAGGACCAGTGGCATCTCGGTGGTGTCCAAGGCCAGTTTCGGTATCAGGCACTGTCTGAGTTTGAGTAATTCTCGGGTTGGGTGGGCAGGGACCTGTCTGAGTTCCTGGTATTGACTTTGTACGTCTTCCTGTCTAGAGTAACGTCTTTCAGAGCCCTAGCAAGGAGCCTTATTCCATGTCTTTTCAAATAAACGGGGTCATAGAGGTGTTGAGAGATAATGTCTACATGGTGAACTAGATGTAGGTTGTTCAGCGATGCACAATGTTGAGCAATGTCATCATTGATGGACTGGATAACTCTCTGAGACACATCCAGCCTTGGTGTGAGAGTGGAGAGGGTGACTCTGGCTGTAGGGAACTCTCTTGTTGCTTTGAGAGCCACCAGGTGAATGCCTTTAGCCACGTCCTCTCTTCCTGCAGACAAGTAATTTGTCCCTGTATGAATGAGGGTATGTTTGGCCTCCTTCAGTCTCTTGTCTCCTAACAGGTTGAGGGGCGACTGTATGTTTGGGCTCCACAGTTGAATGGCTCTCCTCCCAGGAAATAATTTGTTTATTTCTAGGAATTTGCCATTGGAATCACTTAAAAGCACTATTTCAGGATGTTGTCGTGCTTCCTGCCTGTGACCAGTGGTGGGACTGTAGGAAATGTTCTGTAGGGAGAGGAGATTTAGGTGGTGTAGAAGGCAAAGTGGGGATGGGTGGTATATAAGGCTTGCCTGGTTGGTTTTGGAGTTCATCTTTAGGTTTTTCCATCGCCCTCTGAATGTTTTCCAGGTGGCTGTGGTGGACTGAGAAAGTCAGCTCCTTTTTTAGGCGCTCTACTTCAGTTTTTAGGGTCTGATTATCTGCCTCCAGGTCTCTCATAGGAGAGACTTACGCAGCTTTTTCATTTGATCTTTCTGTATGCATATAAGGGCGGTTACCTCTTCACTAGTGAGTGTTGCTTCTCTTAGTTACACAAATTCACGTTCCAGTATGGACAGGCCCCCTTTCAGTGACTCGATTTGGTTTCCAAGCCGAGGGGATATAGGCCATTTGAGAGGTGTAGCAACACTGTTCAGCAGTTGTGAGTTCTGTTTTCTCCTCCGGGAGTTTTAGCTCTCCTTTAAGCTTGTTGGCCAGCTCCCTCAATGCAATGAATCTCTGTTCAAAATTCTCCAAGCTGTTCTCAGAACCTTGAACAATAATGGTGCCATTGTGGTATAAGTTGATGGAGAATACTGCTGAAGATAAATCTCTTAGTGGGGCAGAAAGGGAACCTAATTATGCATTTTATGACTAAAGCATGACATTTTCAGTGTTCCTATAGACCATAAAGTTTATTTTCAGACGTGGAGGCATTTTAGATTTTACCTCTGAGACTAGGCAGAGGGCGGACAAACTTCAGGCTGTCAAATTTAAGGCCACGCACTACAGGTGGATAGTGTAAAAATATTTACTAATAGATAACACCATGAAACTTCCCCAGTTGATTACTTACATTAAGAAAATAATTATTTGTATTACAAGTTTTCTGAAATGTTATAATATAAACATATATTATACATATATATATAAATGTTTAAATATGTAAATTTGACATTATCTAAGTATCCCACAACTGTGTGTGTGTGTGTGTGTGTGTGTGTGTGTGTGTGTGTGTGTGTGTGTGTGTGTGTGTGTGTGTGTGTGTGTGTGTGTGTGTGAGATAAAGACAACATCATGATGACGTCAAGCAGGCTACCATCGCGTTATCCAACATAAACAGATGTTATTTGCACTACTGTGGCCGCATTCTTTTCTGGTGGCCTATTTTTTTTCCCAGCTTTAAAAAATTCATAACCATTCATATATTAACAGGAACGTGTGTCCTGCTTAGTGGTAGTAAGCTTAAACAAATTATATTTATAGTGGACTAGTAGGCTAAGTGGGCTACCAACACGAGTAGCACCTCCTCCCGTGACTAGTCGACTAATTATGCCCATCCCATAATGATGTAAAAGCATTAAATGAGTGACATTTACACTTGCATAGTCTAGGCTACTAGGTTCCTATTTGGAGGGAGAGTATGAGTGGCTAAGACCAGTGATGGCAGCCCTGGAGGAGCAGGAAACAAACAAAGCAAGCTGGGGATCGTGGTCTGCCTACCAGTCTGGTATCCAGCAGACAAATAACAACTGGCGCCGGGAATAAGAGAAGCGTGCATTGTGTTAATTGAATCTCCCATGTCTTTGCGTAAAAGTTTAGTATGGAGCCTATTTGCCTAAAAATAGGCTATAGGCTATGTGAATCGCGTCATTAGTAGGCTTTGCCAGAAGAAAATTAAAATGAAGTAGGCAATGCGTAGCTCATAAATTTGGCTACGAGTGCTTTGAAATTAATTTTCCTTTAGCCTATGCTTTCGTGTAGCCTTTTCATAGCACACTGTTTTCAACTCGTTTTCTAATCGTAAAATAAAATAACCCTTGATGCAGTCAGTGAGCTGTTGTGTTTTATTAAAAAGGACTACATTTTCTAAATGTTTCCAGATAAACTAAAATTCGCATGTTAGTGTCGCCCAAACATCAGCATTGTGCACAAGCTACAGTAGCCAGTAGTTGGCTGGATTGCGTTTTATAAACACGCAAGTTTGATGTTTGTGTACATTGTTTGCATCGTAATTCGACTAGAAAGTGTGGCACTGCGATGGCTTAATAACTTTACTGTAAAACAAAAAACGAACTTGGTAGTTGGGTATGCCGGCCCAAAACAAATCTAGGAGTGATGAAGAAGGGGAGGCTACCTTCACTCTCAGCGCCCCCTGCTCCAAATATCTTGCCTCGGCTTTGTTGCAGTTAGTCAACTTGCTTACTTTATTATCACCTACACTTCGAAATAATCTAAAATATGACCAAATATGCTGAACAAACGCAGACAATGGCGTGCGCACGCACACACACTCACTCACTCACAGCGGTGGAATATTTAGATAAGATATGTCAAATTGACATATTTCAACAAAAAAATTCAGAAAACTTGTAATACAAAAAATAATGTAGTTAATGTAAGTAATCACCTGGGGGAAGTTTCATGGTGAAATCTATTAGATATTTTTTTTACTCTATCCACCTGTAGTGGCTGGCCTAAAATTTGACAGCTTGAAGATTGTCCGCCCTCTGCCTAGTCTCAGAGGTCATATAAAAAATGCCTCCACGTCTGAAAATAAACATTATGGTCTATAGAAACACTGGAGAAAGTTTCATGCTTTAGTCATAAAATGCACAATACCTTAAACATGCTAACATATCTGCTCCACTATCTGTCTTCATATATAGTTATTTGTCTGCCTTTACTGATGCCATTTTTCTTTTATTTGGATTTGTTTGGCATAATGCCATGTTGTGGAACTCTCAGTGACGAAGACTAGGTCTGACTTAATTATTTCCATCTTTAAAACTAGTCTTTAGTGTACATTTGCGGCATTTCTTTTATGACCTGTTGTTTATACTTTCCTCTTGCTTTTGAGGATTTAATGTCTGGTGGATAATTTATTTCAAAAAATTGTGAAAAAAAAGGGTGAAAAAAACAATAAAAAAATGGTGCATTGTACAGGGTGGAAAAGGATCAACCAAAAAGTATAAGACTCTTCTCTTCTTTCTTTAGAGAAGTTCCGTAAAACATAATATAAAAAAATATGGAAGTTAATACAAAAAAAAAGATGTATTAAAAAATGACTTTGTTTTGTTGTAGTTTCTTGAACAGCTGTTATCGTTCGCTAGCTAACGTTGGTTCAGTCGGTATGTTGCTATGGCAACGCGTGTAAACAATGCTAATAAGATGTTAGCATACAGTATCTGATCAATTTTGGTACTTGTCTTTACCGTCTTTAGAGTCCTCTGAACTTTCAAATGATTTCCAAATGATTCCTTAGATCTTCGTATTAAATGTACCAGTTAGACTTATTTTAACAAAAACATTTACAAATTTCAATATTTCACCTCTCTCTCTTAACCTCTCTCTCTCTCTCTCTTTCCCTCTCTCTCTCCCCCTCTCTTAATAAAGATAAATTAAATTGTGCTTAATAGGCATGACATTACAAAGTAAATATTGCCAGAGCATACAATTACAAATAGCATCCATATAATAACAATAGTGCTAAGTTCACAAATGAATACATTTATTCTGTCTTTCTCTCTCTCCCTTCCTCCCTTCCTCCGGGCCCCACCTCACTCTGTCCCACCCTCACCCCTCTCCCTTCCTCCCTCCTCCCCCACTCACCATCTGTCTCCCCTCTTACATTACTCTAAAGTTATCTCTCTTTTCTCCTATTTTTTCCCACTACTACTCTCTCTCTCTCTCTAATTATAATCTTGAATTATCCATTTTATACGATAATCAAAATACATTTGTCTAAAGAAGAAATACCAGCAGTTAAAGTGAATGTACCCACCCCTCTTTCTCTCTCCCACCTCTCTTTGCGGCCTCTGCCTCTCTCTTTCCCTCTCAAGTTTAATTCAATGGTGCTTTATATGCATGACAGTACAAAGTAAATATTGCCAAAGCATATAATTATGCTCTCTCTCCCCATCTCTCCCTCTCTCTCTGCACACATCTGTCTGTCAATTTATCGATCTATCTAGGGGGACTTAGAAAAGTCTTCCTGCGGATAGGGTAGAGTCACTAAAGGATGGCCTTTGGCTGCTGTCAGTGGGCTTTGCGCAGTTGGCTGTGAAAATGGAACAGGGCAGAGTGTTTGGATTTGAGAAGTTACCTTTAATATAAAACATGCTTGGTGCCCGATTTCACGTCATCGTGTATGGTGGTCACCACCTCCAGCTGTTGAAAGCCGCAGGCTTGGTCATTTGGAGACACCTATGCGGAAAGTGAGCAGGGTAGGGTTTTGGGTGTGGCAGGAACCACAGGTACCGCTATGCCTGGGTCACTTGGGTACCTTATTGGTTATAGGCCTTGTTGTGTATCATCTGGTTGTTTGCTAATGGAGCTCTGGATTCATGTTTGTATATATTGTGGAATAATTGCAATGCATTGGCCTCTCCCTCTCTGTGCCCCCCTTCTCTCCTTCTTCACTCTCTTAATTAGGATAACTTCAATTGTGCTTTATGGGCATGCCATTACAAAGTAAATATTTCAAAAGCATACAATGATGCTCTCTCTCTCTCTCTCTCTCTCTCTCTCTCTCTCTCTCTCTCTCTCTCTCTCTCTCTCTCTCTCTCTCTCTCTCTCTCTCTCTCTCTCTCTCTCTCTCTCTCTCTCTCTCTCTCTCTCTCTCACATTTCAACAAGCTCTATTGGAAGGAAATATACAGTAAATATTGCCAAAGCATAGTATACAGTAACAATGAACTAAGTAAGAAAAAGGAAGATTATTACAGTATTATACTATATAGCGTTTCTTCGTTGTATAATGTATTTGTATCCTACGTAATAAATCATAATAGAAATAAATGGGAGACAATAAAATAAATATGTAAAAGCATGTAATAAAACTGTAGAACATTAATAAAATGAAAAGGGTCCATTGTGCTACTGGCTGTCCCTATGGCTATGGTAGGTTGCCACATATTTAGCATTTGTTTAAAACAGAAATACCAGCAGTTAAAGTGTATACCTCCTTGCTCGCTCTCTACCCCTACCCCTTCCTCTGTCCCACCCTCACCCCTCTCCCTTCCTCCCTTCTCCCCCACTCACCCTATATCCCCCCTCTTACATTACTCTAAAGTTATCTCTCTTTTCTCCTATTTTTTTCCCACTACTACTACAAAAGCAGAGATATACACTTCAAGTGAATACTTGTGATTTTTGGACATGTTTCTTCCTTTTACATACTAAAGTTATGTCTCTTTCTCCAATTTTTCCCACTACTACTACAACAGCAGAGCTATACACTTCAAGTGAATACTTGTGATTCATGTGAACATGTTTCATTCATTTATTGTGGCCCACCTGCATTACCACTGCGGCCCACCAGAGGGCCGCGGACCAGTTTGGGATCCGACGCACAATGTGACATACAGTTGTTTAAAAACGCAAAACCAGCAGTGAAAGTACCTACGCCTTGCTCTCTCTCTACCCCTCCCTCTCCCCCCTCTATATATGTGTCTGTCTGTCTGTCTGTCTGTCTGTCTGTCTGTCTGTCTGTCTGTCTGTCTGTCTGTCTGTCTGTCTGTCTGTCTGTCTGTCTCCTTTGCCCGGCCTGCCTATGTATCTATCTCCCCCCCCCGCCCCCATCTGCGTGTGTTGTTAAATAATCCATTTTATACGACAATCAAAATACATTTGTTTAAAGAAGCAATACCTGCAGTTAAAGTGAATGTACCCACCCCTCTTTCTCTCTCCCACCTCTCTTTGCGGCTTCTGCCTCTCTCTTTCCCTCTCAAGTTTAATTCAATGGTGCTTTATATGCATGACAGTACAAAGTAAATATTGCCAAAGCATACAATTATGCGCTCTCTCCCCATCTCTCCCTCTCTCTCTCTCTGCACACATCTGTCTGTCAATTTATCGATCTATCTAGGGGGACTTAGAAAAGTCTTCCTGCGGATAGGGTAGAGTCACTAAAGGATGGCCTTTGGCTGCTGTCAGTGGGCTTTGCGCCGTTGGCTGTGAAAATGGAACAGGGCAGAGTGTTTGGATTTGAGAAGTTACCTTTAATATAAAACATGCTTGGTGCCCGATTTCACGTCATCGTGTACGGTGGTCACCACCTCCAGCTGTGGAAAGCCGCAGGCTTGGTCATTTGGAGACACCTATGCGGAAAGTGAGCAGGGTAGGGTTTTGGGTGTGGCAGGAACCACAGGTACCGCTATGCCTGGGTCACTTGGGTACCTTATTGGTTATAGGCCTTGTTGTGTATCATCTGGTTGTTTGCTAATGGAGCTCTGGATTCATGTTTGTATATATTGTGGAATAATTGCAATGCATTGGCCTCTCCCTCTCTGTGCCCCCCTTCTCTCCTTCTTCACTCTCTTAATTAGGATAACTTCAATTGTGCTTTATGGGCATGCCATTACAAAGTAAATATTTCAAAAGCATACAATTATGCTCTCTCTCTCTCTCTCTCTCTCTCTCTCTCTCTCTCTCTCTCTCTCTCTCTCTCTCTCTCTCTCTCTCTCTCTCTCTCTCTCTCTCTCTCTCTCTCTCTCTCTCTCTCTCTCTCTCTCTCTCTCTCTCTCTCTCTCTCTCTCTCTCTCTCTCTCTCTCTCTCTCTCTCTCTCTCTCTCTCTCTCTCTCTCTCTCTCTCAATTCAAGCTCTATCGGCAGGAAATACACAGTAAATATTGCCAAAGCATAGTATACAATAACAATGAACTAAGTAAAAAAAATAAAGATTATAAAAGCATTATACTATATAGCGTTTCTTAGTTGTATAATGTATTTGTATCCTACCTAATAAATCATAATAAAAATAAATGGGAGACAATAAAATAAATAACTAATAGCATGTAATAAAACTGTAGAACATTAATGAAAAGAAAAGGGTCTATTGTGCTACTGGCTTTCCCTATGGCTGTGGTAGGTGTCCACATATTTAGCATTTGTTTAAAACAGAAATACCAGCAGTAAAAGTGCATACCCCTCGCTGTCTCTCTACCCCTACCCCTCCCTCTGTCCCACCCTCACCCCTCTCCCTTCCTCCCTTCTCCCCCACTCACCGTATGTCCCCCCTCTTACATTACTCTAAAGTTATGTCTCTTTCTCCAATTTTTTCCCACTACTACTGCAACAGCAGAGCTATACACTTCAAGTGAATACTTGTGATTCATGTGAACATGTTTCATTCATTTATTGTGGCCCACCTGCATTACCACTGCGGCCTACCAGAGGGCCGCGGACCAGTTTGGGATCCGACGCACAATGTGACATACAGTTGTTTAAAAACGCAAAACCAGCAGTGAAAGTACCTACGCCTTGCTCTCTCTCTACCCCTCCCTCTCCCCCCTCTATATATGTGTCTGTCTGTCTGTCTGTCTGTCTGTCTGTCTGTCTGTCTGTCTGTCTGTCTGTCTGTCTGTCTGTCTGTCTGTCTGTCTGTCTGTCTGTCTGTCTGTCTGTCTGTCTGTCTGTCTGTCTCCTTTGCCCGGCCTGCCTATGTATCTATCTCCCCCCCCCCCGCCCCCATCTGCGTGTGTTGTTAAATAATCCATTTTATACGACAATCAAAATACATTTGTTTAAAGAAGCAATACCTGCAGTTAAAGTGAATGTACCCACCCCTCTTTCTCTCTCCCACCTCTCTTTGCGGCTTCTGCCTCTCTCTTTCCCTCTCAAGTTTAATTCAATGGTGCTTTATATGCATGACAGTACAAAGTAAATATTGCCAAAGCATACAATTATGCGCTCTCTCCCCATCTCTCCCTCTCTCTCTCTCTGCACACATCTGTCTGTCAATTTATCAATCTATCTAGGGGGACTTAGAAAAGTCTTCCTGCGGATAGGGTAGAGTCACTAAAGGATGGCCTTTGGCTGCTGTCAGTGGGCTTTGCGCCGTTGGCTGTGAAAATGGAACAGGGCAGAGTGTTTGGATTTGAGAAGTTACCTTTAATATAAAACATGCTTGGTGCCCGATTTCACGTCATCGTGTACGGTGGTCACCACCTCCAGCTGTGGAAAGCCGCAGGCTTGGTCATTTGGAGACACCTATGCGGAAAGTGAGCAGGGTAGGGTTTTGGGTGTGGCAGGAACCACAGGTACCGCTATGCCTGGGTCACTTGGGTACCTTATTGGTTATAGGCCTTGTTGTGTATCATCTGGTTGTTTGCTAATGGAGCTCTGGATTCATGTTTGTATATATTGTGGAATAATTGCAATGCATTGGCCTCTCCCTCTCTGTGCCCCCCTTCTCTCCTTCTTCACTCTCTTAATTAGGATAACTTCAATTGTGCTTTATGGGCATGCCATTACAAAGTAAATATTTCAAAAGCATACAATTATGCTCCCTCTCCCCATCTCTCTCTCTCTCTCTCTCTCTCTCTCTCTCTCTCTCTCTCTCTCTCTCTCTCTCTCTCTCTCTCTCTCTCTCTCTCTCTCTCTCTCTCTCTCTCTCTCTCTCTCTATTCAAGCTCTCAATAAAATAAATAACTAATAGCATGTAATAAAACTGTAGAACATTAATGAAAAGAAAAGGGTCCATTGTGCTACTGGCTTTCCCTATGGCTGTGGTAGGTGTCCACATATTTAGCATTTGTTTAAAACAGAAATACCAGCGGTAAAAGTGCATACCCCTCGCTGTCTCTCTACCCCTACCCCTCCCTCTGTCCCACCCTCACCCCTCTCCCTTCCTCCCTTCTCCCCCACTCACCGTATGTCCCCCCTCTTACATTACTCTAAATTTATGTCTCTTTCTCCAATTTTTTCCCACTACTACTGCAACAGCAGAGCTATACACTTCAAGTGAATACTTGTGATTCATGTGAACATGTTTCATTCATTTATTGTGGCCCACCTGCATTACCACTGCGGCCTACCAGAGGGCCGCGGACCAGTTTGGGATCCGACGCACAATGTGACATACAGTTGTTTAAAAACGCAAAACCAGCAGTGAAAGTACCTACCCCTTGCTCTCTCTCTACCCCTCCCTCTCCCCCCTCTATATATGTGTCTGTCTGTCTGTCTGTCTGTCTGTCTGTCTGTCTGTCTGTCTGTCTGTCTGTCTGTCTGTCTGTCTGTCTGTCTGTCTGTCTGTCTGTCTGTCTGTCTGTCTGTCTCTCTGTCTGTCTGTCTGTCTGTCTGTCTGTCTCTCTGTCTGTCTCTCTGTCTGTCTGTCTGTCTGTCTGTCTGTCTGTCTGTCTCTCTGTCTCTCTGTCTGTCTGTCTGTCTGTCTCCTTCGCCCGGCCTGCCTATGTATCTATCCCCCCCCCCCCCCCCCGCCCCCATCTGCGTGTGATGTTAAATAATCCATTTTATACGACAATCAAAATACATTTGTTTAAAGAAGCAATACCTGCAGTTAAAGTGAATGTACCCACCCCTCTTTCTCTCTCCCACCTCTCTTTGCGGCTTCTGCCTCTCTCTTTCCCTCTCAAGTTTAATTCAATGGTGCTTTATATGCATGACAGTACAAAGTAAATATTGCCAAAGCATACAATTATGCTCTCTCTCCCCATCTCTCCCTCTCTCTCTGCACACATCTGTCTGTCAATTTATCGATCTATCTAGGGGGACTTAGAAAAGTCTTCCTGCGGATAGGGTAGAGTCACTAAAGGATGGCCTTTGGCTGCTGTCAGTGGGCTTTGCGCCGTTGGCTGTGAAAATGGAACAGGGCAGAGTGTTTGGATTTGAGAAGTTACCTTTAATATAAAACATGCTTGGTGCCCGATTTCACGTCATCGTGTACGGTGGTCACCACCTCCAGCTGTGGAAAGCCGCAGGCTTGGTCATTTGGAGACACCTATGCGGAAAGTGAGCAGGGTAGGGTTTTGGGTGTGGCAGGAACCACAGGTACCGCTATGCCTGGGTCACTTGGGTACCTTATTGGTTATAGGCCTTGTTGTGTATCATCTGGTTGTTTGCTAATGGAGCTCTGGATTCATGTTTGTATATATTGTGGAATAATTGCAATGCATTGGCCTCTCCCTCTCTGTGCCCCCCTTCTCTCCTTCTTCACTCTCTTAATTAGGATAACTTCAATTGTGCTTTATGGGCATGCCATTACAAAGTAAATATTTCAAAAGCATACAATTATGCTCCCTCTCCCCATCTCTCTCTCTCTCTCTCTCTCTCTCTCTCTCTCTCTCTCTCTCTCTCTCTCTCTCTCTCTCTCTCTCTCTCTCTCTCTCTCTCTCTCTCTCTCTCTCTCTCTCTCTCTCTCTCTCTCTCTCTCTCTCTCTCTCTCTCTCTCTCTCTCTCTCTCTCTCTCTCTCTCTCTCTCTATTCAAGCTCTATTGGCAGGAAATACACAGTAAATATTGCCAAAGCATAGTATACAATAACAATTAACTAAGTAAAAAAAATAAAGATTATAAAAGCATTATACTATATAGCGTTTCTTAGTTGTATAATGTATTTGTATCCTACCTAATAAATCATAATAAAAATAAATGGGAGACAATAAAATAAATAACTAATAGCATGTAATAAAACTGTAGAACATTAATGAAAAGAAAAGGGTCCATTGTGCTACTGGCTTTCCCTATGGCTGTGGTAGGTGTCCACATATTTAGCATTTGTTTAAAACAGAAATACCAGCAGTAAAAGTGCATACCCCTCGCTGTCTCTCTACCCCTACCCCTCCCTCTGTCCCACCCTCACCCCTCTCCCTTCCTCCCTTCTCCCCCACTCACCGTATGTCCCCCCTCTTACATTACTCTAAAGTTATGTCTCTTTCTCCAATTTTTTCCCACTACTACTGCAACAGCAGAGCTATACACTTCAAGTGAATACTTGTGATTCATGTGAACATGTTTCATTCATTTATTGTGGCCCACCTGCATTACCACTGCGGCCTACCAGAGGGCCGCGGACCAGTTTGGGATCCGACGCACAATGTGACATACAGTTGTTTAAAAACGCAAAACCAGCAGTGAAAGTACCTACCCCTTGCTCTCTCTCTACCCCTCCCTCTCCCCCCTCTATATATGTGTCTGTCTGTCTGTCTGTCTGTCTGTCTGTCTGTCTGTCTGTCTGTCTGTCTGTCTGTCTGTCTGTCTGTCTGTCTGTCTGTCTCCTTTGCCCGGCCTGCCTATGTATCTATCTCCCCCCCCCCGCCCCCATCTGCGTGTGTTGTTAAATAATCCATTTTATACGACAATCAAAATACATTTGTTTAAAGAAGCAATACCTGCAGTTAAAGTGAATGTACCCACCCCTCTTTCTCTCTCCCACCTCTCTTTGCGGCTTCTGCCTCTCTCTTTCCCTCTCAAGTTTAATTCAATGGTGCTTTATATGCATGACAGTACAAAGTAAATATTGCCAAAGCATACAATTATGCGCTCTCTCCCCATCTCTCCCTCTCTCTCTCTGCACACATCTGTCTGTCAATTTATCGATCTATCTAGGGGGACTTAGAAAAGTCTTCCTGCGGATAGGGTAGAGTCACTAAAGGATGGCCTTTGGCTGCTGTCAGTGGGCTTTGCGCCGTTGGCTGTGAAAATGGAACAGGGCAGAGTGTTTGGATTTGAGAAGTTACCTTTAATATAAAACATGCTTGGTGCCCGATTTCACGTCATCGTGTACGGTGGTCACCACCTCCAGCTGTGGAAAGCCGCAGGCTTGGTCATTTGGAGACACCTATGCGGAAAGTGAGCAGGGTAGGGTTTTGGGTGTGGCAGGAACCACAGGTACCGCTATGCCTGGGTCACTTGGGTACCTTATTGGTTATAGGCCTTGTTGTGTATCATCTGGTTGTTTGCTAATGGAGCTCTGGATTCATGTTTGTATATATTGTGGAATAATTGCAATGCATTGGCCTCTCCCTCTCTGTGCCCCCCCTCTCTCCTTCTTCACTCTCTTAATTAGGATAACTTCAATTGTGCTTTATGGGCATGCCATTACAAAGTAAATATTTCAAAAGCATACAATTATGCTCCCTCTCTCTCTCTCTCTCTCTCTCTCTCTCTCTCTCTCTCTCTCTCTCTCTCTCTCTCTCTCTCTCTCTCTCTCTCTCTCTCTCTCTCTCTCTCTCTCTCTCTCTCTCTCTCTCTCTCTCTCTCTCTCTCTCTCTCTCTCTCTCTCTCAATTCAAGCTCTATCGGCAGGAAATACACAGTAAATATTGCCAAAGCATAGTATACAATAACAATTAACTAAGTAAAAAAAATTAAGATTATAAAAGCATTATACTATATAGCGTTTCTTAGTTGTATAATGTATTTGTATCCTACCTAATAAATCATAATAAAAATAAATGGGAGACAATAAAATAAATAACTAATAGCATGTAATAAAACTGTAGAACATTAATGAAAAGAAAAGGGTCCATTGTGCTACTGGCTTTCCCTATGGCTGTGGTAGGTGTCCACATATTTAGCATTTGTTTAAAACAGAAATACCAGCGGTAAAAGTGCATACCCCTCGCTGTCTCTCTACCCCTACCCCTCCCTCTGTCCCACCCTCACCCCTCTCCCTTCCTCCCTTCTCCCCCACTCACCGTATGTCCCCCCTCTTACATTACTCTAAAGTTATGTCTCTTTCTCCAATTTTTTCCCACTACTACTGCAACAGCAGAGCTATACACTTCAAGTGAATACTTGTGATTCATGTGAACATGTTTCATTCATTTATTGTGGCCCACCTGCATTACCACTGCGGCCTACCAGAGGGCCGCGGACCAGTTTGGGATCCGACGCACAATGTGACATACAGTTGTTTAAAAACGCAAAACCAGCAGTGAAAGTACCTACCCCTTGCTCTCTCTCTACCCCTCCCTCTCCCCCCTCTATATATGTGTCTGTCTGTCTGTCTGTCTGTCTGTCTGTCTGTCTGTCTGTCTGTCTGTCTGTCTGTCTGTCTGTCTGTCTGTCTGTCTGTCTGTCTGTCTCTCTGTCTGTCTGTCTGTCTCTCTGTCTCTCTGTCTGTCTGTCTGTCTCTCTGTCTGTCTCTCTGTCTGTCTGTCTGTCTGTCTCCTTCGCCCGGCCTGCCTATGTATCTATCCCCCCCCCCCCCCCGCCCCCATCTGCGTGTGATGTTAAATAATCCATTTTATACGACAATCAAAATACATTTGTTTAAAGAAGCAATACCTGCAGTTAAAGTGAATGTACCCACCCCTCTTTCTCTCTCCCACCTCTCTTTGCGGCTTCTGCCTCTCTCTTTCCCTCTCAAGTTTAATTCAATGGTGCTTTATATGCATGACAGTACAAAGTAAATATTGCCAAAGCATACAATTATGCTCTCTCTCCCCATCTCTCCCTCTCTCTCTGCACACATCTGTCTGTCAATTTATCGATCTATCTAGGGGGACTTAGAAAAGTCTTCCTGCGGATAGGGTAGAGTCACTAAAGGATGGCCTTTGGCTGCTGTCAGTGGGCTTTGCGCCGTTGGCTGTGAAAATGGAACAGGGCAGAGTGTTTGGATTTGAGAAGTTACCTTTAATATAAAACATGCTTGGTGCCCGATTTCACGTCATCGTGTACGGTGGTCACCACCTCCAGCTGTGGAAAGCCGCAGGCTTGGTCATTTGGAGACACCTATGCGGAAAGTGAGCAGGGTAGGGTTTTGGGTGTGGCAGGAACCACAGGTACCGCTATGCCTGGGTCACTTGGGTACCTTATTGGTTATAGGCCTTGTTGTGTATCATCTGGTTGTTTGCTAATGGAGCTCTGGATTCATGTTTGTATATATTGTGGAATAATTGCAATGCATTGGCCTCTCCCTCTCTGTGCCCCCCTTCTCTCCTTCTTCACTCTCTTAATTAGGATAACTTCAATTGTGCTTTATGGGCATGCCATTACAAAGTAAATATTTCAAAAGCATACAATTATGCTCCCTCTCTCTCTCTCTCTCTCTCTCTCTCTCTCTCTCTCTCTCTCTCTCTCTCTCTCTCTCTCTCTCTCTCTCTCTCTCTCTCTCTCTCTCTCTCTCTCTCTCTCTCTCTCTCTCTCTCTCTCTCTCTCTCTCTCTCTCTCTCTCTCTCTCTCTCTCTCTCTCTCTCTCTCTCTCTCTCTCTCTCTCTCTCTCTCTCTCTCAATTCAAGCTCTATCGGCAGGAAATACACAGTAAATATTGCCAAAGCATAGTATACAATAACAATTAACTAAGTAAAAAAAATAAAGATTATAAAAGCATTATACTATATAGCGTTTCTTAGTTGTATAATGTATTTGTATCCTACCTAATAAATCATAATAAAAATAAATGGGAGACAATAAAATAAATAACTAATAGCATGTAATAAAACTGTAGAACATTAATGAAAAGAAAAGGGTCCATTGTGCTACTGGCTTTCCCTATGGCTGTGGTAGGTGTCCACATATTTAGCATTTGTTTAAAACAGAAATACCAGCAGTAAAAGTGCATACCCCTCGCTGTCTCTCTACCCCTACCCCTCCCTCTGTCCCACCCTCACCCCTCTCCCTTCCTCCCTTCTCCCCCACTCACCGTATGTCCCCCCTCTTACATTACTCTAAAGTTATGTCTCTTTCTCCAATTTTTTCCCACTACTACTGCAACAGCAGAGCTATACACTTCAAGTGAATACTTGTGATTCATGTGAACATGTTTCATTCATTTATTGTGGCCCACCTGCATTACCACTGCGGCCTACCAGAGGGCCGCGGACCAGTTTGGGATCCGACGCACAATGTGACATACAGTTGTTTAAAAACGCAAAACCAGCAGTGAAAGTACCTACCCCTTGCTCTCTCTCTACCCCTCCCTCTCCCCCCTCTATATATGTGTCTGTCTGTCTGTCTGTCTGTCTGTCTGTCTGTCTGTCTGTCTGTCTGTCTGTCTGTCTGTCTGTCTGTCTGTCTGTCTGTCTGTCTGTCTGTCTCCTTTGCCCGGCCTGCCTATGTATCTATCTCCCCCCCCCGCCCCCATCTGCGTGTGTTGTTAAATAATCCATTTTATACGACAATCAAAATACATTTGTTTAAAGAAGCAATACCTGCAGTTAAAGTGAATGTACCCACCCCTCTTTCTCTCTCCCACCTCTCTTTGCGGCTTCTGCCTCTCTCTTTCCCTCTCAAGTTTAATTCAATGGTGCTTTATATGCATGACAGTACAAAGTAAATATTGCCAAAGCATACAATTATGCTCTCTCTCCCCATCTCTCCCTCTCTCTCTGCACACATCTGTCTGTCAATTTATCGATCTATCTAGGGGGACTTAGAAAAGTCTTCCTGCGGATAGGGTAGAGTCACTAAAGGATGGCCTTTGGCTGCTGTCAGTGGGCTTTGCGCCGTTGGCTGTGAAAATGGAACAGGGCAGAGTGTTTGGATTTGAGAAGTTACCTTTAATATAAAACATGCTTGGTGCCCGATTTCACGTCATCGTGTACGGTGGTCACCACCTCCAGCTGTGGAAAGCCGCAGGCTTGGTCATTTGGAGACACCTATGCGGAAAGTGAGCAGGGTAGGGTTTTGGGTGTGGCAGGAACCACAGGTACCGCTATGCCTGGGTCACTTGGGTACCTTATTGGTTATAGGCCTTGTTGTGTATCATCTGGTTGTTTGCTAATGGAGCTCTGGATTCATGTTTGTATATATTGTGGAATAATTGCAATGCATTGGCCTCTCCCTCTCTGTGCCCCCCTTCTCTCCTTCTTCACTCTCTTAATTAGGATAACTTCAATTGTGCTTTATGGGCATGCCATTACAAAGTAAATATTTCAAAAGCATACAATTATGCTCCCTCTCCCCATCTCTCTCTCTCTCTCTCTCTCTCTCTCTCTCTCTCTCTCTCTCTCTCTCTCTCTCTCTCTCTCTCTCTCTCTCTCTCTCTCTCTCTCTCTCTCTCTCTCTCTCTCTCTCTCTCTCTCTCTCTCTCTCTCTCTCAATTCAAGCTCTATCGGCAGGAAATACACAGTAAATATTGCCAAAGCATAGTATACAATAACAATTAACTAAGTAAAAAAAATAAGATTATAAAAGCATTATACTATATAGCGTTTCTTAGTTGTATAATGTATTTGTATCCTACCTAATAAATCATAATAAAAATAAATGGGAGACAATAAAATAAATAACTAATAGCATGTAATAAAACTGTAGAACATTAATGAAAAGAAAAGGGTCCATTGTGCTACTGGCTTTCCCTATGGCTGTGGTAGGTGTCCACATATTTAGCATTTGTTTAAAACAGAAATACCAGCAGTAAAAGTGCATACCCCTCGCTGTCTCTCTACCCCTACCCCTCCCTCTGTCCCACCCTCACCCCTCTCCCTTCCTCCCTTCTCCCCCACTCACCGTATGTCCCCCCTCTTACATTACTCTAAAGTTATGTCTCTTTCTCCAATTTTTTCCCACTACTACTGCAACAGCAGAGCTATACACTTCAAGTGAATACTTGTGATTCATGTGAACATGTTTCATTCATTTATTGTGGCCCACCTGCATTACCACTGCGGCCTACCAGAGGGCCGCGGACCAGTTTGGGATCCGACGCACAATGTGACATACAGTTGTTTAAAAACGCAAAACCAGCAGTGAAAGTACCTACCCCTTGCTCTCTCTCTACCCCTCCCTCTCCCCCCTCTATATATGTGTCTGTCTGTCTGTCTGTCTGTCTGTCTGTCTGTCTGTCTGTCTGTCTGTCTGTCTGTCTCCTTTGCCCGGCCTGCCTATGTATCTATCTCCCCCCCCCCGCCCCCATCTGCGTGTGTTGTTAAATAATCCATTTTATACGACAATCAAAATACATTTGTTTAAAGAAGCAATACCTGCAGTTAAAGTGAATGTACCCACCCCTCTTTCTCTCTCCCACCTCTCTTTGCGGCTTCTGCCTCTCTCTTTCCCTCTCAAGTTTAATTCAATGGTGCTTTATATGCATGACAGTACAAAGTAAATATTGCCAAAGCATACAATTATGCTCTCTCTCCCCATCTCTCCCTCTCTCTCTCTGCACACATCTGTCTGTCAATTTATCGATCTATCTAGGGGGACTTAGAAAAGTCTTCCTGCGGATAGGGTAGAGTCACTAAAGGATGGCCTTTGGCTGCTGTCAGTGGGCTTTGCGCCGTTGGCTGTGAAAATGGAACAGGGCAGAGTGTTTGGATTTGAGAAGTTACCTTTAATATAAAACATGCTTGGTGCCCGATTTCACGTCATCGTGTACGGTGGTCACCACCTCCAGCTGTGGAAAGCCGCAGGCTTGGTCATTTGGAGACACCTATGCGGAAAGTGAGCAGGGTAGGGTTTTGGGTGTGGCAGGAACCACAGGTACCGCTATGCCTGGGTCACTTGGGTACCTTATTGGTTATAGGCCTTGTTGTGTATCATCTGGTTGTTTGCTAATGGAGCTCTGGATTCATGTTTGTATATATTGTGGAATAATTGCAATGCATTGGCCTCTCCCTCTCTGTGCCCCCCCTCTCTCCTTCTTCACTCTCTTAATTAGGATAACTTCAATTGTGCTTTATGGGCATGCCATTACAAAGTAAATATTTCAAAAGCATACAATTATTCTCCCTCTCCCACTCTCTCTCTCTCTCTCTCTCTCTCTCTCTCTCTCTCTCTCTCTCTCTCTCTCTCTCTCTCTCTCTCTCTCTCTCTCTCTCTCTCTCTCTCTCTCTCTCTCTCTCTCTCTCTCTCTCTCTCTCTCTCTCTCTCTCTCTCTCTCTCTCTCTCTCTCTCTCTCTCTCTCTCTCAATTCAAGCTCTATCGGCAGGAAATACACAGTAAATATTGCCAAAGCATAGTATACAATAACAATTAACTAAGTAAAAAAAATAAAGATTATAAAAGCATTATACTATATAGCGTTTCTTAGTTGTATAATGTATTTGTATCCTACCTAATAAATCATAATAAAAATAAATGGGAGACAATAAAATAAATAACTAATAGCATGTAATAAAACTGTAGAACATTAATGAAAAGAAAAGGGTCCATTGTGCTACTGGCTTTCCCTATGGCTGTGGTAGGTGTCCACATATTTAGCATTTGTTTAAAACAGAAATACCAGCAGTAAAAGTGCATACCCCTCGCTGTCTCTCTACCCCTACCCCTCCCTCTGTCCCACCCTCACCCCTCTCCCTTCCTCCCTTCTCCCCCACTCACCGTATGTCCCCCCTCTTACATTACTCTAAATTTATGTCTCTTTCTCCAATTTTTTCCCACTACTACTGCAACAGCAGAGCTATACACTTCAAGTGAATACTTGTGATTCATGTGAACATGTTTCATTCATTTATTGTGGCCCACCTGCATTACCACTGCGGCCTACCAGAGGGCCGCGGACCAGTTTGGGATCCGACGCACAATGTGACATACAGTTGTTTAAAAACGCAAAACCAGCAGTGAAAGTACCTACCCTCTGCTCTCTCTCTACCCCTCCCTTCCCCCCCCCTCTACATATGCGTCTGTG